>JAOTQP010000841.1:980048-1034694 GCA_026413545.1 Cichladusa arquata
CGCGGCCCCGCCCCGCCCGCGCCTGCCCCCGCTCCGCCGCCCCGGGGCCGCGCGGGGTCCGGGCCGGGCCGTCTGACGCTGTGCTCTGCCCGCAGATGGCCGCCTGCGTGTCCCGGGTGGAGCTGTCCGTGTCCTGCCGGAGCCTCCTCGACAGGGACCTGGGCTCCAGGTCGGACCCCCTGTGCGTCCTGCTGCAGGACGCGGGCGGTGGCCGCTGGGCTGAGGTAAGAGCGGCCGCTGGCCGCGCTGCCGGTGGGTGGAAACACGCCGAGTCTCCCCCTGCCCATCCCCTAGGTTTTCCTGGCAGGTGCATGACGTACTTAATCCAAATTTACGATTGGTGAGCAGTGCCATTGCCCACATTCAAACCTTCAGCGGTTTCTTTAATTGCTGACTTGTTTGCTCACAGTTGCATCAGGAGGCTCGTTTGACTGTAATGGTATGGCTGGCCCTAGAGCACACACTCCAGAATACATTGCTTCAGCAGTCTTTCCCTCCTAGTTTTCAGATTTCCCGTACAATAGTGTGTTTCAGTGCCATATTGCTCGGTGAGCCCGGTTTGTCACTGAGCATGAGGCATGGTCCAGGGTGTGTAGCCTTGCTGGTGCCTGTGTGGGGTAATACAGGCTTCTTACTCATTGTCAGCAGTTTTACTCCTGTGTTTGTGCAGCTAGATCGCACAGAAAAGATCAAGAACTGCCAAGACCCTGAATTCTCCAAGAAACTAGTTGTGGACTACTACTTTGAGAAAGTGCAGAAGCTGAAATTTGGCGTGTACGATATTGATAATGAGTCCTTTGATTTAAATGATGATGACTACCTGGGAGGGATTGAGTGCACGCTGGGACAGGTATGTATAGACGTGTTAAGTGATGTACAAAATAGCGGAGAGAGTTGGCTTTATTATGAAAAATGAAGTGAAAATCTGCTTTGTCAAAGACTTCAACGTACTTAAATTTGTAAACACTGTTAAACATGTTCATTTGTGTTACCATTGAACATCGTTAGAAAAATCATTATGTCGATCACAAAGCAAAGGTTAGAAATAGACGTATTTTGTAATGAATTGCTTAACTTAGGAGGCACTTGCAGCACTAAAGGCAGTCTGGGTGTAAGGAATCATGGTGCTTGGAGGGCTCTCATGGAGTTTCCTATGCACAGAGTGACTGTCCGGTGGTAAATCAGGGGAAATAAGGCTACTTGAGATTCCATGTTAATTTCCTGAGAAGGGAATAGTTAGAATAGCTAGAAGGGAATGTTTGTATAGCTAGGTGGGAGAAGAAAAGTGGGATTCATATTATTAAAGAAAGAGTCAATAAATTAAATAGTATTTTAAGTTTTAGTAGCTTTTTGACTGCTTGTGGTGACAATGCCTCTTGTGTATAAGAGGTAGCAAAAATAGGAAGCCAAAGTTAAGTTTGGAGATGTGTTTGTGGACACTGTTTCCTGGATACTGAGAGAAGATGATTTTCAGACTGTTCAGGAGCACAAATCGATGGCTGTCACTGTTGGAAACACATTTCAATCTTGTTAGAACTTTTATGAGAGTTTGAAAACTTCGCACCTGAAGAGTAATTCTTTCCTCTTTGTCTAACCTGATATTTTTATTATCTATCTTCTAACCTTAGGTTGTGTCCAGCTCAGTGTTCACCAAACCACTGGAATTGAAGCAGGGAAAGCCAGCAGGAAAGGGCACTATTACGGTAGATAAAGTTTTTGTTTGAAAAAACTCTCTCAATATGTTGTCTGGGATAAAGTGGCTTTTCTGGTTTCCTGACAGTATATCTTCAAATGCTACATATATACAGGAGACAGTTATTTAAAAGAAAGTACAGTTTCTTTTATGGACAAAATATATGCAAAACTCTGTGACTTCTTGTTTAACATTTCTCCCCCCTGCCCCTAAATTTCCATGGCACAGATTTCAGCAGAGGAGATTAAGGATACCAGAGTTGTGCACTTGGAAATTGAAGCCCAAAACTTGGACAAAAAGGTATTGTTTTTTAAAAAAGTTACATTGCATGCCTCTCTGGCAGTTATATTTTGTGCCTTTTGGCCAGGAATCTTTGTGTTTGCATTCAGCTAAGGCTTGCTGTGTTTTGTGTTATTTACAGTGGAGGAAATTGGAGGTACAATTACATGTTGAAGTCCACAATGTCAAACTAGAAATTCAACTGCCAGGTTTAGGTTTTGAGGTATTGTTTTGGCTTTGGAACATTCTGTGTATGAATCCAAATCAGTTAAATAATTGTCTCCAGTGAACTGATATTTCTGTATTTTTGTTAAAGAAGAAAAGGTGGAAATTTAGGTGTTCTGCTCAATGTTATTTTAAGCCAAAGACCCATACAGGAATTTAGTGACCTAACTCTCAGTTAGCAAAATGATGTGATTTATAGGGACAAAAGTGGTCTGAGGAGGTGGTCTTGGAATTAGAGCTGAAAAATGCTGATGACTTACAGAGTGCTGCAGTTTTAAAAAGGAAAAGAAAATGAGGAAAGGTGAATGTATAGTTTGTTTTGACTTTGTTCTTTGTTTGAAGTATTGTCTACTAATTAGTTATTCTTTACTAATTCTGGTAAAATACAGAGGAGGCTGATTACTTCTGGGGTTTTGTGTGCAGGATATATTTGGTAAATCAGATCCATTTCTGGAGTTTTACAAGCAGAGCGATGCTGGAACATGGCAGCTCGTGTACAGATCAGAGGTAAATTTCCACACAATGTTTTCCTTGAGTTGATCAGCTTTTTCTTATTAAAAGTGAGAGTCCTATTCCTGGTCACGCTTTGCACCAGTTTTGCAGAGAAAGCATCCTGTTAAAAGATATTCTGCTCACTATGGCTGCAGCAAATTGTTTGTTTGCTGCCTGGTGACTGGATGGAGCTACCTGAGTGAAGAGTCTGACCATGGACAGCAAGTGAGAAGAGTGTCTCTCTTCCTTTTTGTTGGTGTTGAGCTTGGCTGTAAAATTTAACTTTACTGAAAGCATCAAGCTTTTATTTCTTACAGAGCTGTTGCTTGGCTATTGATATGTGCCATGGTTGTACTGGTTGAGGCTGCTCTTAACTTGCCATGAAGAGCCATCATGTCATAATTCCTAGTGAGTTGCACACTGTATTCCTCATGTGACATTATGCTATCATTTTTTTAAGGTCATCAAGAACAACTTAAATCCATGCTGGAGGAAGTTCAGTGTTCCCTTGCAAACTTTCTGTGGTGGAGATTTTAATAAACCTATCAAGGTACAGTCTTTAGAAATTCTCTTTGTTGTTCCAAGTCATCCATTCTCTGTTGATGCTAACGGTGAGTTATCGGGTTGTCTAGTCCTATTGAAATTACTAGCTTGCTTTTCTAGAATTGTAGTGTGGCAGATAAGTGATTATATGTCTGTTTTAAAACATTGAGTTGTCAAATTGAGAAATCAGGAAATGCAGAAGTGACACAATTTCCAATGATTAGTCATAAAAATAATTGTAACTGTTTTTTTTCACTATTCTGGCCAGGGTTTCAAGTTGAGCTTTGGTAGTAGTGTCTTGTTTGTTTGGGTGGGGTTGTTTTGGGGTGTTTTTTCATTGTGGCTTTCTAGCACTGTATCTAAGTTAGCTGAGAAACTTGCAGATGTTGGACAAACTTGAGTGCCTTTGGATACTGACCTAGACAGGACTTTGAGGTATCTGTCAGATCTATCCATTCGTGAGACTGGAAGATTTTCCCAGCTCTTTTTCTATCTATTTCAAGTAGAATTTTAGTTTTGAGTCAGAATTGCATTTCCCTATGGTCTTGTATATGATCACTAATTCTCTGTGGCCCTGGCTTGTGGAGGTGTAGCAGAACAACTACATCTTACAATATATTTCTACAAAAGAAAATCTGATAGCAACTTAATATAATTTTTTTTTCTTCTAAGCAATGCATAGATAATTAAAGGCATTTAAATCCATAGATAGTGAGTATAATTTCTCTCTACTTTTCTAACACCTAAACGATTAACATTTGCAGAATTTTACTGCTTCATTCTCTCTCTGAAGAAATCTCATGCTGAAAGCTTGATATGGAAGATTTAGCAAAAAGCATGCATGCTAATGTTGTTCTTTGTGCATTATGGCAGTTCCTAAGAATTGCTGAGATTATTAACCTCGAAATAGCTGTTCAGGTGTTGTCTTGGTTTGAAAGACAGATATCTGCCAAGGAAGGTGGGAACCTTACTGAGATGGAAAATATGACCCCCTCCCTCTGATTATTCTAACTTTGAAATGACAGGGCTCTCAGGCAAAGCTATGGGAGAAGCAGCAGCAGTTGGTTCCCAGTGTGTGTGTGTATAGCAAGGCAAACAAACAGCAGCCCTGGCACAGCCCCGAGCAGAGGCAGAGCCCCAGGCCCAGCCTTGTCCCGCCGCGGGCACCTTCCCCTGCAGTGCAGCTCCAGGCACAGCCGGCAGGGGCGCTGCTGCCTCCCGGCCGGGCAGGGCGGCTGCGATGATTCCCCCGCGGCTGCAGGGGGCGCTGTGGCGCGAGCTCGGCCGCCTCTCTCCACACGGGAATGGCGGCTGGGCTGGGGGAGGGATGGACAAGGGGCTGCCTGTGGGAACTCACGGCGAGCAGCCGGTCCCTGTGCACCTCCGGGTGGTGAAATGGGCTGCAGCAGGAAACCTCGGAGCAGAGGCAGAGGGGAGCACAGCCAGGCTGGCAAACAAAGTGTAGCAAAGACTCTGGAGCAGTGCCAGGAGCCCCAGGTGTCCTGGCAGGCCAGAGTGCAGGGCTACAGTACAGCAAAAAGCAAAAAAAGCAGTGGTGAAAGAAGGGCAGGGCAGGGGTAGCCCCGCTCCTCTGCAGCAGCTGCCTCCCCCAGCCGGGGAAATGCGCCCTCCAGGAGGGGGTCGGGGTCCGGGTCTTTTCCCCAGAGGCACATGGAAAGATGGCAGGGGTCCTCTCCAGGGAGACAGGGTGCCAGTAAGGTCCCAGTTCATGGTTTCTCCCATGGCAGGAGAAGCAGGACAGGCTGGGCTCCTGAGCTCCGCCCAGTAAACAGCAGCTGGACCATCCTCCTCTGGATCCTACAGTGAGAGGGGGCGAGGAGCCCAGCCCAGCCCCTCAGCACCCAGCCAAAATCTCAGAGTATCTTTTCCCTCCCAAAGAGAAAACCCCCCCAGGTAAAGACAGTATCCAGCATGGCAACTTATTGTGTCTCTCTTAAGTACTTGTCTTTGTCTCAACAACATATGAGAGAAAATTCCCTGAGAGAGAGAAAACAAAATGAGCAATCCTAAGTTACAGCAACAACAAACAAAGCATAAGTTTATATTGACATCATCTCCCTGGAGACATCCATCTGATCGCTGTCAAACACACTGAGGATTTCTCCCCTTGAAGAAAAGGTCATGGAGTTTTGCTCCTTCCAGTTATACCTCACACATTAAGCAGTACTTTGGTTCTCAGCTCCACTAATGATTTACTGCAATTTGTCTTAATTGGATCTGTTATAATCTCAAAAGTCTCTGAACTTCTAGGTAAGGGTTACATGTTAACATTATCAAAATACTGTGAGACTTCTGTTTTGTGGAAGTTGAGTGGTACTTGAGTATTTCTGAAAACGATTTGTGAGCTATGAGTTTATAGCCATTTCATAACTTAAAAATTGGGTCTGTAGTTAAAGATGGAAAGAAAAATTCTGCACTATTCACATTTAAGGCGATTTTCAGCAAGAGAATTTGATTAGTGAGGACTGTATAATGAGGACTGTATAGCATATGCTGCCAGTTTTGCAGAATAAGAATAATAATAAAATAAAAGAATGCCCACCTTCCCCTAAAAGAGTGGTAAACCAAGTACAGAAATTGTGATTGCTTGAAAACTTTATACTTTCAGATAAGCTTTAGAAAAGATATTCACGTTCAGATTCTCCTTTTAAACCTTACCAAAAATGTAATTTTTACCATTTCTGAAGACTCTGAGGGACAGAGACATTTTAGACTGTAGTACAGAGGATGAAATGTCTTTGGTGTCAGATGTACATAAATGAATTTGATTTGTTCTTTGACTCTGTGACATGAGGAGAGCAACCAGTTTATTTCTGGGTATGTGTATCCTCTCCAGGTATTGCAAATGACATGGGTGGAATCACCTTGATCCCCATCTCGATGAATTTAGGCCAGTCATGTAAAGTGGACACGCAGGCTCCCTGCCACCCTCCTGGGAACCAAGCACAAGAAGTGCAGCTGCCAGCAGCCAGCAAACCGAGGAGGACAGGCTCTTTGGCACTGTTCTACAGGAAGGTGAGTGTCCTTACTCACAAGTGGTGCTGTACTGGTGCTCATGGCCATGCTGGAGCCTGCCTCCCTGTGCAGCTCCCACTACCTTCAGTCTTCATTGGCATTGCCCTAAGCACATGCAGTTCTTATATACCATGAAGAAGAAGGGAAAAGATGTTGAGTGTTGCAGGGAGTCCAGTTTTCCCCTTTCCACCCATGAGATTTTTTTTCTTTTTAATTAGGAGCTTCTATAAATAAGTATGGAAGGCATACTTCAGATTTTACTTCTCTTGGCTATTTTGGTTGCCCTCACATTTGCAAGGGTTAGAGAGATCTGACATGAGATGATTTTCCTGTGTCTCACTCATTCAAAGCTGCACTGCTGTGGATCCAGCATGTGGACATGCCCCTTTGCCACTTAAGTCCACCCAGCAGTGCTGATCTTGCTGGGCTGGGGGCTCAGAAAGCACTGGTGAATAACAGTAGCTAAAGGTTTCTAGAAAGAATGAGTTTGAAATAATGCAGGATTTAAAGATTGAGTTAAGAACTGGGTGTGCTTCAGAGAAACTTCAGATGACTTCTAGTTGCTTTCATTTTCAGTGTGAATTTTGTGAGAGGTCTTCAGAAGAAGCGCAGGGTAACTTGTCTTGATGACTACAAAGAATATATCCCTAAATTAGTCTCTCTCAAAAATATTAGAAGATTTTTTTTTTTTTTTGCTGCTGTTTTCTTACTAGGTAAGTTATTTTCAGAGATTTTCCTCTTCAAGGGTATCTGTATATATACAATAGAACTTAAGAGGTTCTACCATGAACAATCTTTAAGGTACATCTTAATACAAAAATAATTTCTGGAAACACTTGTAAGCCACATCATTTGTCTGAACTACTGGTTCTTTAATTTTGCCAGTGACAGGTGATTTCTCTGAGAAAGGATTAAGAATTGATCAGCCAGTAGGGAACATTTTATTTTGGAAGGTTTACTCCCAGCTGGGGAGTATTTCAAGTGTAGCCATGTCTTGGACTAACCATGTCATAGTCAACATAGTTTCTCTTAGTTGTGAAGAAGAACTAAAACATTGACTTATATTTGTCTTTAAATTTTAACCTTCCATTTACTGTGATCATCATACTTACAATTATAGTTTTCCCCTACTTTCCTTTCTTGCTCCTGTTCAGTAGAGCAGGTGAAAATGACACTATCCCTTCCTGCTTTCCAGCATGAAGAAAGTGCCTAATTAGTTAACAAGGCATAGGGTATAGAAGCTATACGCATCATGTTTTTAGGTGGATTTTCTGTAAGTATTAGAAATTCAACAGCTGAAGAGTGGACAGCTTAGTCTTTGAATTCCAGAATGGTTTTGGTTGGAAAGGACCTAAAAGATCAAGTCATTCCACACACTGCCATGACCAGGGGCACTTTCCACTAGACCAAGCCCCATCCAGTCGTGCCTTGAGCACTCCAGGGACCCAGGGGCAGCCACAGCTTCTCTGGGCAGCCTGTGCCAGCTCCTCCCCACCCTCACAGGGAAGAGTTGCCTCCCAATATCCCATCTAACTCTGCCCTCTGGCAGTGGTAAGCCATTGGCACTCCAGGCCCTTGTTTCAAGTCCCTCTCCAGCACTCTTGGAGCCCCTTGAGGCAGTGAAGGGGCTCTAAGGCCTTTCTGGAGCCTTCTCTTCTCTGGGCTGAACAATCCCCACCCTCCCAGACCTCTCTCATGGGAGAGGTGCTCCATACCTCTAATCATCTTTGCGGCCCTTATAGAATCGCTCTGCTTTGAGATATTTTACTTCTGCAGGCCAGGATCAGCTTGTTCAGCTTCTGTCCTTACAGTGTGTCTTTTCCTTCCAGGTCTATCATCTGGCGAGTGTGCGCTTGCGCGACCTGTGCCTGAAACTGGATGTTTCCAATGACTTGCGCAGGAAGATATGGACGTGTTTTGAATTCACCTTGGTTCATTGTGCTGACCTTATGAAAGACAGGCATTTGGACCAGCTCCTCCTCTGTGCATTTTATATCATGGCAAAGGTAACGTGTGGTTTTAAGAAATTAATGGCATTTTATGTTCAGTTGAGAGCATCAGGTGTGTTCAGTGTTTAGAGTTTGACTGATTCATTCATGTCAAATTACTGGAGGGAAGGGGAAGGTCCTTCCAAGAAGTGGATGAAGTCCCACTATGGTTTTTTCCTTGTTTTGCATGTCTTAGCTCACTGCCTTGTTGATGGAAATTCTTGACAGAGTGTTTCTTCTCTTCTTGAGTGAATTCACAGTGAGCACTGGTTAATGCAGGCAAAGCACTGTGTGGTCTTACTGCCCTGTATTTGTTTTCTGTCCCATTTGTCATCTTGATGATCTGTGTAATCTGAACTAAAAATTCCACTACAATTACAGAATTAGGCAGGTGCAGAAGTTTGCAGGAGCAAATTTATGTAAGATGGTTTCTATTCCCAAAAATCCCTTTAGCTTTTGATGATTCAGGCTGAGGAATTGAGGTGGTTGCCTGTTGTACTTCATTTCTTATTCCATTTGCCAGCTTTAATTTAAGGTGGTGTTAAATTGGATTATGAAGCTGGACTATTGGTTTGACTCAAATTTGAGCTGATGGTTACAGTGTCCATCAAGTCAATTCAGACACAAAATTCGGGAGGCTGGATTACCTTTTCTTGAGGGCAGATGAAGATAAGCACTATATGTGGAGGGGAAACTGATGTTTAAATTGTGACTACCTATGCTCTTGACTGCAGCATGGGTTAGGCTCATCTGATGTCAACACTGATAGCAAAGCCATTTAATAGTCAGTGCTCTGTATTTTATCATGTAATTTGTCAGTTGTTTGGGGGTTTTTATAGTACAGGCTTTTGAATGCTGTCTCCAGTGCAGTGTGAGACCTGACAGCTTAGCCACAGACGTTGATACATTGTCTCCTGGCTCCTACCACAAAAATTGTTGTTTGTCTGCTCTTAAAATTACAAATGTATGGCTGAAAAACAAAGCTCTCTAACAAATGAGCTATTTTGAAATAAAAAAGCAAGGTGAAATTGCATGTGTGTACGTACCTGCCTAATGTCTTGGTCAGAATTTCCCTGCTTTCTGTTTAGAAAAGTTAAGGGATAATTCAGTTTCTGAATTCACAAAATTCATTTTTGACTTCATAATGTTTCCTTTCTTTAATTTTAAGTGTAACTGGAAGAAAAGTCTGGAAAGGAGTAATGCCTAAGCATCATAAGCAACAAAAAGCTTTAGTAGCTAAGAAACAAGGAATTCCAAGAAAAATCTTTGTTGTTTCATGCTCTCATCACCAGAGATAAATTTTAAAATTGTGTATTCATAGTAATACTCCTCAAAAAGCTACATACTGGACCTGAGCAGCCTGGCCTTCATACTTGTGCTTGATCTTCAACAGCTTTTTCTTTTCCAGGTAACCAAAGAGGAAAGAACTTTTCAGGACATAATGAAAAGTTACAGAAATCAGCCACAAGCAAACAGCCATGTAAGTCAATAGCATTGCCTTTACTTCTGTAAAGCTCAGAGTTGGCTTTTGAAGTCTTTGTACTCAGAGAAGTCACATCCTCTGCAGTGTAATACTTGTTCCTGTTCAGCTGGATTTCATCTAGTCTCCTGACTTCCTTGCTTTCCTTGACAAGAGTGTTTTTCCCTGGTGTCTTGTAGGTTTATAGGAGTGTCTTGTTGAGAAATACTTCTGATGATGTCACATTGGACAAAAATGCAAACCCAGATACGGAGATGACAGAAGGTGAGTACAGCAAAGGAATTTGCTCTTTTCAGTAACATACTTGGGGCTTTAAAAGAACTGGACTATCAAGTAATAAGAAGTGGAGCAAGTTTTACAAGTTTTTTAAGTATATGAAAGGAAAATAAATGTATTGTTGAAAAAGAAACCATCTTGTAAGTAGCTCTCTTGTGTATTAGATATGGAACATACACTTCCTAGTTGGAAAGAATGTTTAATTTCATTTACTTGAATTTGGTGGCTCGGGATGGAAGTATTTTCTTAGTATGTCAATGATACTGTAGCTCTTCTTAGATGGCAACACTGATAGCAAAGAAGAATGAAGATAACCTGGAATATTATGGTGGGGTTTTTTTAATATCACCTATTCTGAAGACTGATGTAGGGAGAACTTGTTTCAGAAAATAAAAATGCTAATTCTCCAATACCACCATTTTCTTATATTCAGGTTTCTTTTAAATAGGTAATGCTTTCTTTGCTCTGGGTTAGAGAGGAAAAGGAATAAGAATAGTGTTTGAGAAAAACATGAGAACTGTGTCATGTCTGTTTTGAGTGACATGTCAGGAAAGTGAGAGATCACAAGGCCACATATGAACCCATGAATAGAGCAGATCAAATATGAACCCATGAGCAGATCTGTAGCCAGGACACACATGGAATTTAGTTTGTTCTTTGTGGCAAATTCCCTCTGGGTGGGATTCATCTGCCTTAATGAGTATTAGAGTCGTTTTTAAAGGCCTTTTGAGGATTTTACCAGGGTCATGAAAAGTGCTGATCTCATCTAAATCCTGTCTGACATCTCCACAGTTACTGGATGACTTGGAGTATCTGAAGTGACACTGAGCTCTGGTATTTTGTCAGACAAATATGCTTGGTTACAAAGTTCTTCAGTGGGTTTTTCTACCAGACTTTCTTCAGTTTATGGACTCATGTCTCCTTTACACAGGTTTAACTCCTGCTCTTTTGACACCAGTTCACAGGAGCTGTTCTTGTGTTGTGAGAGAAGGAAGGCAGACAGACAAGAGTCCCTTAGGGCTGTCAGCTGGAGCTTTGGATGTTTGTCTCAGTGCACCAATTGCCAGAGACTTTGTTGTGTGCTGCTGTTTTAGTAGGCAGACAGCAGAATGGAGAAGACATAGAAGTTTGTATTCAGTAGCACTTCAGCTTAATTAGAGGAGAGCAAACATTAACAGAAATACTGCTGTGTGGCTGCAGCTTTTCCCACTTAGCAGAATATGCCTGAACAAATGGTGTCGTGACTTCCTTGGTGCAGATCTGAGTTGTGCACCAGGTTTTTCTTCACTAGCTGATCACAAGAGACTTTCAGAGAAGCCAAAAGCTGGGAGCTGGTCAGACTGCTTAAAACTTAGTTTTAAGAGAAGGTAATGGCTTTGTACCGCTCCCAAAAATAAGCATGGAAGAAGGGGTCAGTTGTGCTACAGTTTCTTGCTACAGCTGCTTCCAAGTTTGGAATAAAGGTTGATACTGGCTTTTTTAGCCATAACTCACAAGCCTGTTCACATCAATTGGTAGCTCCTCCTGATGTTCATAACCACCTGCAGCACATCCTGCTCCCGGCTCAAGCATATTTCTTGAATTCCTCTTATTGACTGGTCAATTTATGGACAAGTTCTTGCCAGCTGGACATTATAAGTTCAACTCTGAAGTGCCTGGTTTGCCAATGCTGTAGTTTTGAAATCTGAAGCTCTCTTATTGCTAGACTCATCTGTGAAAGCTGGCAGCTCCTCAGGACGATCTGCAGCAGAGAACTCGAGTGAATCAGAAACAGAGGAGAGAGGAGATCTTATTAAATTTTACAACGCAGTCTACGTAGGAAGAGTAAAGTCATTTGCACTGAAGTATGATATCACAAACCAGGATCATGTGGTAAGTAAAGTATTTTGGAATTAATACTCACAGTCATTTTTCCTGGCAGTTAAACTTATGTCAATAACTTTGTCTAGCCACCTGGCGTGGGTCAAGTCAGACAGTTGGAGGTAATGGTATGAGCACTTACTTTAATAGCCTTTCAAGAGGACTAACACAGATGCTGGCCAGTTTGCAAACCCAGTTCCAGCTTCTTTACGTTGGTGCAACATTGCTTAAATGCCTGTGGACTGTCTGTGTAAGCACGTGGAAGATTAATTCTGTAGCTTGATGGTTACTGGATCTGTTGTTTCATTGTCACAAGATAAAATACTCTAAAGAAGACCTGGAAGTGCATTAATCTTCTCTTGTGAGAAGTGCCTGCTCTCAGCTGCTCTGAGCTGCAGTGCAGATGTGTCCTGTTGCAGGTGGAAGCGCCTCCGCTGTCGCCGTTCCCCAGCATCCGGCAGCAGCCGGTGTCCCCGCGGCGCATCTCCCAGCAGCACGCCGTCTACGTGTCGCCTCACAAGAACGGCGCCTGCCTCACGCCCCGAACGGCTCTGCTCTACAGGTTCAACGGCAGCCCTTCCAAGGTAGAGAGGGAACAGGGCTGACAGTGCTCAGTTGGAGAAAGGGGCAGATGTCACTGTCGAGGCGGGCACGACATACAAACAGGCACACTAGATTTCAGAAGGCTAATATCCCGTTTATTACAACAACCCGCTGTCTTTTATGCCCTCTACTAAGTTTACACTTTGTTCATTGGTTACAATAAAGCAACGTAATATTCATTGCTGTAAAAACTATCACCACCTCTGTTTTTCACAAGACTTTTCTAAAAATACTTTTCCCAGCTGCAGGTTTTCTTTCCCGCTTATCCCCTTCTTCTTCTCTTCTTGGTCTCCAGGCCAATGGCTTTGATAAGATTCCTTTCAGAAATAACCCTTATTCATTAACCCTCTCTGGCTCACAGGTCAGCTGTAAGCCTCTCCACAGTTAATTAGTCTTCTAATTAGGATCTGATGTGTTGTAATGAATAGTCTCTCACTTTGCACTGAAAGGTAGAATGGTGTATGTAGACTCCATCACTCAGAGGTGTAGAATAGCCTGTTGTCCTCTGAGATTTCAGACACAGAGCAAGTTTGAAATGGAGTCAGAGTAACTCATTATTTTTGTCTTGATCACAGAGTTTGAAGGACATCAACAATATGATAAAACAAGGTGAACATAGGAGTAAGAAGCGAGCAATAACAATTGACAGTGACACTGAATCCCCCACGAAGCGACTCTGCCAGGAAAATGATGATGTTCTACTAAAACGTCTGCAGGATGTTGTCAGTGAAAGAGCAAATCGCTAAAAAACTTCCGTTTTCTGAGGGATCTCTAAGTTACAAGCTGGATACAGCTGTTGTGCTTTTTATTTCTTGGTTTTGTACATAGACAACTGCCAAGTTCCTTCAACACTGAACTTTCACCTGACTTCCACAGGATGCAAAAAGTAAGAGTTATGTAGGAAATGCCAGTGATCTTCATTCCCAGAGAGCACACTGTGCTGTAATTTACTCTGAGCTATTTTAGCTGAAGAGTGTTCTGTGAAAGCCATATTGGATATTCTCAAGCCTCATTTAGAGCATCGTGAGTTCTGAGCGTGACTCAGCTTGTAATACCGGTTTTATTGTTGGAATAACAGTGATAAATGAGTGAAATCAGTGAAGTTTCCTTTTGGTATTTGGAGAAGAAACTTGCAAAGTGCCTTATTTGGAAAGAATAATGAATTTTATGCATTATTTTACTGTGGAGTAACTGGAGGGAGAAGAAATTAATTATTTAGCTTCAGGAAGAGCTGATCAGTTTTGAACTGTCAGAACTTCTGTTACAATGTAGGCTGTGACATGTATCTGACAGCTTTTGCAGTAACAAAGGCAATAATCTAAAAATACAAATAGTGGTGACTTAGGTTGGACTCTGGTAGAGCACTGAGATACAGTTCTGTGAGCCTGAATTCCCTCTCTCTTGAGCCAGTGGTGCTCCACGTTGGAAGCCACAGAGCAACCTGCCCTAGGTGCTGTTCATACAGATGGCAGCTCACCCATGAGGAAATACAGTTACAGCTGAAATCAGCAGCTGGGGCTTGGCTGTCTCAAAGCTGTTCAGATGCACAGATTCATTTAACAAATTGAATCTCTCTAATTTTTTCCTGAAGACTTTCAGCCTCTTGTGTAGTATCTACACTGAATGTAAGTCCATCACGTAAGGAGGTATGTATGTGTGAGGGTTTGTAGCTGTTGAAGGCTTGGATTCACTGGAAAGGTATAAATTCCAGCATCCAGTTCTCATTACTGAGTTTTTAACCCTGAGGATTTGGTAGGGTCTATTTTACCAAAATGGAGAAAAGTCAGGGTTTACTCCTTACTGTAAATCAGTAGTTTGATCTTATTTTATAATTGTATTTAAGGTTAGAGCCACAGAGAAACTTCTCAGCACTGTAATTTTCAGTTTCTGTGTAACTGAACTAAAAAAAAAAAAAAAAAAACCAAAAAACCAACAGAATAGGACTTACTTGAGGGGCTCTAGGGGCGGACACTGATGTGATTTTGAGCAGCCTCAGTCAATGAATCTAGCCAGTCATGAAGGAGAAATTGATTACTAAGTGTAGGTGTGCAGGGATGCTACTCAGCAAGGAGTAGAAAGTTTACAAACTTGGTTTTGAGTCATTAACTACTTGAATATTTGATTTTTTTTTAACTTTTTTACTTTCAAATAAAGGTGCTTGCCCTTGGAGAGCTGCAGTATGAGGAAATTGCCATGCAGTGGAGTAGATTTCATGTAGATATTTCCTTTAAATTTATTCAAGTTTTAATGTTTGTCTTCAGATTTTGAGATAAAAACTGGAGTATTGCAGCCTTTCTGGATAGGAAATGTATGGTTAGGCATGATAGCATCAGTCTTTCCATGGTATTGTACAATGAGAGTTTAGTTGACACGGTTTTAATTCAATATTTTGTGTAAATCTGGCATCTCTGCTCCCCACACTGTCACTGTCTTCTCTGACAGTAGACAACTAATGGAGCCAAAATCCTTATTAACTGTTGATAGGTGTAGTGTTTCTTCATAAGGAAAATGAATGTACTACAACTGGATGCAGTTCAGAATTCTTCACCTTTTCAGGTGATCTGAAAACTATTTTGGGCTTGTTGAACAGCTAAAACAATAGCTTACATGGAAATTTTCCAACGGTTTCAAAGTGCCTTCACATACAAGTCTGTATTTTATAATAAACAGCTAAAAAGTATTTTAACCTGTGTTGCAGTATTTCTTGTTGTTTTGCTGTGCTAGTTCATTAAACAATGCCTTCTATCTGCATTTTCTTAATATCAAAGATCTTCATCATTTTTATGTTCCCTCAGATTTCTTTGGAATTTTTCTTTCTCTTTGAATTTATGATATTTCATGTGTTTTGTCTGAAGTTTCCTCCAGAGTTTTCTTTACTGTTTGTGCTTCAGTCAGGTGTGGATTCTGGGAGGAAGTGAGTAATACAATCCATGCAGTCACAAAAAGCACCAAAAGGGAGAGAACCCTGCAGCGACAGGTGATGTGCCCACAGAGGCAGGTGTGACTCCAGCAGAGCTGAGCTGTGAGCTCCTAGTTAATCTCTGAGCACTGCAGGCGTGATCTTCGGGTGCTAGTCCTGGCTGCCTTCCTCCCAGATGTGTTTCAGAACCAGCCCTGGACAGGTTCAGAACTGTTCCAGCTGGTGTCATGCTGGTTTTGTCACTCCAGGTAAGCTGGCTTGGACTCAGCTTTTCAAATAACTCTTGCTCATCTGCTTTACGAGGTAAAAAAGGCCAATTTGTGCAGATTCTGCTGTAATGACTTCTTTGTTGCCAGAGCTTTTGTTGACTAATCCGTAGTTTGTAGAATCACATAATCATGGAGTATTCTAAGTTGGAAGGGACCCACAAGGATGATCGAAGTCCAGCTCCTTGTCCTGCACAAGACACCCCAACAGTCATAGAATGACTTGGTTTGGAGAGGACCTTCAAGAGCATCTCATTCCTCACCCTGAGCCTGGGAGTGTTGTCCAAGTGCTCCTGGAGCTCTGACAGCCTCAGGGCTGTGCCCATTCCCTGGGGAGCCTGGGCAGTGCCAGCACCCTCTGGGGTAAGAACCTTTCCCTGATACCCAGCCTGGCCCAGCTCCGTTCCCTCAGGTCCTGTCCCTGGTCACAGGGAGTGGAGATCTGAGCTGCCCCTCGGGGGAAGCTGCAGATCCAATGAGGGCTGACCCCAGTCTCCTCCAGGCTGAACAAACCAAGGGACCTCATATGGCCCCTCTGTGCCATTCACCATCTTCGTAGCCCTCTGTATGTGCTCTTCAATAACTTTATATCCACACCTGGAGGCACCTCAAACTGCCCCCAGGACTCGAGGTGAGGCCACCCCAGTGCAGAGCAGAGCAGGACAGTCATCCTGTGCTGGGCCTGATGTCCCCCAGGACAGGGGTGGCCCTTGGGGCTGCCAGGGCACTGCTGGCTCCTGTTCCACTTGCCCTCAGCCCAAACTCCAGGTCTCTTTCTGTGGTGCTGCTCTCCAGCCTCTTGTTCCCCAGTCTCTCTGGACATCCAGGGCTGTCCAGTCCCAGGTGCAGAAGCTGACACTATTCTTTGTTAAACTTCATGTGGTTGGTGATTGCCTATCTCTGTTCCTCCCTGACGTGCCTAGGCATGAGCAGCAGGCCTCAGCCAGAGCTGGCTTTCAAGATGAATTCTGGGCACTATAGGACTAACACCATCAGTATTATTTAGCTAAAAATGGATGACTGAGGTGCTTATGCCAGCTGTTGAAGACCAAACCGGCTGCTTTAGAAACATTCACATTGTGTAGTTACCTGCAAGAAATGTATCATTTTAAGAAGCTTTCCCAATTTACATGAATAGAGGTTTGTTTTTGGGTTATTTTAGGGGAAAACCCTCCCAGCCAAGGCCTGGGCTCTGGCCAAGCTCTGGCCCCTGCTGGTCAGGAAGTGTGCCATCAGATCCAGGAGTTTCTGCGCTAAAAATATAACTTAAGTCACTTTGACTTGATGATTTGGGCCTATAAAAGCTGGACCTGTTTTTGGGGTGAATTTGTAGACCTCACCTATGGGTGGATGCACCACGTGGGATTTTCCCAGTTGCTGGGAAGGGTCACTGTAAAAGGAGGCTCCCCAGTGACTGTGGGCTCTGGCTGATGGTGAAGTGTTCAGGCAGTTGGTGATGGATCTTTCTCAATCACTGTCCTTTCTCTTGTATAGTAATGATGAGCTGCATTACCTTGCTTCTTGTTGCTGAAGCTGAGCGTGTTGTTTTATTGAATGTATCATTTTACTTTTGTGTTGCCTTGACATTCATAGTAAAACAAGACCATTCTTTCCACTGGTGTCTGTTCTTTAAATCACCCCTGCCAATTGGCAGAACATTCCCATGGCACCAAACTTGTGAACACTGACTATACTTTGTTTTTTGCCCTAGCTCCAGAGGAAGATCCATGCTTGGCCAAGCTGGCCCTCTGCCTTGCCTCTTGACTTCTGGTACATGGGAATTGCATGTTCCTGTGCCCTTAGGGTGTGATGCTTAAAAAATTATCAACATGGAGGGACCCCAGCACCTTCAAAAACATTTCTCCTGGCGACCTGACTGACTTAATTCCTTGAGCAGCCTGAACTCTGCTCTCCTCCTGGCCAGGGTGGAAGTTTTGCTGATACTTTTCCTGCTGTCATCAAAGATTTTAAACTTGATTGCTTTGTGGTCACTGTGGCCAAGACAGCCGCTAACCGCCACTTCCCTTACGAGACCCTCTCTGGTGGCAACAGATCATGGAGGGCACCTTTCCTGGCCAGCTCCCTCAGCACCTGTACCATGAAGTTGTTATCCAAGCGTTTTAGGAATTTTCTGGACTAGTTTGTGCCGGCTATGTGGTGTTCCCAGTTAACATCTGGCAAGTTGAAGTCAGACAAGGACAAGGGTGATTAACAGATGTTCCTTAGTGTCATGGTCCTAGCTGGGGGGCCCGTGGTAGTTACCAGCTTTGTTTGTGTGTTTGTCCCTTAATCTTACTCAAGGATCAGTTACCAGGCAAGGGGATGATGAGGGTTGTATAGCTGTGAAAACCTGGCTGGCTTTTGGGTTTTATCTTTGTAAACTTCCATCTGCAGGTAAGCCTGCCAGTGAGGGGACAGCATCGTGGGCAGCCTGAACTCAGAAATTAGGCTCTTGTATTCCAGACTGGCAAACCATCCTGTCTGCTAGGGGGTGAGGGATTTCACCAATTCTTCAAATTAAAATATCACCTCCTTAATGCTCCTTGAAATGGATTCAGAGCTTCCATGTTTACTACAGCTCAGCTTTTTAGAGTCAGAGTTAAAAGGTTGTTAACACCTCTGCAGAGAATATCAAAAAGCTGCCAGCTCTTTCCATATAAGCACTATGTTAATAATAGTTTGGTACATCCCAAATGTTGTACTAAGATGTGGCCTCAAGGAAAAAATGTGGTTAGACTGCAATTAAACAATTCAGGGAATCAAAACTGATTTTCTCTTAGCTTCCTGTTAGGAATTACTCTTCTTGTGTTGCTGCTTTTTGACTCATTAGGGGGTTTTTGTTGATGTTTTGTTGAGGAGTGGTAGGAATTGAAACTGGGGACACAGAACAAACCCATTATGAAGCTGTAAGTGTGTAAGCAGTGCTGGGATCTCAGATGAAAGAAGGTGAGTAAACAGGATTACTCAGTTTGATTGCTTTGATTACAATAATCAAAGTTTGCAATAAGCACATAACTTATCTCCCAAGTAGCAGTTCTTGAAAAACTGGTGTCAGATAAACACAATGCCAAACTCCTGAAACTTTTTCACTTCCTTGAGTGACCCAGAAGTGCACTGGAGGACAGGTACACCAGAGGCAGGTTACATAAGTGGTTCCCAGCCTGTCTGCAGCCTGGGATCATGCTGCCTTGGCTCCATCTGAGCCACAAGGCTGGGCAGGGCTGATGGGACACAGGGCTCATGTGGTGCCTCACCCTGAAGGTTTGTACACCTGAGCAATAGGGAACATTTGGTTTAAGGGAGCCCACTTTCCCTTGCACGTGTACACCACAGCAGTGCTGCTGTGATCCAATGCTACCTCTCAGATGAGGCACAAGGAACTTGGGCTGCAGCAGCTTTACTGCAAGCACCTTCCCTGTCTTCACTTACATGTCATCCCTCATGGTTCTCAGCCACAGAAAAACAGCTCTGCAAGGGTTTAGTCACACAAATTTCAGGTAGTTAATGTGTAAATATGGGGCTCAAGCAGCTGAGGTTGTGGAACAAACTGGTGCCAAGTCACAAGTGGCTTTGCTGTGAACTTTTCAGTTCCTTGGTAGCAAGTTTGTAGCACTGCTTCATGGAGTCACCAGCGGGGTCCAGTGATGGATGCCCCAACCCTGGAAGTGTTTGAGACCAGGCTGGATGGGGCTTTGAGCAACTTGGTCTAGAGGAGAGCTCACCTGCCCATGGCAGGGACAGTTGGAACAAGATAAGGTTTTAAGACGCTTCCAATCCCATCCATGAACACCAGAAAAGTGCTACAACATGTAAAGTGAAAAAATAAAGAGCCCTTACACAGAAATAATTCCTCTTCAGCCTGAATTTGACCATGTGCCTTGAGTTTTGTTTGCCATTGCAGGGGAACTCGTTGGTATAATTTTGGGTTGTGCACCACATTGCTTGAACAGAGATAACTGGGTTTCTTGTGTGTGCAGCACCAGGCTGGGGTGGGGAGTCACTCAGGTCACCCCTATTGCACACAAACAAGTCTAAAAATAACTTTTTCCTCCTTTCCCCTTTTTCATGTGTCATGTTTGATTATGAAGGAATTTGTGGTATTCAGAACAACACCCTAGTGCAGTGTTTTTTTCTTTTTCTTCCTGCTACCCAAGAGTGAAGCTAGTAATCCCTGTCCTCTTGCTGTGGCATGTGTTCATCTCATGTTATGAAATCAGCAGTTTTTTTATTGCATCCAAGACATATGTCCAGTTCTTTCAGAATAATCCTCCCTTGCTGTTTTTTAGGCCACAAATGCAGTGAGCCCCCTCTTAATTTTATTTTTTTTTAATAAACTCTCCAGATGTATTGGGCCTGTGGATCCCATCCCCATAAAAGCTTCTTTAGGTAGAGCTATATATAGGGCAGTTTTTACTCTGCTTAGAAGTAAAGAATGGATGGTGATCAATTAGTCCTTAAAAGGCCAAGCACCAGTGACATTTGTGTGTCACTTGTGTAGGACAGAGGAAATGGAGAAAATTGGACATTATTTTGTATGACTGTACTCCTTAGTGGATCTGGCCTGGTTTTGTCTCCTCATGTTGCTTCCAAGAATAAAGTTTCCCCTAAAAGGGTGGGACTCAGCCAGTTTCGTTTCAGTGCTGATGGATCAGCACTGAGATACCCAGAGGGGATGGAGAGAGACTCTCAGCCAAATGAAAATCAGACAGCAAACGTTAGATGTACTTTGCTAACAAAAGCCAAGAAGTGAGAAAGCAGGATCTTGCTTACAAGAGGAAATTCCTGTAGCATGACAGTAGAACATGCGAGCTTTGCCCCTCAGAAACAGAGACCTCAAGAAAAAAATAAAGGACTTTTTACTATTAAGGTGATGGGAGGTTTTTGCAGTTATTTTTTTTCTCCCCTCTACACATCTGAAGGGGAGAAGGAAATGGAGAGGAGGGTGCAGCAGCTCCAGACATGCATTGTGTTGGCTTGTGGCTGGCTGCCAGATCCCTCAGCCATGCTCTCACCTCCCCTCCTCAGCAGAGTGGGGAGGAAAAACCACAAAGCAGCTTTGAGATAGAGACAGGGAGATCACTCACCAGCCACCATCATGGACAAAAGACAGGAAATTAGGAAGAGAAATTGCTTTCCAATTAAAAATACAGTAGTATAATGTGGCACAAAACCAAAATTAAACCCACTTTCTCTCCACTCAGCCCTTTTGCCTAGGCTCAACTTCACACTTGACTATCCTACCTCCTCTCTCTGCAAGTGTTGCAGGGGGATGGGGAAGGAGGATGAGGTCAGTTTGTAATGCTCTGTCCCTGCTGCCCCTTCCACCTCATGCTCTGCCCCTGTTCACAGCTGAAGTTCCTGCTGGGAGCCTGCTCCTGTGTGGGATCTCCATTGGCTGCAGCTTCCTCAAGGGCATGTCCAGTTGCTCCAGTGTGGGGTCCTCCACGGGCTGCAGGGTGGATCTGCCTCATCATGGCCTGCACCACGGGCTGCAGGGGAATCTCTGCTCTGGGGCCTGGAGCACCTCCTGCCCCTCCTTCTTCCCGGGCCTTGGTGCTTGCAGGGCTGTGGCTCTCACGTCTTCTGGCTCCTCCCTTCCAGCTGCAGCTCTGCCACACTGGATTTGTCTTGGAGGCCTCTTGAGCCAGCTCTGCCCAAAATAGGAACAGGTTCTGATGTCAATGTACAGAGGCCAGCACTGCCCTCCTTGTTCCCCAAACCTGGCCTTGTAAACCCACTACATGTATGCATGATGTTGGGGGATAAAGTGTAACCTTCCCCGTGGGAGCCTGTGCAGCATCACGGTGAGCACAGCATGTGCTGGACATCACAGAACTGCTGGGTCACACAAGGAGCTTGAAGGTGTCTCGGGGTCTGGATCTCTGGGATGTGCCTGTCAGTGCTGGTGATGGCAGTGGAGTGACAGGCTTTTCCCAGAGAGAAGTGCCTGGCACACCCTCCGTCCACGGGGCTGCTGGGAGCGCTGAGTGCTCCCCCTGAAGCTGTGCAGGTGGGAGTGTCCCTCCATTCCCGTCCATCGGGTGCCATGTGCCGCTGCACGTGTGGCAGACACAGCTCTGAGAGCGCTGCCGGGGGGATCAAGGCAGCACGGATTTTGCCAGCCTTGCTCTGTGGGGTCTGTAATGAGGAGCCAAAGTTTTAAGCCCCTTCTGGGGCCAGCATGGTACTCAGAGGCCTTGGGCAGCTGAGCTGTTTTCATGGATATCGGGACACTGCAAGTGAACGAGGTACATAAAAACCAGCCCGTGCGTCTCCGCCTGGGATGGCTGTGGTGTCCATTACAATGGCTGGGAGCAGCGGGGCACCTGGCAGCTGTGGTGAGGCTGTTTCCACGGCCCATGATGTCTTGGGAATGAGACCTTGATCGAGTTCAGATTTGGGTGCCTTCAGCCGTGTTGTTTGAAGGCAGCAGCGCTGTGGCATTACTTCTTTTGGGAGCACCATGTGGCAGCTGGTGCTCATGACGACGGCTGGGATGTGGGATGATCATCGGGCAGTGCCGGTGCAGGGCTCCAGGCAGCCCACGTGAATGCCCCAGCGCAGGGCGAGCAGGCAGCGGCGGGCCCCGGAGCGGAGCCCGCGGCCCCGCGGGATGAGGCGGGCGCTGAGGGCGGGCGGAAGCTCCTCGGGCCGCGGCGCGGGAGGGGCCGCCATGCCGAGGGCTGAGGGGCCCCGGGCCGGTGACGTCACTGCGCGCCGGACCCCCGGCCGGCGGCGCCTGCGCGGTGGCGGTGCGGGATGGGGAGCCCGGCGGGCGCTCCCGCCAAGCGCGCGCGGTGCGAGGGGCCCCGCGGCCCCGGCGGCGACCCGCGGCTGTGGGACACGGAGCGGCTCTGCCAGCACCTCTCCCGCTGCGGCGTGGGCGACCCCAGCTTGCTGCGCCGCTTCCGAGGTACGGCGGGCCGGGGCCGGGGTCGGGCTCGGGGCCATGACCGGAGCCGGGGCCGTGTGGCCCCGCGGCCCCGCCGCTGGCGCTGACGCCTCTCTTGCTCCCGCAGAGAGCGGGGTCACCGGGAGGATGCTGCTGGACCTGCCGGCCTGCGCCCCCGAGCTCATCCGCGTCTGGTGAGCGCCGCCCGCGGGGAAGGGGAGGCGAGGCCTAGGAGCTGCGGCTCCACACGCACATGGCCCGGCTCTAGGCCGCGGCCGCCCCGGCGCCTCCAGCGGGGCTGTGCGGGGCCGAACACGGGGGAACGGGCTCCATGGGGCTGGTCTCGCACCCTTGGAGCAGTTCCCGTTCCCTGCTGATCCCAGCACAGCCAAGGCGTGGACGCACACTGCCCAGATAACCGTGAGAAACAAAAGAACTCGATCCTTTAGAAGAGGTTTAATGGAATTCCCCTGAGTAGCACAGTGAGCTTTGGAGTGTTGCTGGGAACACAAAGGGTTCTGACAGGAATTTACTTTTCTGCCTGAAGTTGCTGCTGCTCAGCTCGAGGAACGACAGCGGCCCCAATGTTTGACAGAGCGGGAGGTGCTGCTCAGGAGAGGCCGAGTGTCACCCGTCTCCCTGGAGAGATCCAGGGCATTGACAGGTCAGCCTTGCTGAGACTTGGCTCTCTGTTGTGCCTACAGGAGCGTGGGTTGCTGTGGAAAAAGAAGCGGTGTTGTGTGTCCTGGCAGAATAGGGGCCTGTGGGTGAGTGGCCAAGTCCTTGCTGCTGTGAGCCTCCGCTGCCCTGAGCAGTCTGGAGCAGGCAGGCTGGTAGCAGTCACCTGCCACAAACACAGACTGGATGCTGTTCTAAAGTGTGTAAAGGATTGCTCCCAGCAGTGAGGGAATGACTGGTCCCAAAACCCTTGTAATCTTTCTGGTGGTGAATATGTTTTCTTGCTTTTCTGGAACTGCAGAGAGTATGAATCTGTCCCACTATTCTGTGTGTTGGAAAGGCCCCTTTGCCCATTCTCTGCCCCACTGGGGATCCTCTCTTGCTCCCCTCTACTGGGATGTGAGCCTGCTTGCTCACCACATACTTCCTGGTGGTTTTTAATCTTGTAATGTCTTTTCTTTACTCCTTTGTTAACCTTGTTTATACTGTTTCCTTCAAATCTGTCTCAAAACCCACCTGCTGGCTCCAGCTGTTTGCTGATGTTGTAGTTGGTAGCCCTGAGGCAGGCTGGGGTGTGTAATCTGGCAGGTGCACACAAGTGCAGAGCTGTGCTTTCTGATGGGGATTAGAGCACTTTGGTGTTGGCTCCTTGGCTGAAAACTCATCAGAGCTGGGGGTGAAGGGCTCTTTTGCTGTTTTATTGAGACATCAGCATGCAAATGGGAGTGGGGAAGGGCGGGTGTCTGAGCATGAGTATAAAGAGCTGTTGTGGCACTGCGGGACAAGGCAGAAGTGCTGCACTTTGGACAAGGTAAGATGTGCTGGAGTAATTAATGTATTTTTGATTTCTCTTTTTGTGGAAGAGCAGTTTAACTGCAGCTGTTTGAAGTGTGCAGATAGAAATGCTGTGATGTCATGGAAGGCAGCTGAAGGCTTTGTTTATTTCTGAAGTACCAGGTAATTGCCTGACTGAAATGACAAGCTAGTGTTTTATTTAGCACTTGCCAGGAGGCTGCTTGCTTCTAACAGGAAAGGAGCATCCAGGACATATTGGACATGTGCAGCCAGTGTGGGGAGTCAGAGACTGTCTGTCAGTGCTGAACACGGGCAGCAGGAGTCCCTCAGCATGAGATACAGGTGATGGGGGCACAGGGCTGTGGAGAGCTCTCAGCTGATACAGAGAGCAGATAGTGATGGGTTTACAGGCTTATGGGTTTTCTTTGTATAAGATACTGTTAACTTTGTATAAGTTTTCTTCTGTGAGATCTTGTTTCTATTAAGCGGAAGCTGTTGGGAGGTGGATGAGAAATTGCTCAAGCATTCTGGTTTTTGTAAACATCTCAACTTTGCACCGAGAACAATTATTTTGCTGTCCACTGCACACTGTTCTGTAGTAACTGTGATCATTTCTCTGTGACAGGCCACTGATGAATGTCTTTTTATGTTCCCTGGGTTCCTGATGTTTAGAGGGGAGAGCTGTGGTGCCTGGAGGCAGCACAGTGGGTTTCCCAGGCATTCTCATGTTGCTGGCAGTGGGTGTTTCACATGGTGTGCAGTGTGCTGCGTGCTGAACGCAGATGATGAGTGAGACTGTCTGGTTGACCCCTTCGGGCACGGGAAAGGGATCTTCTCATCCTTGTGACCAGTAGCATGAAGGAAGGTGTGGACAAAGCAGGGAGGGAAGTGGATAAGGCAGTGCCACTTGTCACTTCCAAGCAGTTAGCAGTAATGCTGCTTTGGCTGTTGGAGGAAATCTGCCTGCAGAGCCCTGGAAAACTACAGTTTCCTATGTTAACAGGATTTGTCTTGCTTAGGGGGGGTCTGACCTTGTAGACTTCAGATGAAAAATGCCCTGCAGCTGTTTTCTATCTGAAGGAGGACAAAGAGCAGGGAGGGTGGATGGGACATCTAGACATTTGGTCACACCAGGATCCAGCATGCAGGGTCCAGCCTTTTCCTGATTTTCCTCCCGATGCCACCAGAGCAGCTAGCGGCTGTGTGGGACCAAGTTCCCAGCTGGGGTTATTCCCTGCCCATCCTTGGTGCCCAGCATGGGGCACAAAGGGTTGCCATTATGACAGATCTGAACAGAGCATATTAAAATACAAATAGTGTGGCCAGCAGAACTAGGGAAATGATTCTTCCCCTGTGCTGGTTGTGGCACACCTTGAGTACTGTGTCCAGTTCTGGGCCTCCCAATGTAAGAAGGATGTGAGATGCTGGAGCGTGTCCAGAGAAGGGCAACAAGGCTGGTGAGGGGTCTGGAACTCAAGCCTTATGAGCAGTGGCTGAGGGAGCTGGGGTTGTTTAGCCTAGAGAAGAGGAGGCTCAGAGGTGACCTTTTCACTCTACAGCTCCCTGACAGGAGGGTGCAGCCAAGTGGGGTTGGTCTCTTTTCCCAGGCAACAAGTGACAGGACAAGAGGACACAAGCTGCACAAGGGTGAGTTTAGGCTAGGCATTAGGAAAAAGTCCTTAGCAGGAGTGATTGGGCACTGATAGGGGCCCCAGGAGGGAAGTGTGTGTCACTTAGTGCCGTGGTTTAGTTGGTAAGGTGATAGGTTGGACTTGATGATCTCAAAAGTCTTTTCCAACCTGGTTAATTCTGTAGTTCTGTATGAAAAATAAGTTATTAGAAGCATTCATTATATAAGCTTAATAGTTGCTGGTTATAGTGTTGATTCCTTTGCTCTCAGAGTTGTATCATGGAACACATGGTGGTCTGGGCGTCACCAAGATGCTTTTCATCTTAGAACTGTGGAATGTTTTGGGTTGGAATAGACCTCAAAGGATCATCTCATTCAGACCCCTGCCATGGGCAGGGACACCTTCCACTATCCCAGGCTGCTCCAAGCCCCGTCCAATCTGGCCTTGGTCACTTCCAGGGATGGGGTGCCCATAGCTTCTCTGGGCAACCTGTTCCAGGGTCTCTCCACCCTCACAGGGAACAATTTTTTCCTAATACTCAATCTGACCCTGCCCTCAGTCAGTTTAAAAACATTGACCCTTGTCCTGACAGTATCCGCTTGTAGAAATACAGCTGGAGAGGGCTCAGAGGCTCAACTCATGACTGAAGTGGATGTACTAAGTTTGGTAGGCAACAAGCCCTGGCAAGCCAAAGCAGAAACCTAAATGGAGAAGGAAAAAAATGTGCTTAGTGTGTTTTGTTTAAAATAAATCGTGCAAGACCCGATATCCCTGTGCTGGTCTGTGCAGAGGGTCTGTGTAGAGCTCTGATTAAGTAATGTTACTCAGAAACACCAATCGTGTAGTTGTGCTGTTTTTAGCTGTAGTTGAAAAGATATATATTGATGTGTAAAATCAATAAATCGGCTTCATGCTTGCATCAAAGGGGGCTCCCGTCTCTGTTGATTGCCATCATCTGCTCTTATAAAAAGTCCCTCTCCCTCCTTTTTATTGGTCCCCTTAAGGTATTGGAAGGCTTCAGTGAGGCCTCCCTGCAGACTTCCCTTCTCCGGGCTGAGCAGCCCCAGCTCTCTCAGCCTGTCTGTATAGGAGAGGTGCTCCAGCACTGCCTTGTGACAGTTTGAGCAGCAGCTGCAGCCCAAGAGCTCCCTGTTAGGGAAAGCAATACCAAGTGGTTGAGAGTAACACTGCTCACCAATAGCTCAAACATCACATGCCTTTAATATTTTAGGGATTGTGAATTGTTAAAAGATTTAGATGAGGAGAGGTAGTGCTTCAAGCAGTACTTTTTCCTAGTAGTTGACACTTTATAGTCTTGTTTTCTGTTAAATTTTATGTTGAAAGGCTGATAAGCCAGTCTCAATGGTTAACTGCTAGAGAAAAGGTATTTTCTCATGATAGTGTTTGCTGTCATAGTGAGGCTGAAACCATTTAGCTCCAGAGCAAGGCTTGCAGACAGAGTTAATAAAAGTAGGTGTGATGGACCATATTATCTCTCTCTCTCTCTCCAGACTTGTCCCACCTGTGCTCTTAGACTGATGTGGCTACAGCAGAGTATCTGCACTGGAAGTTTAGCTGTGTGTTGTGAAGGAAACCTTTAATATTTTATGAAAAATGACAGCAAAATATCTTTGCAAAATAAAAAATCTCTCTTAAGAAAATTAGAACATGTTTTAAACTGCAGTGGTTTTGCTGTTGGAGTTGAAATTAATTTTTGTAAAATTCAAGTTAATTTAACAAAATTAAACTTTTAATACAGAGTTGACTAACTGCAAGAGATTTTTATAAAAATAATTTGTTGTGACTCTGACATTTTAGTTTAAGGACTTTTTGCATCCTTAAAAAATGTCTGTTGTTCAGGTGCTGCATGTTGTCTTTCCCATAAGTTTAAAGGATTCCAGGTGTGGCTTGCCAATTTTTTTCATCAGTTTTGTGGTCGTTTTATTTCTTAGTTCTGTAAGTGGTATAAGAACTTACATTGCTCTACAGACATGTTCTGTACCTATTTGTTTCCTTCCTAATATACTTGATTTTAGAAGGATAAATACTTTCAATATTTTTCTGAAAAAGTTGCAGTTGCAGTCTTCTTCTGTCAATGAATATCAAAGTAATGTGAACTCGCATAAGTAATTCCATACATACTGCAAATTGTAAACAGAAGTGCATTGCAGACTTTCCTCTCAGTGTCTCTTTTTCCTTCCTAGCTGCCCAGCTGAGCGACTGGAAGTACTGGCGTGCCTGAGACAGCCACGACAGCAGCACATGGAGGTGATGAAGGTAATGGGGACACCATGGCCAGGTCTTGACCCAAGCCCTGCACGGGGCTCTGCTTCCCCTCTCTGCCTCTCCCCTCTTGGCTGGGTGCTGCCAGCTGGTGCCTTTCCTTTGCACAGCAGCAGGCTCTGGGCCCTTGGTAGTGGTGGTCTGTGAAAAACCACATTAACTAGAAGAGATACTAGAATCATCATGTGGAAGCTTTGAGTGGGCACCTGCAGGTGGTGAGGGACCAAATGAGCAGAAGAGCTGTGTCTTGGTTTGAAAGATAGGTGTCTGCTAAGGAAGGCAAGAGCCTCTCTTGAAAATGAAAAAAATGTAAACCCCTTCCCTCCAAATTATTATAATTTTGAAATTAAGGGGCTCTCAGGCAAAGATATAGGAATAACAGTTCTTTACTAGGAAAAATTAAAATAAAAGTACAGTAATACAGAACAACAAAACACTGACAGAGTCAGAATACAACCTGACACTCCGTCAGTCAGTCAGGGTGTTGGCAGCAGTCCCATTAAATGGTGGTTGCATCTTCCTGCAGTGACAGATGTGGTTCAGTTGAAGCAGTGCTCCTGTAGAAGGGTGCAGTTTTCCTCTGGAATCCAGGGGAAAAAGACTGCCTGTGGAGTTCCAAATCTCAGATTTTATCTAGGTAAGAAAGGCTTGGCTCCTCCCCCTGGGTGGGGCATCTCCCAATGGGATGATGTAATTTTATCAGTCATGCAGTGGGACTCAATGGCCCATTAGCAGAAGATATGTTCCTGGAGGAAGGATGGGTGAACACTGCCCCACCAGGTTTTAACAGCTGGCCCATTAACAAAAGATATCTCCTCCAGAGATAAGGATCACTGCCCCACCTGGTTTCAGCAGATGGTGATAGAATACATACTTTTGGTCACATCCTGCATTCTAACCCAAGACAAGCTCTTTGGCATGTTGGAGAAGCTCCCCTTTCACATCCCTCTGTGTAGAGCCTCCCCTTGGTTTATTGTCTGGATTTGAAAGACAGGTGTCTGCTAATAATGGCAGGAGCTTCCCTTGGAATAGAAAATGTAAACTCCTTCCCTCCAAATTATTGCAGTTTTGAAATTAAGGGGCTCTCAGGTGAAGAGATGGGAATAGGAATAATAGTTCTTTACTAGTATGTATAATAAAGCAAGCAAACAACAACAGCTATGGCCTTAACAACAAAACAGAACCACAAACCCAGTAACAGCTTTCTTGGCTGCAGGCATTTTTGCCTTTGCTGTAGTTTTCCTATGAAGGTCCAGTGGTGGTGTAGATGGGTCTGGTTTTCCTCTGGGAATTCAGTGGGAAAAGGCTGCCTCTGGTGTTCCAAATCTCAGATTTTGGAAAGCCTGGCTCCTCCCTGTGGATGGGGCATATCACAATGGGGTGATGTGGCTTTATCAGTCATGCAGTGGGACTTAATGGCCCATTAACAGACGATATCCCCCTGGAGGGAGGGTTAGTCATGGAAGAGATAAAGAACACCGCCCCACCTGGTTTTAACAGATGGTAATAGAATACATACTACTGGTCACATCTTGCATTGCAAGCTAAGACATTTATTTTATTAGTTTGTCCCCAGGCTGGGGTTCACAAACTCCTCCTCACTTTCACTGTTTCCTACATCCAACTGTTTCTCCTGGTGGTGTGTGTTGGTTTAACTGGGGCCAGGGCTGTCCACATTCTGTAGTAGACTGCATATCTCCCAGCCCAGAGCCCTCCCAGCTCAGTCACCAAGGGGAGAGAGCACAGGAAAACCTTATTTGCCTTAGTATTTTATCAAGGTATGTGTCTGATGGAGTGGTCTTGCCTGCAGTTTGACAGCAAGATTAAAGATTAAATGTGTTTACCTTCTATACTTAGTCCCTGTGGTTACTGAGATGTCTCCAAAAATTTGTGCATATCAGGAAGCACTCCTTTCATATTTTAGTCATCTTGGGGGTTTGTATTTTGTTTTAAGAGAAAAAATAACAGCCATAATAAAGCAAAATTGCATTTAACTTTACAAGCATGAACAGTATTGGGCAAAACACTTTTATTGGATATCTCAGACATGCATTTTAGTATCCTGCTTTAATTGGAATAGCAGATTAATAAAGACAGCAGTTTTCACACGTTAAGTTTTGGAATTGCACAGGTGGAGGTAATATTTTTAGGCATTTTGACTTTCCTACCCTTGCTATGTGAAATAGGCAGTTTTATCTTTTTGGTGTCAAGCTTTAGTAGTTCTCCAAGATAAATTCGGTTGCATAGAGAAGTTGAGGGTTCCCTGTGCCTGGGAAAGGTCAGATTGGACAGGGCTTGGAGCAACCTGATCTAGTGGAAAGTGTCCCTGCCCATGGTAGTATGTTGGAACGAGATGGTCTGTAAGGTCCCTTCCAACCCCAGCCATCCTCTGATTCTGATATATCTTCATATAGGATTGGCAGAATATGTCTGTTTTACAGAAGATGAACAGTCTCTCCCACCAAATACCTGACTATTCTAGATATCCTTTACCTTGTTTCCTTTCAAAGTGTTTTTTTTTGGTTTTTTTTTGTTTTTGGTTTTTTTTTTTTTTTTTTGCTTCTGTAGGTTTTTAATGATCCTATCCATGGGCACATTGAATTTCATCCCCTGCTGATTCGGATCATTGACACCCCCCAGTTCCAGCGCCTCCGGTACATCAAGCAGCTGGGTGGCACGTACTTTGTTTTTCCAGGAGCCTCTCACAACCGCTTTGAACACTCCCTAGGGTAAGGTGGTGGTGCTGGCACACACATCTCTGGCATCTGGATATTCCTGACTCTGGTTCTGCTGCTGTGGGGTGCCAGTCAAGGGGCGTTGCTGTCTGAGTGTTGGTGAAAACTGCCAGGGGGGTGTTTCTGGTCTCAAATGCTCCTGGATATCCTGTGTGATTGTGGGCTGTTCCCTTGAACTTCTTTAAATAAAGACATAAAAAAAAAACTACAAGATGGATCAATATGAGATTTCCTTCCCCACCCTTTATTATTCTAAAAACAGTGTTAGCTAAAAACTGTAAGTGCTTTACAGTCCAGTCAAAATACAAGTTTTAAGGCACAAACTTAGTAAGTGTACCAGGGCAACTCTTATGATCTGCCAGACAGTTGTAATCCCCACATATCATCCAGCACAGCCAAAATCCATTTGATCTGTAATGTTTGCTTTTGTAGGGAGATGTGCTTCATGCAGTCAGTGGTATCAGTTGCCAGGCTGATAGCTGATAGCCATTAAGCAGAAATATGATGGATGCAAGGATTCATAGAGTGTTGCCACCTCCTTCACACTCCTCAGGGAAGCTGATGGATGACAAATTTGAGCTTGTTTTAAGGGTATTTCTCAAGGTTCTTATTCAGGTGATCTGGCCAGCCTAAAGTTGCTTTTGTTGGTGCTGAAATATTGTGAAGTAAATGTGGCTTACTTATAACAAGGTTCAAAATAGCTGTTTGCAAAAGGGTCAAATGAATGGCATAGCCTGGATTGATTGCATCTGGTTAACCAAAAAGACAGAAATTGAATATAAACAAAGTTTCCACAACAGAAGTCTGAAAACGCCAGTTGTACCAGCAACTTTTCTTTTGAACAGTTTCATTGATCTATCGAGTTAAATTTAGGACAGTTGTTCTCCTCTTGTATATAATTTCAAAGATTTCTACAGTGTTACAAATAGAAGAAGTGAGCTTTATGTGCTTATTGGTCTAGTAAAAAGCCATCATCAGTGAAATTTGGACTAACAAAACATACTACCTCATCATAGAAAGCTTGTCTTGCTTTAAGCTGTTCTGAAATGGGAACTGTTGAGGCAAGTGGGTTTGTGTAGAGGTTATAAACAGTTTACAAGAGTATGTGCTATATATTTGCTCCTGCTGGTTTTGTGTCATGAGAACAGAGGGTCCCATTCAATTAAATCAAATCTCAAATGTCAAATGAATGAGAGGAAGAGAAATAATTGTCATGAGCTATGATTAAAGTGGCAGTTTGAGAAAAGTACGAAATGCTTTGGTGACTGTTGTGGACCTTTGCGGTTTGCCCTGACTGGAGTTCAAGGATTTGGTGTAAGCTGAGGTTCTTCAAGATTCTCACTGTCAGTGGTGCACTACTGTTCCCTTACATAGCTATTGTGGAGTTGTGTGTTATGAAATACTGCAGGATGCTGTAGAGTCTCTGTGTTTTGGGCATGGTATCCCATTTGGACATGGTATCTCTTGCTTTTTTGCTTTCAGAGGACTAGAACTCTGCTACAGGAAGCAGTTTGTGATTCTCTGGCAGGTCAGGGTTTGGGTATTCCTTGTATCCTGCTTCTCAGACAAGGACTGTGACTTAATGGAGCAAAACACAGTAGGAGAACTTCTCTCTTTCTGTTCATCCTAAAGCACTGCTATATTTCTTTCTTTTCCTCCTGTAACAGGGTTGGCTACCTTGCAGGATGTCTGGTTCGTACACTGAAGGACAGACAGCCAGACCTGGGTATAACCCAGCGAGACATCCTCTGTGTAGAAATTGCTGGGCTCTGTCACGATTTAGGTAAGGAACACCTGAACATGTGAGCTGTTTTGGGCTGCTCAGTGCACGGGCCATGTTCCAAAACAGGTTTTATCAGTTTTGTTTGGTCTGGAGTACATCTCTGGAGACAGTTCCCTTGAATCTGTGGCCACTCTTAGCTAGTAGTTTGTCCTGTTTCCAAATGGTGCTTAGGGTTCTGCCCTCAGTGGCTGAAATGTCCACTTCCTTCTGTGTTTTCTCCAGGTCTCTTAAAACATTTCAGAATGTTTCAAAAATTTTAACATTTATTTCATGGTTACTTCTTTTCTTCAGTGCTGACAGAGAGTAATTAATATTCTCAGTGTTGCTGCAGTACTTGCCTGTGGTATAGGTGCTGGAAATGGCTCTTAAGTGCAGTAGCATTAAAGTATCTTAGGCAAGTGTACTTGTTAAACCCCAGCCTTCCTCATAGATGATGAGTAAGGAATTCTCTGGTTGCACTCAGAGTTGTGGTTACAGGCTTGATGTTCAGGTGGAGCCCAGTAATGAATGACCCACATGGGGACCATTGCTGTTGGATATCTCTGTCAGTGATGGGGACAGTGGGATCCATGCACCTTTGGGCAGTTTGCCAGCACCACCAAGCTGTGTGGTGGGGTCACATGATGGAGGGAAGGGATGGGGCATCTAGAGGGACCTGGACAAGCTGGAGAGGTGGAGATTGAGAGCAGCCCACAGGAGAAGAACTTGGGGGTGTTGGTGGATGTGAGGCTGGACAGGACCAGAGGCAGCCCAGAACCCCACATGTGCTGGGCTGATCCCCAGCATGGGCAGAGGTGAGGGGGGGATTCTGCCCCTCTGCCTTGCTCAGGTGAGACCCCACCTGCAGAGCTGCCTCCAGCCCTGGATCCAGCGTAAGGATGGGGTACTGCTAGAGTGAAGTCTTGGAGATGCACCAAGGGCTGGAGCCCCTCTGCTCTGGTGCCAGGCTGGGAGGGCTGGGGGTGTCCAACCTGGAGAAGAGAAGGCTCCTGAGAGGCCTTAGACCACATAAAAGGGGTTCCAGGAGAGCTCAGAGGGACTTGGGACAAGGGCTTGGAGTGACAGGACAAGGAGAAATGGCTTCCCACTGGCAGAGGGCAGGGTTAGGTGGGATATTGGGAAGGAATTCTTGGCTGTGAGGGTGGGGAGACCCTGGCAGAGGTTGCCCAAAGAAGCTGTGGCTACCTCACTTCTGGAAGTGTCCACGACCAGATTGGACAGCCTGGGATAGTGGAAGGTGTTCCTGTCCATGGCAGGGGTCTGAATGAGATGATCTGTAATGTCTGTTCCAACCCAAACCAGGCTAAGTCTATGACATGTCAAGAAAAGTCAAATACAGGAGAATTCAGATTCTAAGCTTTCTCAAGAAATTTTTGCTGACAACTATGTCTCAAACGAATCCTGTTAATCTTTATATTTAAGGTCATGGGCCATTTTCACATATGTTTGATGGAAGATTTATTCCACTTACTCGTCCAGATTTGAAGTGGAAGGTAGGCTTTTCACTGTTAAAATAAAAATATAAACCTGAAATTTTTAGAGGCAGAGTAATTAATCTTTAAAGAATTCCAGTGCTTGTAAGGCTATAGTGGCCATCTGGCCTTACCTTGTTGCATCATTTTGAAGGCTTAATTGAAAACCAGAATGTTGTTTCCTAATCTTATGATGATATCCTTGTTAGGGCTGCACTGATCATTTTTGGCCAGCATTGTGCCTTAAAATGCATATTGAGAGCTTTCTGCAGAATATATTTTACATTTGCAAAACACCTGCTGGAGACTTCCTTTCCAGTATAATGTTTTAGTCCAAGGCCAAGATACTCAAGAGCGTTTAGAATTCAAACTTTCCAAAATTTTGAACAGAGTTGCAACAGTTGTTTGCTGTGAATAAAGTGCAACATAGTCCTTTCAGGCCTCTCTCTGCTTGTAATGTCTTAGCAAAATCAGCAGAGTAAGCTGGTTAATCTTTTACCCAGCAAAATTGATTATTTTGTCTTTTAGCATTGTAACTGCCTTGCTGCTGTTTGTCAACACACAGAATTAACAGCGCTCTGCTGTAAAATGTCCTTCTGGATTCTGTAGACCAAGTGATTTCCTGTTCTGTTTAATGCAAAATGACTAGGAAAGTACCTAGGTGCTGTACTTCACACCAGCCTGCCCATGTGCCCTGCTAGGCAGTGCTGGTGACTTGGAGTAAAGCTGTGACACTGCAGGAAAGATGCTTAAACTAGATAATACGATATTCGGATGGGGTTTTTTTCACAGCATGAAACTGCTTCTGTTCAAATGTTTGAGCATTTGATCACTTCCAATAAACTTGAAGAAGTCATGAGGTCGTATGGTCTTGTCCTGGAAGAAGATATGTTGTTCATCAAGGAACAGATAGGAGGGCCTATAGATGAAACTGCCTGTGTGAAATCGGTGAGTCAGTGTGCTGCTCCTATGGTTATCCCAAGAAATATCTTTATTTCACTGAAAGAACAGATAGTTTTGACTTCTGCTATATGTTACTTCTAACTCCATGGAGTTCTGGGAATCATGTCACAATTGATGCTGGAGGGGTGTTGTGTTTATTTCTTACAGTGCTGGCAAATGTGTTAATGTGCTTGCAACTCCCTGAGGATGCTTACCCAAAAGCTTCCAGATCAGAGGAAAGCTCTAGAAAGTTACTTGTATTTAGGGAGCCTAACTGCTGACTGGGATCCCCTCAAGGGTACTGAAGGAGTTTGAAAAAGTGCTCACCAAGGTATTTTCCATCATTTACCTGCAGTCCTGGGTGGTCCCAGTTGACTGGAAATCAGCAAGTGTGACTCTGTGTACAAGGATCAGAAGGATGATCCAGGGAATTACAGTGCTGTCAGCCTGGCCTTGGTGCTGGGGAAGGTCATGGAGCAGATCATCCTGAGTGCCATCATGCAGCACGTGCTAGGGAATCAGGCCCAGCCAGCCTGGGTTTAGGAAATGCAAGCTGTGCTCAGCTGAAGAGCAGGAAGGCTCTACAGAGGGATCTGGACAGGTTGGATCAATGTGCCTAGGCCAACCGTGTGAGGTTCCACAATGCCAGGTGTTGGGTCCTGCCACAGGCTGGGGCCAGGGCAGCTGGAAAGCAGCTAGGCAGAAAAGAGGTGCTGTTTGGTTGGCAGTGGCTGAAAATGAGCCAGACATGCCCAGGTGGGCAAGAGGCCAATGGCACATGGCCTGTACCAGCCATAGCATGGCCAACAGGACCAGGACAGTGACAGTGCCCCTGTGCTGGGCACTGCTGAGGCCACAACTCAAATTTTGGGCACCTCACTTGAAGAAAGACACTGAGGTGCAGTGGAGAAGGGCAGTAGAGCTGGGGAAGGGTCTGGAGCTCAAGTGTGATGAGGAGCAGCTGAGGGAGCTGGGGAGGCTTGGCCTGGATTAAAGGAGGCCTCCTCCAGTCTGGATAACAAAACTGGCAGCAGGGAGCAATCCTAGCCTGGCCCAAGTGCCAGAGCCACAACAGCTTTGATGACAGCAGCTAAATGCTTGGATTTATTGCAGGAGTAAACATAGAGGCAGGGATAAGGCTTGAAGAAATGAGTTGCCTCAAGAGGCAAGCAAGAAGAGGTGGCAGTTGTTAATCATTGCAACTCTGTGAAAGGCTTAAGTCCTCTCTCCAGTTTACAGCTTTTGCCATCTCTTCAAGGACAATCATTCAGTTGCCACTGGAGTAAAGAGCTGGTAGCAGCTGAAGTCAGTAGGAGATCTGTCAGGGCAATCTGGTCCTAGCCAGAATTTATATGTAGTCCTAAGCAAGTAATCCACAAATGTTTATACTTGCCCATTATTTTCTGCTGCAGGAGTGGGTAGCAATCCCATGGCAAATGCAGGGGACTTGGCCCAGTGAAATTGAGTCTGAGATCCTGTAGGAAGGGGACATTCATTTACAAAACCCACAAACTGATTTTTATCCTGCTGGGCTCGTTTGCACATGAATCTTGGTGCCTGCCACTAGTATTGATCTTGTGCCAGGTTCTTTCCCTGGGTCTGGTTTGCCTTTTTTGGATTCTGTGCCTGTTTTCCAGCAGGATACCAGAAGAGGAGTGCCACACATGATACATGGCAGCACCCTCCTGGTGTTAGGCAGCAGATTGCACTGTGGTGCAGGCCTCTGTCATGACATTGACTATGGGTGTTCAGGCACCAGACACAGTGTCCTGAACATATCCCAATAGCAGACCTCTTTGTGATCATGGTATTTTTATCCATGATGTGCTTTCTTCCTGCTGCATGCACATGTTTCCATTGCTATTCACATCAGTTTTAGTATTTCTGTAGTGCAGGTAACATGGAAGCTGTATTTGCATACAATGTTTTCCACTTTCAGAATTTCAGGGCCACTTCATGGCATTTTTTTAGGTGCAGGATCTTCTAATTTTCAAGGAAATGTGCATCTTGTATCTTACTATTTTGTTCATTTCCTATTTACCTTATGGCTGAATTGTCTCTTGTGAGGTAGGAGTTTAAGTTCTATAAAGTTGTAGATTGCAGAAGATTGCAGGACAGTGACATGTTTGTGTATTTAATTCTCTGAGAATTAAATAATTCCAAAATCTCCCCTCTTTGTTGATATGTTCTTTTTTTCTTTTTTTTTCTTTTTTTTCTTTTTTTTTCAGTAGAGTAATGGGGCAGTGAATACTTGTGTTCCATGGGTTTTATTCTTCCTGAGATTCTGAGAAGTCAGCTGCTTAGGCCCTGTTGCATTTCTAATGCCTAATAGCTTCTGGAAGTTCCTTCCTTGTCTTTTTGTTCTTCACTACCTCAGTGTTGGATGTTTGTCACAAGCAAAGTCAGAGTGTATTCTCACTGACTTTAAAAAGCTGTTTGACATTGTTGGTGCTCTTTAATTTCCTGTTGTTTCTGATGTTTTTCTTCCTGGTTCCCATCAGTGGCCCTACCGTGGTCGACCAAAGGAGAAAAGTTTCCTCTATGAGATTGTAGCTAATAAAAAAAATGGCATTGACGTTGACAAGTGGGATTATTTTGCAAGGTACAAATCTTATATTTTATTATTAATTCCTATTGAAAATGCTATTGTATGTACAAAAATGATCATATTATTAAACATTCTGTGGAATTTTTCTAGGGATTGCCATCACCTGGGAATCCCAAATAATTTTGACTATAAGCGGTTGCTTATCTTCACTCGGGTCTGTGAAGTGGAAAACCAGAAGCACATCTGTACCCGTGACAAGGTGAGCAGGGTGTGCAGCCCAGGGGGGTCAGAGCACCTGGGGGCACACAGGGGAGCTGCACCCCATGCCTGGGTCCTGGGGGTCCTGCCCCATGCTCCTTTAGCCCAAAAGGGAGAGAAGTAGTTGCTGCTCTGAAAGTTTTTCTCTGAAGCTACTGTTTGGGGGAGGGGCAGAGCAAACCACTGTTTGAAAGGATTTGTGGCAGGTCCTGTCAGGGGAGACTCTATAGAGCTGTCAGATCTGCAGGATCCTGCTCCAGGTCTGCTGGGCAGGAAGTGACTGTGGCTGTGGTGAGGGGCTGCTAAAGGGATGAGGGATCCTCTTTGCTGCCTGGGGTCACTGTCAGCACTCTGCTCTCCTACAGTGGCCTGAGCCAGTTCCAAAATTTGGAAATTGTGAATAATAATCATTCTGCTTTATGCTGTAAATGGGAGGAGACAACTAATTTAATTAATTAATTGACTGTTTTAATTCTCCTAGTAAGGCAGTGGCCAAAGTAAATGTTGATAGGGGTTCTTTGTTTCAGGAAGTTGGAAATTTGTACGAGATGTTCCACACCCGGAATTGCCTGCACTGGAGAGCATACCAGCATAAGACTGGCAACATCATTGAAATAATGCAAGTATATTTTCCTTTCCTTCCTTTTCAATTTCTTTTCAAATTCTTGAAACAAACATCCATTTAGAATATTCAGAAAATCAATAGGGTGTGACATAGAATCAAAGCAACTTCTGATTCTTGTGAAAAGACTTAGTGCTTAGAGTGTCATATAAACAAAGCAAACAAAACTGAAAGAGAGGAGGACAAAAACATCCTTCCACATAAAATTAAATTTCTCATAAAATTTAATTTTCAAAGGACAATTACTGAGGGCCTGAAGATGCACAGGACCAGGGTATGCTTAAACCATTTGAATTGCTGACAGCTGAAGTCAAATCCATATCTGCAAATTAGAGACCACTTAGCTCAAACTGCTTGGTTACCTAGACCAAGGTTACTAACAGGGTGAAGTCATGAATGGGCTCATATAGCTCAGCTAAAGTCTGGCTTTGTGTTTATGTAATGCAAGATTTGTTCAGGACCAATTCAGCTGGCTACCTGCTGTTTTGCTTCTCTTATTGATGTCTATAGAATTTTCCCTATAACTTTTCTTGGGGATCAGAAATACTTGTATACCCAAATATTTTTTCCTTAGAGTGTTGTCTGGGTAACTGTTGAGTTTTGTAAAAAAGAATGTTAAGGATTACATAGTACAAGAGTGATTTAGATTGCTTTCATTTCATAAACTTCAACATCTGATGTAGGGATTCTCTAAAACTCAGACTAAAAATGCTTGGGTTTGACAGTACCTACATATGATAAGTAAAACATATTTTTTAGTTTAGAAAAACCCAGTTCTTGGCTTCCTGTAATTATAGCAGCCTTTCCAAAAGAGTGTCCAAGCTGGAAATGACAGCAAGATACATGGAAATCTGGAAGAACTTCATCTTTAGAACATAGTATTTTCCCATCTGAAAATACTACGTGTTTGTGATGCTTTCCCTTTACAATGCTTTGTACCCTCTCAGCTAATTCAGGAAGCAGGGAGTCTGTGAAAGGGTATGGTCATCTGTGAAGAAACCTTGCTGCAGCTCAGGGACCATGTCACTATATTGCAGGGTACTGCAATTGTCTCAACAGTGCTAAACACAGTCTGAAGCAAAACAAAGTGAATTTGCTCATTCATCTAAAGGTTACATTTTGTTCTGAACCTGTCTTCAGGAAATCTCTGTTGGAATGTGCAGTGACAGCACGGAGACAAGTTGTTGCAGTGATCAGTGTCTGCTGTGTCCTGGGGATACAGTTTCATCTGTTGTCTTCTGTTTATAACATACTAATTTCTTTCATTTTGCCTGTTGACCAGTTAGGTGTTTCAAAATTATACTATCCTAAAGTCATAATTTTGTCTCAAACCAGGATAACAGAAGCCTTTCAGAAAGCAGACAGATTTTTTGAAATAAGAGGCTCTGGAGGAAAAGTGTATCGGATTTCTACAGCAATGGAAGACATGGAAGCCTACTCTAAACTAACTGGTAAGAGGTCTCAGAACTATTTTTTTAAGTAAAAGAGCATGAGTACCTGTTAAAATGCTGTTTTTACTGCTGTTGTGCACAGAAGGTGGGGCAGGCCTTGGCTGTGTAATGCTTGTGCTCTCAAATCTTGCTGGGAAAGCAAGACCTTCTAGTTTAAATCACTTTTATGTTAAGAGAGAGAGAAAGCAGCACCAACTTTATGTTCCACATATGTTCAGATTCAACTGTGTTAGAAGGTCCTGCCCGTGCCCTGAGTTTGTTGCACTTGTCACAAGTGGGGTGTGAGTGAGCTCTAACTGATACTACAGGTGGCTCTGTCAGGTGAAGTGCTGGATGTGTGTTGTGGTGTGAAGCTATTCCCAAAGCCAGTTCCAAACAGCTCTCATGGGGTCTCAGGATTGCTGCCCTGCTTGCCTGCCTCTCCTGGTCTGTGCTGTGGGGCCCCAGTGTTCCCCTGGTTGTGTTCAGAGCTGCACTGTGGGCCAGGCAGCCCTAGTGCTCCAAGGCTCTGTGGCTGGCTCTGTGCATGTAGGGCAGGGGTGCTGCAGGTCCTGCTCAGGACTGCTCCTGATTACTGGCAGCACCTTTCAGCTACAGCTCACCAGGACTTCCAAGGCAGCTCTCCTGAGTTTCCATCACCAAGCCTTAGGTGGCCAACAGCAGGACTAAAGAACTTCTATCTTTGGCCCATGGGTGAAGTGACAGGGCCTGAGGGCACTGTTGCAGACAATCCTGTGTGCCTTAGCCTTTGTCATGCTAAAGGCCTTCTGCTGGCAGTCCTTCATATGCCACAGTCAGCTACAGTCTGACCACACTCCTGCTGCTGAGCTGGGGAGCTGCATGTCTCCTCTGTTGTTTTGTGCCTCTGCTCAGAGCAGGACAAGAGGGGCTGGCTTTGAGGGGCAGGAGTTGTTGGGGAAGGTGAATTGCATTGCTGAGCAATGGAAGGCTAGGAAGAAAGGAAAGAACTGAGGTGAAGTTGTTGCTGGGCTGGGCCTGTTCTGGGGGCTGGCTGGCCTGGCGGGTCCTGCTGAAGCTACCTGCTTACCTGTGGTACCTGGTGAGGAGCTGAGCTCAGGGCAAGGACAGCAGGGCTGTGCCCAGCCTCTCTCCCAGTCTGCCACAGCAAGGAGCTGCTTGCTGGGACCGTCTGTTCAGCAAGGAGGGCTGAACAGCAGGGAAAGTGGTGTGAGGAATGTACTAGCATCAGATACACAGTGAAGCATGAAGGATGAGTATGTTCTCCTCTTAAATCTCCTTTGTGCCTCTAGTGCTGTGGAGGGTAGGATTTTTCCTTTTTTTTTTTTCTTTTTGCTCAGAGAATTTTCTCCCATTTGTTGCCTAAGAGATGGGAAAGAACTATATCTAAAAGAGATAAAAGGGGTAGCCAAGGAAGAGGGGGAAGGGTGCAGTTTGCTACCATCTCTGGGCTGGGGGTCTCTCTCTTGGGGAGGGTGGAGGTACTGGGAGATTTTGGGTGAGGGGCTGGTCTCAGCTCCTCCTGTCTCACTCTCTTGCCCTTGGGACCAAAGGTTGACCTTGTCCATCAAACCAGTTGAAGGTGTTTTGGTACATGGCTCAGAAGTTGTTCTGGGGCGTGTTGGGAGCTCCTCAGCCTGGTTGCAGCTCTGGGTGGGCTCTTACAGGGCTGTGTTTGCAGCATGTGTCAAAGCTGCTCAGGTGTTCCTGGCCAGGGAATGCAGTCGTGGGGTGCAGATCAGGCCAGCAGCATCCTGGCAACAGCAGTCTCTAGGACAGGAGTCTCAGCAGCCTCCAGCCTCTAGGAGGAGTTTCTGCTCTGAAGCCACATCCAAAGAAACCTCTGTCTTGCTCTGACTGGTGGTGGGAATCTCACTGCACGTGTCACTGTCATGTGGAGACAGGAGGGGGGATTTTGATGCTGGCATTCAAAGCCAGAGAAAACCTGAAGGCTTAATGGCCATTTTTTATGTGTTTTTTTACAGGGCAGAGTATCCATGTCCTGAGCTAGTTAGTGGTGGAGTTCAGGATAGTCTGCTAAGCAAGACTGGCTAAATAAGAGGAGAGAGTAACTTCTAGTGAAATAACAAAGTATGTTGCCAGGGTGAGAATTGAGATTGTTTTTCTGCCAACAACCATTGTGAATGTGATGATGATTAGGATAATATTGTGACTTCTCATTGTCAGACTTAGTTCCTTCATTCCCTGGAAGTGTTTTTCCTGAGCCAGCAGTTTTTCTGATTGCTTTAACCTTTGGCCCTGTTTGTTCATTTTACTGTGACACTGGATTGTGACATGTGTAACAAAAATCAATGTAACTTTGGCAGACTGTATCTACCTGGGAATTCTGCACTCAAGTGATGAAAATCTGGAGGAGGCACGAGAAATTTTGCGTAGAGTGGAACGACGTGAATTATACAAATTTTTGGGAGAGACTCGACCTAAATCAAAGAAGGAAATTGTAAAGGTAATGTCCTTTAGTGGGAGGTTCTTAATTCTGTACCCATAAAAACATCCTTGAAGTTGCTGACCATCCATTTATATCTACCTCAATGTGGGCTTTTTTTAGTTTGAAGGTTTGGGGGTTTTTTATTATTTGCTATTCGAAAAATAGAGTCAAAAGTTTTCTTCCCATCTTTAAGTAGCTGAGCCATGAAACATATAAAAAATTGGGGAAAGTTTATCTACGAAGAGTCAGAAGAATGGCGACAGGTAGACATTCAGAAGCTGATTATTACAGAAATATTTTCAGGAAAAAGTCTGCTGAGAAATACAAAATTTTATAAAAAACTTTTAACAGTCCAGTGATTTGGAAGGTTATTACATCATTTGATATTCATGAAAATTTCAAAATAATAAGGAACACATTTTCTTTGAACTGTAATTTGTGTGTTTTGGTTTGAGAGTAAATATCAAACTGAATAATAGGTGCTGAATTTCTTGGTGTTAAATTCTATACTAAGCATGAGCATGCATGTACTTTTTCCAGTCTTTTTCATGAGTGCTTTTCAAAGCAGATAGCAGTTTAATTCCTGTTGTCTTATTTCAAATACTGTGTTGTCAAATCATAAGTTACTTATTCCCAAACTTCAGCCATGATGGTGAAAATTTTCTATGCCTGATTTCCAGAAGTGGATGTCAGTTTCTAGAAAACCTTCATAAAAATAATTCAGCTCTTTAAAAGAATAAGGTTAGACAAGGACTACTAGATGTAGCTGTTCATCTTTTTGTTTGAAGAGAAGGTTTGCTTTTGTTCTTTGTCTAAGAAAAAGTAGTATTAAGAGATTCTGTAGGTGAAAGCAAACATGAAATGGATGGACATGGATTATCAAGTTTCTGCCCTTCTGAGGAGAAGGTTGAGATAGGTGGCCCAACAAATAAGGAGGCAGGTGTGAGAACAAATGTTATGAGTTCCACCTTTAAACAGTTCCTTTTAGAAGCTTAGTTAATGGAGGAAGAGCTCCCATTTTGACAGTTTGGCCAGAGGCATTGAATCTTGAGCTATCCAGGGTGTTGTTTTGAAGGGAGACTGGATCACTGCTGGTGCTATAATTATATCCAGCCAGTGCTTTGCAGCCTGGGGTGCACAGCTGAGTGTTGAGGGAGGATGTTTCCTCCTGTGGTGCCTGTGGCAGGAATGCCAGAGGCTCAGCCTCCTCCCAGCCCTGCAGGGGAGCAGTGGCTGCTCAAGACAGAGCTATTTCTGCTCTGCTCCTTCACACAGTGAAAGGTTATGTTTAGAATCACAGCATGGTTTGGGTTGGAAAGGACCTTTAAAGGCCATCCAGTCCAACCTCCTGCCATGGACAGGGACAGCTTCCACTAGACCAGGCTGCTCCAGCCCCATGCACTTCTGTGATCCTCAAACTGGCCAGAGCCAGGGGCAAATCCCAAACAGCTTCAGAGTTCTTAAATTCAGGCTGAGTTTCCAGTTAATGAAAACCAGAGAGATAATTTCAAAATGATGCAAGCAAAGATTGGAAGTAAGTTAAAACACATACATTCTGATGTGGAGTAGAAATAGTTATGACAGGCTGCTTCAAGCCAGTTCCCTCCTGGCAAGGTTTTCTTCCAAGCTTGCTCTCAGTCTAAATAAACCTTTCTTTGGTTTCTTGAGTCATTTCAAACCACACACATGCCTCAGCTTGGCAATGTGTGTGATTTTCTGCTTGTCAGTCTCCCATCTCTGCAATGAACAAATCAGCAGCAAAAAAAAACCCCAAACCAATCCAACTACTCTAACCATGCTCCTCTGCTTTGTGTTAGCCTAAGTGTCAGCAAGGAATATTCCCTTGGGGCCAAAACCAAACAAACCCCCTTTGTAGGTTTCAGGTTTTGTGGAGTACTTTAGCAGAGTACTTTTTGTGGGGTTTTCTGTCGTTGTCTATCTCTTGTGTTATTTTATGTTTTGCTGCATAGATGTAAAAGCTTTATTAGAGGATAAGATCCTGCAGCCCTTCATTAAAAAAGTTCTGTGAAAATGTCTAGTATTCAGCTTTGGGGAACTTAATTGCTACACATTTGTATTGATAAAACAGTTGGTTGAGGGTACTTACTTTCTGTTTTCATGCTTCAGCATTCTGGATGGCACACTCCTGCTCTCCCCCTGCCCCACCATCAGGTGTAAAATTTCTCCACAGACTGGCAGATTTTGGGTCTTCTCAATTGCCTAAGCCTAGTTTGTTTCTAAAAACTGGGTTTTGTACCAATGGCTATGGTGTACAGTAATTCAAACAACCAGATTGCTGCAGGAGTCTTGTCAAGCTGTGAGGAATTGAAAGCTTTAAAATCATACTGTGTCATGTGACCTAGACCTGAGAGTACATAAAAGTAATCTGAGTTAATCTTTTGGTTTGGTTTCTTTCAGAGTAATATCCTGGCAGAAAGCATTGCAAATTCCAAGCCAGAGAAGGACCCCCCAGACGTGGAGCTAAAGGCTGAGAATTTCATAGTTGATGTAAACACCTCTCAGAGCGGGTTCAAGTAAAAACTTCTGGATTGCAGAGGGCCCTGTGTGCCCTGGAGAAGGAACAAACCCACAGGGTGTCTGTAGCTGGAGGCCTGGTTCACTTTGAGGGTCTGAGGGCAACGAGCTTCCCATGGGAGGTTTGCTGTGGTGGGAGGGTGTGGGGCAGCCTCACTGGGCTGTCATCTGTACACTGCTCCTGGAGATAAACGGGCTCTCCTGTCACTGTCCTCACTCCAACAAGGAGCAGTGGGGAAACCCATGGGCTTTGGTATATGGGTGTCAATGGCAGCAGCCTGGGGACCACTGGATGGGTCAGGAAGGCAGGAAACCTGTGGGGCCAGTGGGAAGAAAAGAGGCACAGTGACCTCCAGGCTCCTGGTGTTGCATACCTGGTGCCTCGTAGGTGCTTTGGGGTTTGTCTGCTGCACAAAGCACCTGCTGCCACAGCAGACAGCAGTGTTGGCAGGGAGGGAGCCTGTGACAGAGGAGGGGGCTGGGGTAGTCTGCAGGTACCACACAGCTTAATCCTGTTCTCAGTTCATTCTGAGAAGTGCAGCCTTGCACTGAAGGTTCACTTCACTGGGCAAGACTGTAGCAGTTCACTGAGCTTTAAAAAATTTGCCTAGGCTTTTTCCATCCCACAAACTGAAATTGTAGGGAAGTGGATCCCTGCTGACCACAGAAAAGCTGGTGTGCCAGGCCGATGTAAATGCTGTTGTCTGAACCTCATGTTTATAATTGTATAATTGTGTGTTTTGGGGAGGCCCAGGCTAGCAAGGGACTGGTTCACTTCCAGTGCTGGAAACTGGAATGTTTCAGAGCACAGCTGGGAGCTGGTCACTGTAAATATAAATATCCACCTGGCAGCATGAGAGCAAGAGGGGACCGAAGAAACTATGCAAAATACAAACACCAGATTGTTTTTTTAAGTAAAAATTTGTTAGTTACTGTTTCATTTGATTACTGTAATTTTCAGGAGTGGAGTGTTTGTGGCCTTTTGTATTTATTGTGAGAAAACTAAAGACAAGTATTAACAAATGCCATTTACTTTGTTTTACATGCAAGGTTATCAGCATGGATTATGGAATGAAGGAACAAAATCCAATTGATAATGTTCACTTCTATTGCAAGGCTGATCCTTCCAAGGCAGTCAAAATCACTCAAGAGCAGGTGAATTTTTACTTTCCTTCTGAAAAGCATTTTCCCCATGGTGGGATCCATGCCTTGCAAGTCTTCAGTGTGTGTTGTGGTATGACAATCTAGAGCCCTCATGGCCTTTGCATATGAACAGTTTTTAATTGGAATACACAGTAAGTTGAAATATCACAATTGCTTTTGGATAAAACTCGTGGATTGTAGTGGGGCTTCTTACTGCTTTCCTTTTGTATTCCAAGAAATACTAAAGCTTTTTTCTGTTTTATTTCAAAGGTTTCAAACCTTTTACCCAGAACATTTATGGAGCAAGTTGTCCGGGTTTATTACAAAAGTCAGGATCCACTTATTATTTCAGCTGCAAAACTGTACTTTGTTCAGTGGTGTGTGCAGAATGATTTCACCAAACCACAGGTAACAAATTCACTTATTGTATTTCTTGTTTAGAGCTCATCATCTTCATCCATAAGCTTGCTTTTTCATTAAAAAGTTTGACATTCAGGCCTTGCCTTTGTGGCAGAGGCACTCACTCACTCACCCTGGTTTTATCATGGCTCCCATCTGGGTGGGCTTTGGTTTCACTGAAGTAGTGCTGGAGACACCTGAAAGTACCACAGGATCATAGAATCATGGAATGGTTTGGGTTGGAAGGGGACCTTGAGGATCACCTTGTTCCAAACCCTGCCTTGGGCAGGTACACCTTCCACTAGACCAGGCTGGGGAAAGAGAGGCCACCCAGGAAATGAATGTTCTTAGGTGGGGATACAGGCATGGAAAACTGTGTAAGGCCTGTTCTTAGGTTATTTTTCTGGCATCTGTCTTTTAGAGCAGTTAATTTTAGAAGGGCCATTTACAAAGGGATCAAGCAACAGCTCTCCTTGGTTGTAGAGTGTGGTTGTGTCCTGTAAGCACATTGTTGAGGTTCAGGCCTTGGCATGCTGCAGAGCACAGCAATGTGCATCTCCCCTGGTTCCTGAGCTTAGGCAGCTGATTGTCTGTGTTGACAATGCCTGAGCACAGATTAATGTCTGTGTCTGGCTGGGATGAGCCTTACTGCCTCAGCTGCTGTACCAACCTTGCTTGTTTCAGACAGTGTAAGGCACATCCCAGCACCAAGGGTAGGTTGATTGCAGCAGTGCTAATGAGGTACTGTGGTGAAGTCAGAGGAAACACTTAATGATTCTGTTTGTAGACCAGTGGCCAGGATTCAGCCAGTTGACCTTCCAGATTTTCTGATAGCAATATAGGAAGAACTGGACTGCCAATGATGATACCATCTCAGGCAGGGCACTTTTGTCTCTCCACCACTCACTGCAGCAGTTTCCACCCCTGGGATGCACAGTCACCAGTATTTATTGATTTACAGAGATTCTGGGACCTTGGATTGATTTTTTTCCTGTTAAATCTGATACTGAGCTGCTTTTCCTTTGCTTCAGAATGGAAAGCAAAAGTGAAATAATGTTTCCTGAATTTTAATACTAGGATGGTGATGTTGTTGCTCCTCATCTAATTCCAATGGAGGAAGCCTGGAATAACATGACATCATGAACACAGGAGAGCATCAGAACCCAGCTGCAAACAAAGGCTTTTTTTTGATGAGTAACAGGTTTCTTTTTGGCACTATTCAGGCTGCTTCCTCAGAAGATGAGTAAATTTGAGCATCAACTCTTCTAAAAGCTGGTTGGACGGACTGGAGGAATTCACAGAAAAATGCAGAATGCATTTTACAACACAGAATGTTTTAATGTAGATACTTAAACTGCATATTCCAGATGGACTTCTAAAAAACAACATTACAACAGAGTAAACTCAGTTCTCATTTAGTTTTGAATGTATTGGCACTGTGTAGCAAGAGTAACTTTAAAAATTGCAATTCATTGTTATTACAAGAGTTCACTACTCCATCCAGTCCTGATCCCTTCCTTAGCTGTGCTATTGCATGACTTAGCAGAAAAAATCCTAACCAGGTTTGATGGGGTTTTTGAGAGTGTTGGGGATTTCTTAGTGTCTGAGAAAGAGAGGGATAAGTATGCTTCTGAAAATGCAGTGGGGTAAAGAAGAAATTACCAAGAGTAGCATCTTCAAAATCAGAAAAATTAATTTCATAAAAAAAAGGAAAAAAAAAAAGGAAGGGAGAGGGGAATCTTTTGGTGATCAAAGATTATTTTTCTACTATCCAAAAAGCTGGTGCAGGCCTCTTGCTACAAGTGACCATAATTTTTATTGAAGTAACAATGCATTGCAGTGCCATGCAGCTTTTTATTGTCTTATTATGTATTTTTGATACATGGAATGTTATCTTTTTTACTGTCTGTCCTGCAAAGATTGCTCAAAAGGCTTGTGGTGTGAGTGGTTGCAGGAAACTGAGCTGCCCAGGTGTTTGCCAGGGCTCAGGTGTGCAGAGAGGGCAGTGCCAGCAGGGTTCTGCCCTGCTCTGCCCAACCTGCACCAGGTGCACCTTGGCTCTGCTTTACACTCCACTGGGCAGATACATTCATCAGGAATCCCTCCATTCTTGTAGCCCTGCCCTGTTCTCCTGGATCTCATGGCCATCCCTATGTCATTTTTCTGTCTCTTGTAGATCTGTGAGGGTTGTTACAGTTTTCCTCTGCTGGCAGTAGTGGTGTGAGTGTTCTGAATGTCTGTGCTGTTGAACAAGTGACTGAGGAAGACCATTTTCCTCCCATCTTTTACTCAGGTCTAAGAGGAAGGCTGCTGTCATTAAATAAAACCTCAAAGCTTGAAAAAGTCTGGACACAAACCAAAAAACATGAAGTAAAATGTTCAGTAATGCTCAGGAATTGGAGCAGTCTATGGCCTTATATCTGGAATGGGGAGAGGGGTGTTGGGCATCTGGCTCAGGCAGTCAGGTGTGGGTGGCCAGGGTAGTCCTGAAAAATAACCCAGTGGGAAGGTGCTGTGAGAGAATCCTGAACTTCTGTCATGTCTCCTTTGCCCTTTTTATCCTGGGAACTGATGCTGCTAGAGGGAGGGAAAATGAGTATCCATGTACTTCTGCTGCTTATGTATCTGTTGTACTCATGTCTGAAGGTGTAACCTCTGGTGTTCCTGTCTAACAGTATTTGAGGTGAACCAGGTAACTGGTTAGAAGGGCTTGTGACCTCTTTAAAAGCTTTTAAAAAACTACTATTCCTCAAGAAACAATATCTTAGAGCAAAGGCATTTAAGATTAAGAAGATCAAGTATCGTTTTGATATAATTTTGTTCTTGTTGATTGGATTTATTTTTAATTTGTTACTAACTGTGCACTTTATACTTGGGAAAGATCTTTTGCTTATGTTAAACCAAAAGTTTATACTTAATGTTAAGTTCTGAGAGCATTTCTTTTCTCAACATGTTCATCTGAGCCTCTCTGAAGAATAAATTTATAAACAATGATTTTACTATTCTTTTAAAGAATTGCAGTGTGTGGACTTTACTAAAAATGATCTTACTGTGCCATTCCAAGCAGCCAAGTATTCCTACCTGCTGTCTGTGGCAGAGCTTCCCTCTGGAAGAGTTCTTGGTTCACATCTCCTTGCGGGCAGTGGGGGCAGGGCTCAGGGAGGGTCCCACCACTCCTCGTGCACAGTGAGGCCACCTGGCCCTGCCACACCTGGACAGCAGCCACCTCCAGGGTGGCTCCAGCCCCAGTAGATGCTGCTGCAGCTGTTGGGGAGGGGAAGGTGAAGTCATGCCTGACCAACCTGGTCACCCTCTGTGCTGGGGGCTGAGGGGAGAGCAGTGGTGGTGTCAGCCTCAGCGAGCTGCTCAGCAGGGTTTGGGTGAGCAGGCAGGGCTGGGGCAAAGCCTGGCTGGAGGACTGGATTCAGAGTGTGGCTTATCAGAGCCACGAGTCTTGTGCTGGGGGTGGTGCTGGGTCCAGTTCCACAAGCCCGTTACTGATGGACAGGGTCCACCCTCAGCACATTTGCAGATGCTACTCCAGAGGGGTGTGCTGCATCCTGAGGGATCTTACCAGGCTGCAGAAAGGGTCTGACAGGAACCTGCTGAAGGATCAGCAAGAGGAAGTGCAATGTCCTGCATCTCAGAAGGGTCATTTCCTTCACCAAGGTGTGTTGAGGCCACCCACCCAAGAGACAGTGTAAGGGAAAGGATCCAGGAATTCACTGTGAGCCAACAAATGTGCAAACAGCTCCTCTTTCAGCCAAGTGTTCCAATGGTGTCCTGGGCTGCCTTGGGCTGGGTATTGTCAGCAGGTAAAGAACTGTGCCCCTCTGCCCCACACCAGTGAAGCCAGCCCTGGAGTGCTGGGCCCAGAGCTGGGCTGCCCAGTACAGGAGACAGGGACAGACTGGACAGAGTCCAGCACAGGGCCAGGAAGGTGATGGAGGGACTGGAGCATCTCTGCCATGAGGAGAGCCTGAGAGAGCTGGGACTGCCCAGCCTGGAGCAGAGCAGGCTCAGAGCAACTCATCCCTGGGGATAAATACCCAGGGGGAGGCTGCAGAGGGGATGGGGTCAGGGACAGCCCCAGGGGCCACGGGCACAAAGTGACACACAGGAGGGGCCCTCTGAGCTCAGGAGACACTTCTGCACTGGGAGGGTGGCTGAGCACTGGGGCAGGTGCCCAGGGAGGTGGTGGAGTCTCCATGGCTGGAGACACTCAAAAGCCATGTGGACACATTCTGGGCAGCTGGCTGGGCATCCTGGCAGCTGGGGGGCCCTGGTGGAGCAGGGGCTGGGCAAGGTGACCTCCTGAGGTGCCTCCAGCCTCACCTGAGAAAAAACAGGTTGCAGTTTCCTAAGGACAAATGAAAAAGCTCCACACATGGCAGGCTTCTCCTGCCATCACCAAAGTGGTTCATGTCACGTGTCTCCCTTCTGCAGATTCCTCCCTGGAGTGAGGATGCCCCTCAAGGTCACTCCTTGAAGCTGAGAGAAATGTTTGCCCATGGTCATTAGCTTGGGTGAGTAGCATCAATCTTTCATTAAGCATTGGTTTTGCTGGCTTGGATAGAATGGCTTCAGTGTTGCTTCAAATATAATGCACTATCTCGGAAGTTATAGTTCTTTGTACTGATTAGTAATTATTCTGAAAAAGATCTTTGAGTTTAATTGTGATCATAATAAACTCTTTATTTGTCTATAAATATATCCTTCATCCTATGGAACACAGTTGTCTAAAGGCTCAATTATACCTATATTATCCTATAAACATCAACTATTGACTAAGTCTAAGACTGCATCCAGCTGCTCCCTGGCTCCTCTCTGAGAAGCTTAGGAAGCAAGGTGGTCCTTTCTGCACCTTGTGACTCAGTGGGAGTGTCTCCAGCCTGCTCCCTGCACAGATCTCCAGGTTGTCCTGGCAGGCCCAGGCCAGCTGTGACTGCAGCAGGGACACCTGGAAGAGGCACAAGGCCCGGCTCAGACAAGCCCACGCTGGCAGCAGCATCCGCAGCCCCACGGTACCGGCTGTCGGGGCAGACACAGCCTCCAACTCCACCCTCACCAACACTCTGCCCTTGGGGAGGGGAAAGGAACAGGCTCCCACACTGCCCCTGAACAGAGCTCAGATGGTCAACAAGTCCAGTTCATGGCAGGAAAGCCCTTCCCACGTACATCCCTCAGCCACCAGAGCTCTATTAGAGAGAGTTCTGACAGCATTTAGGAACCCAACTCTGATTTCCAGAGCACGCATTTGGGCCTCTGACCCCTTTCTCCACAGGCTGAGTCAGCAGGAGGGCTGCTGCTCCCCTGAGCTACTGGAGGACTCTTCTACTTGAGCTGCTGGACAGGCAGCTGAGGGACAGAAAGCAAACTCTCCCTCTCCCAAACTTCAGAGCATTCCACACAGGAGCACACCACAATGTGAGCAACTAAGCCCAGTGGAATAATAAGCCTCTAGCATTGCCTCAGATCCCTGGATTTCTGTTAAGATGCAAGCTCCACTGTTACAGGAGTCAAAGGAAAATGGAAACAGGCAACAAAGAACATCCTGGTCCAGACTGCCCAGGGAAGTAGTGGAATGACTGACCCTGGAAGTGTTCAGAAAACATGTGGCTGTGGCAGTTTGGGCCATGGTTTGGTGTTGAGATTGACAACACTGGCTTAATAGCTGCATTAGATGATCTCAGAGGTCTTTTCCGACCTTAAGCCTTCTATGATTCTGATATTTTCAGGTGACTTCCAGTGTTCTGAATTTCATCCCATCTCTTTCCTCCACTACCCAATCTTCAGACAAGTCAGAGATAAGACCAAGGTAAAGGATGTTGTTTGGTTGTTGCCAACAGGTGCATGACTGACAACACCCACTATACTCACTTCCTGACAGCCAAACACAACTCGGGCTGCAGCAGCATGCACAGCTGTGCCCATGAGTACAGCCACAGCAGCCTTTGATGGAAGTTTTCCTACTCCTCACCTGGTTCTGTAACTCAGCTAAGCGCTGACTACAGTGAGCATGGGACTCCTCCTGTGAAGAAAATGAAAGGATGTTCTTTCAGTCTCTTTGGTCACGGCCATAGGCAATACTCAACTTCTATTAGGTCTCTACTGGAGGGCTGCTGCCAGTGGGATTTCCCATCATTCCTCTGATGACCAAAAGCCTCCTTGCACCAAGGAAAATGTTGATCTCACCTGTCTAGAAGTGGGCAACTTGCACTGCTCAGACTCAGAGAGAGAAAATCTACAGGCATCTGGGAGTAACTGACCCCTAAAACATCTCTTCAGTCTCCTCCGTTCGTGTTCCACCTGCACATTGGATGGGAGAGAGGGTCAAAGAAACCTTTCGGCAAACATGGAGCAAAAGGACCTCTGGACATCAAGGCAAGGAGATCTCTATTCAGACACCCTGAATTCCACCAGACAACACTGGGGGCAAAAAGCTCTCACTGGCAGCTGTGCAAGAGAGGCCAGTGTGTGTCCAGTGACACGGGGCCAGGGAGGGAGGCAGTGGAGTGAAGGTGCCTTTGTGAAAGCTATGGGCTGCCACAACAGAGAGAACAAACAAAAGGCTGTGCCCACAGCAGGGACAGGGAGAGGCAAGGAAACAAGCAGAGGACTCTAAAGTGCTCCAGAGGAGCCTGAGGCTCTGCAGAGGCAGCAAAAGCCCAATTTACCTGCTCAAGAGTCCTCCTGAGTTCAGTGTTCTGTTGCTTGAGCTCCACCTTTTCATCTTCCAGCTTTGCAACTGCTCTCTGCAGACATTCCAGGCTTTGCAACATGAGTCTCTTCTCTGAGAGCCATGACAGCTGCTCCCCTTCAGCAACAGCCTGCTGGGCATTCAGAGGAGATTCCATGAGCTGGTGCCAATAAAGGTTAGAAGGATGTCACAACCAATATATCGGGGAGAGTGACTATAGCAGGAATGGATGGTGCTAAGGCCCTTCTCCTCCTTGTCCAGAGGCTAAAACACCACAACTTCTCTCAAGGGGCCTTCCTCCAAATTGCCTTGGAGAACTGAGTGAATAATTTGTTCTGGATCTGCTTCCTTCTAGTTTTGTTCAGTGTTCCCCATTCTGGTTTTGAGAGACTGGAAGCATTAGTTTTCTATCCAGCCACTTCATGATTTTACAAAGCTCTGTAATATCTCCACTCTCTTTCCCTCTCTCAGCCATTTCTTGTCAGTTGTGAATACTTAAACATTTACATCTTCCTCTTAAGGGACTTATTTACCATCTTTGATAATCCTCTTTGATCATCACTGTAAATTCTCTTACCTATAGTTCTACTCTCTGTCCTTAGACAACCAAACGTGCAAGATGTGGGTGAAGCATGTATTTCTGCAGCAATAAACAACAGTTCTGTTCTCTATTCTCTTTACCTGTTACATCCTCATATAGAACTGCTCTTTGAAAATATCATGTTATCAATCAGGCCATATACACTGCTCTGAATTTAAGTCAGGAGCCACCTCCTTCTTTGTGCCTTTCTTCATGAACTGCTCCTTGGAGCACCTATAAATGTAGCCTTGGTATAAGCACTAAACCAATCTGTGTGGGTGCAACTGCATTACATGACTAAATTTTCTTGCATACCTGACCTACATGGATGTAACTGAAATCTCATGCTCTTTTCACATTTCTGCCCCTTGTCACATCCTGGATCAGGCTGCAAGTAATATTTCTCAAGTCATAAGTGAATGTAAAATGCATAAATACAGTGTTTTCTTTTTACACGCCAATATTCTAATGGACACTGGAATATAGGAAAATTCTTGCAAAGCTGCAGGACAGGCTATTGCAGCTGTTCAACTAGCAGGACCTGAATAACTTCACTTTGGAGAAATACACACAAGTGTGCCTCTCTGATTTTTGGGTGGCAGTACAAGCATGTCCTGAACGCATAATTAAGCATTTAACCTGACCAGGCAATAATAGAAATACCATTCTTTTAATACACTGGAAAAGCTGTCCCTCAGAAATCTCCATCACAGGAAGCATCCTCGAAGCACCAGCAGTGCAGCTGCTGTTCAGCCCTTGGTACAAAATTCTGCTCAGTTTAGTTCATCACTCTGCTCACCTGCTCCATTCCTTCCCACACCAAATCCCAACCAGCCCACGTTTCCTCTGCTTGCCTGGGCATGGGAGAAGCAGCTCCCCATGCCCAGCTTTTGGCCAGGAGATGATTTGAACAGCAAGCTTCAGAGCTCTATCAGTCATTCCAAGCGTGCCAGGAGACAATCTGGCAGTCAATGCTCTCTGAATAGAGCCAGGCACACAGACAAAGCTGCCTGCTGCAGCCCAAGATGCTTTGCCCAAGCAGGCCTGGACTAACAGGGATAGAGAGTTCCAATTCTTTATGGGAAACATCATTGGAATAATTCAGGGATG
>JAOTQP010000841.1:1034794-1059462 GCA_026413545.1 Cichladusa arquata
CTCTGTGACAAACTTAGCTGGGAGAGGGTCAGGTGGGGAGGAACCAGAGGGAAGCCTGCACTGGTGTCTGTGGAAAGTGTGAGCCAGGCATCCCAAAAATGGGGAACTGGGCACAAAACCCCACAAATACTCAAATAGCAGCCCCTCCAGTGAGTGCTCTGAGGTAGGTGCTGAGGACAGAGCTGAGCAGACATTGACAGGGACAAGTGGTCCAAGTGGAGTGTTTTGGGAAAAGACTGGTGTGGGCATGGGTCTGCTGTGCCATGCCAGAGCTCCTGGCCTCCCAAATCCTCCCTTCTCCTGCTCACCCTGGGGAGGGCAGCAGGAACAGTGTGGGGACAGTGTCTCTCTGTGACTGGGGTGCCTGACGGTCCCTCTGACGGCTGGAGGTTACAGGAAGAGCCCTCACCTGCATTTAAACCCTCAAGGATTGATGGGCTGGTTCCCTGCCAGGGCCTGAGATGGCAGCTGGGTATGGGATGAGCTGGTCCCAAATGCCAACATCCCTCCCCTGGGTGAGAGGCAGAGAGGGTGCCTTGCTGTGACTGAGCCCCATGCCTCAGTTTCCCCTGTCAGGATTGGGTGAGCTCAGGGAGGGGACACGGGGAGGACAGTCCTTGTCCCCAGCACGAGGCCAGTGCAGCAGCTCTTGGCCAGTCTGGCCCCCACAGGGACCCCATCACGCCCCTGTGCCTGAGAGCCAGCCCCAAGCAGGGCCCAGTCCATGTTCCCACTGCTGCAGGCACCCCTTCCCCTGCTGGCTGTGCCAGCCCTTCCTCTGCTCCTGGTGCCAGCAGTGCCCCCAGCACTTCCCTCCTTCCCTGTGGGCATGCCAGAGTGTCCAGGCAGGGATGTGCCTAGGGTTAGTTCAGGTGATGTTTTTCAATCGATTTTCCAGCCTTTCCAGCTCAGCAGGGATTGGCTTTGCCAGCCCTCCCATCCCTCCACCCCAGCTTTATTGCTACCAGATTAATGAGGAACATGTTGGTGATTGAAGTCAGAGGCTCTATTAGCAGCTCTCTGCCTTCCTCCAGGTTCCCAAATGCCTCCAAAAGGATGGCTGGGAGCTTTGCCAGGGTGATGGTGCAGGGATGAGACCAGTGCCTCTCTGCCCCCACATTATCCTCTGCTGGGATCTAAGGGCTTCCTGGGGCCCTGAACTGAAACCAAACCCAGCTCAGCCCTGACTTCTTCCAGGACTTGAGCTGTGTTCCACTGTGGTCCGAGGGAGCTGGGTCTGCATCCCTGCCTGAGTCACCAAACCATGCTCCAGGTGACAGTGGGGGATGCAGGCAGTGCCCTCCTGTGCCATGTGGGGTCACAGGGATGTGAGGAAACTATGCCATGGGGTCAGCAGGAGCTTGACTCAGTTCTTGCTTGGGGACCACTTCTGGGGCAGGGGGAGCACCTGTGGGGCCCCCAAACTGTTCCTTCCCTCAGGAGGCATCTTGGTGTGGTTTCTTGGTGGGTGAGGAGGTGCAGGATCAGGCCCAGGCCCATCTCCATGGGATGACTCAGGAATTAGTTGGTCCTTGCTGAGCCTGTTGTCACTATGGCCAGTTTGGGGGTCTCTTCTGGGCAGTGGCACTGTGGCTAATGTCCTTCTGCTGGCCCCATCCCTGTGCTGAAACACAGATGAAGGTCTCCTGGGCTCTGCCTCTCCCACCAAAGTGCTGCCTGAGTTGGCTTGTGCCAGCCAAAGGGGTTCATTTGCCTCCCCTTAGAGAGGAAGGGTGGGAGCTTGTCTCCATGGGGTGCCAAGAGGAGGGGGACAGGCTCTGCTCAGCAGTGCCCAGGGACAGCCCCAGGAGCCACAGGCACAAAGTGACACACAGGAGGGGCCCTCTGAGCTCAGGAGACACTTCTGCACTGGGAGGGTGGCCGAGCACTGGGGCAGGTGCCCAGGGAGGTGGTGGAGTCTCCATGGCTGGAGAGACTCAAAAGCCACGTGGACACATCTTGGGCAGGGGGCTCTGCGTGGCCCTGGGGGAGCAGGGGCTGGGCAAGGTGACCTCCTGAGGTGCCTCCAGCCCCACCCAGCTGGAGATCCTGCCCCAGTGCTGCTGGCAGAAGCATGAAATGGGCCTGAATCAGGGGCACTGTGGGAGTGAGGCAATGCTGGGAATAGGAAAAGGTCCTGATGGACATGAGGGTGAGGTCCCCAGGGGGATGGTGCTGTGCAGCCACTTTTAGCAGGGAGCATTGGGTGGCACCAGGGCACAGGGGCCAGGTGCCCTGAAGGGGCTGCAGGGGGCTCCAGGCATGTGTCCCTGGGGGTCTGGACAGTGGCACTCTGCTGGTGGAGGAGGAGTGAGATATGAAAGGGTAGAGAGAAAAGGGGTATGTGAGGGCTGTGTTGAAAACAGGGCTGATCAGTGTAGCATCTGCCTGAGCCCTGCATCATCCTGTCTGTCCTCTTAAATCTATTCTCACCTATCTCTCTGTGAATCTCCGAGCCTGTGTGGATGTGTACTGCAAGGAGTGCCAGCTGCTGAAGAGATGCCACAGGTTGGCCATGGGAGATGGAATCAGCAGAGAAATGAGTGGTGAGGTTCAGCACAAGATACTGAAGGGCTGAGAGGGTGGATGGGTGTAAAGCACTGCAGGCTGGGGCACCATGGGATCCAGGCCTCACAAAATAGCAGATTTAGGGACAGGGGCTGACATAACCTGAGCTCATGGAGTGACACTTTGGCTGGAAGCTGTGTTCCCACAATAAACACATCAAATGTGGTCAAACCAGACAGACCCTTGCCCTCCTATAGAACCCCATGAACCACCTCTGCCTGGAATCCCTCTGTGGGGCTGGCTCTGCTGCTTGGACAGGGGTGGTGGACAATGAAGAGGAGAGCTGGCTCAGCCTCCAGGAATGAGAGGCTAAACCCCATCGGCCGGGCAAGAGGCAACAGGTTGTGGAGCCACGGGTGGGAAGGGCTCTTGTCATCCCCTCCCAAGGAGGAAGCCCTGGTCCTCACAGGGTGACAGACAGAGAGTGTGGACTGTGCCAGAGAGGGGATGGGTCCCTGAAGCAGTGCCCTGGGCTCATTCCCCACTCTTGCTGTGGACACACAGCCCGGGCTGGGACAGGACATGGCTTTCACAGCTCCCCACCACAGGTCCTGCACACCTCCCCAGAGCCGTTCAATGCTTCCAGGGCAAGGATGAGGCCAGGAGAAGTTTATTGAGGAATGGTGGCTGTGCTGTCCCCAGCACTGCCAGAGCTGCCCCGGGGGCAGAGGCTGCCTGGGCTTGCTCAGTCCTACAAGCTCTTGAAGCTTGCTTCTCCATGTGGGGCCCTGCCGTGTCCAGCTCTGCCACATGCCCTCTTCCTGGGGCAGCTCTGCCTCATCCCAGCTACATGGGTTGGGTTTGGGATTAGGGTTGCAGTAGGGTTAGAGTTAGGTTTAGGGTTAATTGTGCAAATGATGCCTTGGGTTTTAGCTTTTATGCCACTGTGGGCCCGTGCATACACTCTGGGCTCCCCAGACACATGGCAGCAACACTGCAGACCTGAGACCTCACTGCTGTTTTTTCCAATCACGCTGCCCCCACCGGCTGTTCTTTCCCCATGAAATCGGGATATTATTGGGAACAGGTGAAAAGAGGAGCAGTATGGCTGGTAGCATCCCGCAGGCTCTTCAGGTGCTGCCAGGGAACAGCTGTGCTCGACATCAGTCCAGTCATCCCCTCTCTAGCACCTTTTTCCTTGTGTGTCTTTGTTCGGGTCAGGCCAGACCCCACATTTCCAGGTCCTGGATGCAGAACTCCTCCCGGTGTGAGAGGGTCTCGTTGTCGAAAGTCTCGCAGGGCTGGCTGCCCCCGCGGTGCAGGTCCCCGTCCAGCCACAGCCCAAACCTTCCGCTGCGAAGGTGCCAAGAGCACGGTCAGCGGCGACCTCCTCCTTCACGGAGACCTCCCACGGCACCTCCCGGGCCACCAGCCACCTCCCGCCCTCACTCTCTGTCCCCAAAACGGGACAAGCAGCTGGCCCGGGCCTGCCACCGCGCCTGCAGGCAGGGAGTGGGTTGTGGGAGAGGGCTGGGAGCGGGATGGGAGCGGGAAGGAAACGGGATGGGAGGGAGCGGGCATGGAGCGGGCATGGAGCGGGCATGGAGCGGGCATGGAGCGGGCGGCCCTTCCAGCAGGCAATAGGGTTAGAGGATGAAAGCCCAGTGCTGCTGGACAACTAGTGCCAGTGTTCTGGGGTCCAAACCATCGCTATGTGCCTGGACCCCGCTCCACAGGGCAGCCTGGGTTCCCGTGATGGCTCTCATGGCCATCGGGGCAGGTGGCCCTCTGAGCCGCTGAAGTTGCCGGCGCAGTTCCTACCTGCCCCCACCGACCATCAGAAGATTCACATCCCCTTTCACGAAGAAGTCGTTCCTGCCCGTCCACCTGAACACCTGCATGGGGACAGCACGCAGTGGGGACTGTGGGCTGGGGCAGTGTCCCCATCCCCATTCCTATCCCTGTCCTGCGAGGACCAGCTGAGGGCTGCTGAGCCAGGCTGGCTCTACTCGGGCACCTCCGTGTCCCACGTCTCCAGACCTGGCCGAGCCTGTGGTTCTGACCCATCCCTGCCAACAGCCCTGTGGGCCCTGCCAGCGGACAGCTGCCACCACTAAAACCCCGTCACACACGCAGCCCCACCAGCGATGCCAGACTTGTGGCTGCCTCCACATCCTGCCAGCCCGGAGCTGGGCTGCGACCGCCCTGCCAGGCGTAGGGACCCCGGTGACACCCAGCTGGGCAAGGTCCCCTTCCCCGAGCCTCCCTCCCTGCACGCTGCCTATAGGATCTGCCTTGTCCCCCAGCCCCGGACAAACCTGGGGGGCTGCTGCCCCCGGCTGCTGTCCCCACCTCCGGCCAAGAGCAGCCGGGTCACCCCAGCTCCCCCAGCAGCGCGGGGACCCCCGGGGTGGCCGGTTCTCGGGTCATGGCCAGCCCCTGCCCCACGGCGGGCAGCCGCACCTTCAGCTCGGGGCAGAAGGAGAACAGGAAGGTCTCCCCGGTGCCGTAGAAGCCGCTGCTGCTGCGAATGGCGCTGGCGGAGAAGGCACCGAAGGCCTGAGGAGGCAGAAGGGGGAGACTGACGGCTCGGTGCTCAGGAGAGAGAAGGTGCCCAAGCCCCCGTGGCCGGGGCAGCCGGGCCGGAGAGGGCACGGCCCTACCTGCGCCTCCGTGTCCCTGATGAGCAGCAGGGCCGGGGAGTCCGGCCGGGCCCCGCTCCGGTACAGCGTCCGCAGGCTGAAGCCGTCCCGGGCGGTGGAGTAGAGCAGGTGCCAGGGCTGCTGCGTCAGCCGCGGGGGCAGCTGCGGGCCCAGCTGGGGCACAGCGGGCTCAGTCGGTGCTGACCGGCTGAGCATCCCCCCTGCCCCAGCACAAACCTGAGATCTCATCGAGAGTCCTCCCGCACACATCAGCCCTCTAAGCAGCCTCCCAAGACACCCACCTGAGCATCCTTTCGAGAGGTGGTCCCAAGCACGCTCCCCTTCAACACGTTCCCAAAGGGGTCTCCTCAAGCCCTGGGCCCTCCCAGCAGCGTCTGGGATACTTCCCTCAAGCGCCCTCACCCTGTAAACCTTCTGAGATGACTCCCCAGGCATCTTCTCCCCAAGAGGTGGCTGAGGGACATTGCCCAGGCACAGGGGGCTGTCGCCCATCTGGCCTCACACGGGACCATTCCCGTAGGACGGCGGTGGCGGCTGTGGGCAGGGGGCAGAGGAGCGGAGGGCGGGGGCCCTGCGCAGCCCGGGGGGCGCCTCACCTCGCCGATCTCCCGGTCCCGCAGGATGCTGCTGGGTGTGCTCAGCACCAGCCGGCCGGGCTCCTCCTCGGCTGCTGCTGGGGCTCCCTCCCAGCCCCGCTGCCCTTCTCCGGCTGCATCCTCGCATCCCATGGGCAGGTCCTCGTCCTGGTCGGGCTGGGGGCAGCGGGAGATGAGCGGCCCCTCATCCCTGCGGGCCTGAGGGAGCAGCAGCTCCCGAACCCCCCCAGGTGGGATCATCCTCTGTCAGGGGCTGGGAGAGGGGGCCCGAACTCCACGGAAGTGGGCACCCGGCTGAGCCTACAGCCCAGCTCCCTGCTGCTCCCGACAGCCCAGGAGCCGTGCCATGCCGTGCCATGCCATGCCATGCCGTGCCAAGCCCTGGCACCCCGCCAGGCCGTGCCACCGCTGCACACGGAACTTCAAGGATGTATCGCCACCCGAGGGGGAGGAAGGGGTTGAGGAGGAGGTGGAAGAGAAGGCAGGGAGGGCTTCGACAGCTGCAGGTCCTATAGAAGGGGTGAAGCCTTGCCTTTCCCCTCTTTGCCCGAGGCCTTTGACCCCGCAGCGTGGAAGGGGTCCTGGCGGCCGCTGGTGACAAGTGTCTCAGCCAGCCACGTGCCCAGGATGGCTGTGGGTGCAGCCCATGCCCAAATTCCCTGCCCACCACCCTGAGGGGGCAGGAAGGGTGAGCTGGACGGATCCTCGGGAGGCAGCGGCTGCAGGGGCAGATCCCACTCGTGCCCATCACCCCCCGCACCTCCCCAGCCCCTCACTGTCCCCTCTGTCCGTCCAGCCCGCTGTCCGGCCTGGCTGCTGCCTCCCAGCGCTGTCCCAGAGCCCATTCCTCGCTGCTACGATGGACCTACCAGGAGCTGGTAGCGCACTCGGAGCCCCCTCATTGCGGGTGTTTCTGGGGTGCTGGGGCTGCGCCGCCAGGGAGCCCCGGACACCGCCCCGGGGTTAATGTTCAGCCGCGCTGGCCCCTCCCTGGCCATGGGTGCGTGACAGGGTGGGTGTGGGTGCCAGCAGCCTGTCCCGGCTCGTGGGGGTCCGGAATGCGTCCCCCTGCATGCTGCTGGCAGCCCCCTTCAGCCAGGTGCCTGGTGGCCGGTGGCTGCCACCTCTGTCGCACCCCGGCTGTCGAGCCCGGAGGCCACGGGCTGCCTTTGTTTTGGCATCACCCGGGCACGTCGTGCCGAGTTGCTCTTTGCAACACAACTATTGCAATGGTTGTAGCAACTGCCAACACCTGTGTGGTGGGGTGACCCTGGCTGGACACCAGGCACCCACCAAAGCCTCTCCCACTGCCCTCCACAGCTGGGCAGGGCAGAGAAAATACAGCAAAAAGTTCATGAGTTAAGGACTGGGTTAGATCCCTCATCAAATACTTTCAGGGCAAAACAGACTCGAATTACAGATATTAACTGAATTTATTACTAACAAAATCCGAGCAGGATAATGAGAAGTAAAATAATATCTCAAAACAGCTTCCCCACACCGCCCTCCTTCCCAGCTCTGCCTCCTACCTTCCAGCAGCGTGGGGAGATGGGCAATAGGGGTTATGATCAGTTCATCACCTGTTTCTGCTGCTGCTCACGAGAGGAGTTGGAGTCCTGCCCCTGCTCCTGCTGTGGGCTCCTCCAGGGGCTGCAGGTGGATCTCTGCAGCCCTGGGCCCTCCATGGGCTGCAGCTGCCTCCCCATCGGCTTCTCCACAGAATCCCAGGGGAATCTCAGCTCCAGCTCCTGGAGCAGCTCCAGCCCCTCCTCCTGCCCTGCCCTGGGTGTGTGCAGGACTGCTCCTCTCACATATTCTCATTCTGCTCTTCTCTGAGTGCAATTACATCCACACAGTAACTTTTTTCTTCTACTTAAATCCCTGATCCTCGAGGCATCACCACCATCTGTGCTGGGCTGGGCCTTGGCCAGCAGTGGGTCCATCCTGGAGCCATCTGGAGTTGGCTCTGCCAGACACAGGGAAGTTTCTGCCAGCTTCTCACAGAAGCCACTCCTCTAGCCACCCCACTGGAAAAACAAAACCTGGACACACAAACCCAGTACAGAAGGCCCTGGTGGCACATGGCCCTCACTCTGAGGGAGCCAGCTTGGGACTGGCAGCTGAGGGAGGGAATTGCTGGCTGAGGACGTGCCAGCCTCAGGTGCCCCTGGAGACCCCTGCAGACCAGGGTAGAGGTGCAGTGCCCTGGTGCAGCCCCTTCTCACTGATGGCACCCCCAACCCACTCAGCCTGGCTGTGAGCCGGGGGGCCCAAGTGCAGCAAAGCTCCATTTATGCCAATTGCAGCACGTGCACTGGTAGCACGATGGCCTTGACACCTAGCCAGGCCCTGGGCCCACTGCAGGCATGTTTGGGCTGCTCCTCATCTCCACAGCAGGTCCACTGCAGCCCTGGTGGGTGAAGGCTCCGTTGTGCCCACCAGCCTCTGATAGCAGTGGGGATTTGGGAGCTCCTGGTGCCCGGCATTTGGGCACTGGCAACACTTGGTGGGGACCAGGTGGTTCTGTTGGCCCCAAAAACTTCCTCTGGGACCCTGGTCAGGAGCCAGGACAGGGCTCCCAGTCCCTCCCTGAGCTGCCTTAGCACAGCAGTCCCTGTCCCTGCCCCTGGCAGTACTTCTGTCCCTGCCCCATCCCTGCTCCTGGCCCCACCCTTCCATACCCCTGTCCCTGTCCTTGATGCTGTGCCTGTCCCTTTAGCCCTTCATTCTCCCTGTCCTTGCCCCTGCCCTTTCCTTTTCTCTATCTTTGACCATGCTCCTGTCCCTCCCCTGCCCCAGTTCTGACCCCACAACTTTCCTCAGGACTGCTTGGGTCCAAATTTGGGACTTGCTCCTTCAGGATGCAGCCCGGGGGCTGGGAGTGGGCATGGCCCAGGCACAAAGCCAGCTGCTTCATAGGACAGGGGCACTGCCTGCAGCCTCAGCTCAGTCCTGCCTCCTCCTGGCACCATCTCTCTCCTCAGGGTTAATTATTGTTGGTTTTGTGGAAAGAGGGGGGGGGCTGTACACCTCCCTCCAGTTAGTCACCCTCTCACTTTCTCTTACACCGCACTTCCCTGACCATACCTGGCCTTCCCTAAAGCCAGGGGTGTTTCAGCCTGCCCCAAAGGCAAAAATTCCTTTTTTGCCACTTGTTTCCCCCTGCCAACCCATGTTTGCTTTCAAATCCCCTCTCACCCCCTCCATGTGACTCTCAGTGTCCCCCACATCTCCTCACCCTCCAGCTCCCACAGGGACAGAGCACACGAGGTGTTCAAAACTCGGTTTATTTGGCTCCTTGCCATGCCCCGCCGGCGCTCCAGAGGCTCCCGCCGGCCCCGCCCGGCCCGGGGGCGGCTCCACCCTCAAAGCGCCGACAGCAGTGCAGTAAGGCAAAAGTTTGAATTGTCCGGAAAGAAAGAACATCAGTTTCCACACCTGCCTGGGCACATCCATCTCTCAGCTGCTCGGTACCAGGTGCAGTTTGGCTTCCATGTCACTCGCAGCCGTTCGGATTCCCGTGGGAGCAGAGGCGATGCTGGAAGCGGCTGTCACACTCTGGTCACCGTGTCTCAGTGCCACCACACAGCCAGCAGGGCTGGTGGCTTCACCCCGAAGTGTCACATTCAGGGGGCAGCATCAGCAGCTCCGAGGTGAGCAGGGCTGAGCACAGAGAGGAGCTGGGGGGACCAGGGGAGCCGATTCAAGGGAGCCCCTGTGCACAGCCATGAGCCCAGCACTGACTGGCACAGGGGTGACACAGACAAGTGCACATCCAGTAGTGAGAAGCAGCTGTGGAACAACTCCGTAACAGCAGTGGCTGAGACTCCTCCTGGATTTGGTCCAGGGCCTTAAAGGGAGATTGTGACACATCCTGGTCCCTGCTGCTGCCCCAGGTGATCACAGCAGCACGGTGTGAGCCCAGCACTGCCAGGCTTTCTCACCCAACAAAACCTGGGAGCAGTGGGAGTCACCTCCTCAGCAGAATTCCTTCTGAGACCTGCAATGCCTCTGTGCAGCTCCTAACATGGCTGTGTTGCTCCAATGGGATAGAGCAATTACTGGTACCCACCCTGCTCCTGATTAATCCCAGTTCTGGTTGCTACCTGTGTTTGAGTGCTGAGGTTACCAGGTGTGGCAGCAGCTCCAGCTGTCCTCCAAGGTCATCATCCTTGGTCACCCAACCCTTTAACAGTACTCACTGTGACTGAGCACACGAGATTCTTCCAGATCCCTCAACAGCAGAACCACCAGGAAATGGAACCTGCAGCCAGGGCTGGGGCACCAGGTACCAAGAGATTGCCTTGTGCCAAGCAGGAGCGTTACTGGTCAAAGCAGTGAAGGGGAAGATCCCCAGAGAAGCAAACATCTCCAAGAAGCAGTGGTGGAAAACAGTTCATGGTCTGAGCTCCAGCCCCAGGTTTAGCCCAGACACTCTTGTTCCTGCTGGACTGGCCAGAGCTGATGGCTGAGGTCGCAGTGAAAAGCACAGCTGAGGGGGGAGGCACTGCAGCTCTGACAGTCTGTGCTGAGCCTGCAGCTCAGGGGGGTATTCCCAGAACCTCAGCCCTTTCTTTCAGTAGGTATCATTCCCAAAGTCAGGCCTCATTCAGGGAACCTTCCCCACCCACCCCACATACCCCAAGCTTTGCACGTTCCTCAGAGTGGCCCAAGTCCCAGGAAATGGTGGCACAGTCCTTATTTCAAAACCAGCATGGCCTCTGTCCCATCCTGCCTTGTCAGGTGCAGGCCGTGAGTGAGGTAGTATTCCCGCCGGAGGAAGGCGTAGAAGTAATCCGAGACCAGCAGGATCTGTGGAGGGAGATGTTCAGACACATCAGTGGTGCTTCAGAGCAAGGAGTGAAGAGGCACACACAGTGTTGGTGCCAGACCCTGTCAGGGGTTAAGCAGCTCCTGGGCAGTTCAGCACACGGTGCTGGAGGAGCCACTGTGACCTTGGGAACACTTTGTCCATCCCCTTGCCATGTTAAGCCAAGGGAGACTCCATACAGTAGCTCCATAAACTGGCCAAAACGTCCCACAATGGCAGGTCCAGCTGTGCCACAGCTGCACAGACATCTCAGTTGCACCCAGAGAACTCCTTCTATCCAAGTGCTGTCCCACAATCACAGGGTCATTTTAGCTGGAAAAGACATCTGAGATCAGAGTCCAACCTTTGACTGTGATCCTCCACCATGTCACCCAGCCCAGAGCACTGAGTGCCACATCCAGGCATTCCCTCAACACCTCCACGGTGGGACTCCACCACCTTCCTGGGCAGCCCCTTCCAATGCTGACCATGTGGAGAAATTCCTCCTAATGTCCAAGCTGAACCTCCCCTGGCACAGCTTGAGGCCATTTTCTCTCATCCTGTCCCTGTTCCCTGGGAGCAGACTCTGATCCCCAGAGCTGCACCCTCCTGTCAGGGAGCTGCAGAGCGAGAAGGTCCCTGCTGAGCCCCCCAGCTGCTCCTGAGGCTCAGCTCCCTTCTCTGGACATGTTCCAGCCCTGTAATGTCCTTCCTGAATGGAGGCACCCAGAAATGGAGACAACACTTGAGGAGCCTCAGCAGTGCCCAGCACAGGGGACAGTCACTGCCCTGGTCCTGCTGCCACACCGTGGCTGGTTCAGGCCAGGTGTCATTGGCCACTTGCCCACCTGGGCACACCAGGCTCTTGGTCAGTTGCCCCAGGGCCTTTCCTACTGGGCACTTTTCAGCCACTCTGGCCCAAGCCAGGACACCTTTGGTTGTACTGAGGCACACAGTGGGGCTGTTCCCACACCTGGGGGCATTGAGATGGCAGGACTGGGTGACAGTGGATTCTCTAAAGCTCCCACCTTGGGAAGCTGCCACTGCTGGGGCAGACTGGGCTGTGGCAGGGACCTGCTGGCTCACTAGTGCCATTTGTCACTTAGCCTCCTGCAGTGTGACCTTCCTGCAGGACTGCTGCCCTCCTCCATTTGGAAACAGAAGCAGATAACTAGAGTGGAAAACCTTTCCAGTGCCAGCCCGAGCAGGTAGTTATTGTCCTCGTGTCCTAGTGTGCAGATGCCACTTAAAGCATCCCTTTGGCACTATGTCACCAAAGTGTGACACATAGCACTAAGGGCACAGAGGGAGGGACAGTCAGAGCCTGCCTGGGTTACTGTGCAATACAGCACAGAAAAACACAGCAGCTGCTGCAGAGGCTCAATGGCAGGACAGGAGGGGAGGGAGGACCAGGTGGAGAGCAGGGGAAAGAGAAACAGGGCTGCAGACTGCTGAGGTCAGTGAGAAAGTGTGAAGGAGAACAGACCCAGGGACAGAGAAACAGTCATGATCTATCTGCTTGCTTTGCTGAACTGCTGACAGGTTCTGTCAGTGAAGGTGATTTTACCTTTAACTAAGCTTCTCTGCAGGTATCTAAATGGGAAAAGAAAGAGCTGAGGTGGGTGGGGATGAGGGCCAGGTCCTTTCTCACAAGGAAATCAGACAAGAGACTTTTGCTGTCTGCATTTACACAGAGCACAAGACCTTGCAGGATCTGCTATGACTTTTCTGGTAGGAAATAAAATCCTCTGAGAATATCATTATATTCCTAAATAAAGTTTTACTATTCCTTTCATTCCATAGCAGGACAGGTAATGAACCACTTCCAGTTTCCTATCAGCCCCTCTTAGCAGAATCTCTATTCTCCCTCCCACCCTGTGCAGTCTCCTTTGGTTTCACCACATGAATGTTTCCCCCATCAATCAAGGGCAAGAATAGGTGATTTTCTGCCCCTGGTCAAAGTGTTCCCCTGGCTTTAGGAGAAGCAGACAAGCATAAATGGCTGAGGCACATTCAAAATAAAGGCAACTTTAACATGAAATGAATGTTCTGCACACCCACACATCAAACTGCCCCAGGGCTCAGGTACATGACAAGCAGCACAGAGAAGAGGAAGGACTTACAAAAGGTTGTAACACCTGTGTACACTGAGTTCCACCTTTCAAGGGTGCTAAGCTCTGCTTTCCCTAAGGCCAGTGGAAGCCATGTATCCAGAATGGCCCCAGGAAAGGCAGGGATGGCAAGTCCTGGCATCACTGGGACCCTGCATGTGCTGCCACGTCTCAGACAACCTCAGCCATGTCCTTGTGCATGGGCAGGCCTCATTTGTCTGTTTTCTGGCCCCTGAAGTTTTTCCATTTCCCCTCTTAGCTCCATTCTCCATTCACTTGTGCTTGGTCCTGCCATACTGAGATGCTTTTCCTTGGCCATCAGCAACAGAGCACAGAACCTGCAGACAGCCAGGCTGGATTGTTAAGCTCAAGTATCACAAGAACTCTTTCCTATTAGTGTGCCAGGGGTTGAGGAACAGGGAGAGAGCCAGGAAGCTGCTATGCAGGACCACACAGCAGGCAGAGAGGATTCACTGCTGCTGACAGGCCACCCCATCCAGCAGCCTGCCCACAGTGCAGCTTCATTTGCCTCACTCTACTGACCTGCCCTATGTTGAAAGTCAACGTGATGGCATAATAAAAATTGGAGTTGGCACTTCCTGCATAAATCCATAGATGCCACAGAACAGGGAACAGGAAGGAGCAGAAAATGAGCACACATGACAGGATGAAGATGTTCCGGAGGACTGTAAAAGAAAAGCAGCTGTTAAAATGATGTATTACTGAGCAGTCATGGTCACACAACAAGCAATGGTATTTAGGGTGTGTGCAGGGGGTGAGAGGCACTTGCCAAGACATACTTCCCTCCAATAACCTTCCATAGGCTGCTTTAGTAACTTCCTGGATAGTGGTTATAAGAAATCCACTATATTTCCCTTCAAAATAAATCCTTCTGCCTTTGTTGCAGTGTGAAATCCCCATGTGTAGCTCTTTCCTTCTAAGTCCTGCTTTCAAACACTCCTTCTTGGATGACTCTGGCTTTTTGGTATCTACACTACAGTAACCAGCAGCCTGCAAAGGGGTCTTGCCAGCAGCATCCCAATTTGGAGAGCAGAGCACTTTAATCCCTTGTCTCACCAAGCCAATGACAAAGGAAAAAATGAATCTGTAGGTTACAGGAAAAGATACTTTCTTGGGAGGTGGCAAGGAAATAAAAGCACCATAAAAGGAAGAAACTCATACAGGCCAAATGCACTGACAGCCACAAGACATTGGGAGGTGCAAGAATCCAGCAGTCTGCCTGAGAATGTGTCAGGTGGACAAAAACCAAGCACAACTTTGTCTAGAAGAGCTGGGAACTACTAGGCCAGGAAAGGTTTTGTTTTCTGTGAAGTGCTTATGCCTGCCCTTTGGCAGCAGTGCTGCAATGCACCCTGACACATGTGCTGCTGTGCTTGGCTGCAGCTCAGCTCATGGCCATGACTCTGCAGCTGAGGACAGCAGTTGAGGGCAGATGATGTTTTGTCACATCCAAACCTCTTCCCATCTATTTTAAACTCCTTGTTCAGTAGGTCTGTTCATCCACTGCGGGGTGGGACCATGTGACACATGACTGTGCAACTGAACTACACTGAGCAAGGACTTTCAGAAGTTCATCACCTGCTACAGCTGTGATGTGCTCAGGGCCAGCCTGGGGATTCCTGCCCAGTTTGATCACAGCTGCTTTGGCCTCAGCTCTCCTGAGTCTGAAACCCACAGAGCAGATGGTCTCCAGATCTCCAAGAGATCTCCTGACTCCTGATTATGTCTCCTACAATAGGCAGGTGAGCTGTCCATGAGCACTTTTGGACTGGCTTGGAGAAGGCTACAGTGAAAGGCCTGGATAACCTGACAGTGTTGGCCAAAGCAGATGGTTTAAGCAAGAAACACCAGGAAAAACACAACACTTTCAAATGTCTCCATGGAAGCAGGTTCTATAGACTGAGCATCCAAAGGAAGCTTTCTGGTGATTTGAACAGCTGAAGAGGGTCTTTTTGAAGCGCTTAAGAAAGACTGGACACTTGCTTGGAGTAATTCAGTTACTTTTACTCTAAGCAAACAAGCAGATGCAAAACAAAGCACAGCTGCAAGACCCAGCACTTTAAGGCTGGGGGACTCACGAATTGCAGAAGCACTGTTCAAATTACAGAGCCTTAAATGGGACTGAAGCATCTGGAAGATGCAGGACTGCAAGAGGTTCTTATAAAAAAGACAATCCTCAGAACAAGTTGAAGATAGGGGGAAGACAAGGTACAAGTGAAAATTCCCTCCTTGACCAATTTCAACCCAAGTCCTAAAGACATGTATCACCAGAGCAAAAAACCTCCAAAATCCAGCCTTCCTCTAGACACCCCATGGAGACCATGACAGCCTATGAACTTGGGTCTGGTTTGGTTTAGTGGTGACCATTTAATTTAATTACTTGGCAGGCCCTTTTCCATTCTAGATAAATAATAATCAAGCACAAAGAACTTACATCTGTAAAGGTGGCTCCAGACTGGGAGGAAGGCCATGTACAGTGCAATGTCTCCCACGGTGGGATAGGACTTGAAGATAGAAATGATGGCGAGCTGGACAAACATGAAGAACATGGGGTGTTCCCTGCAAGGGAAAACAAACAAAGGTTAAGAGGATGAGCTAGGGCCTCTGGAAACTGCAAATAAATATCAGCAAGGGCACAGATGTGCTGCAGGACAGGCTCAAAGAGGCTCCTGCAGCCCTGTTCTCTCCACAGTTGGCTGCAATTGCTGGGTGGGGTGGATGGAGCTGCCCTGCAGAGCAGCAGGGTCAGGAGAGGCACATCTGGGCCTCTCCCAGTGCACATTTACACCTGCACATTGGCCACCTGCACTGTGCTTCTGCAGCTCTGCCCCATTCACAGAAGCTGTTAGCACCTGCCCTCTGATGGTAATTTGGAGAAAAGCCCATAGTTATCCCTCTGGTACACCTGATCTATCCAGTGCAAGCCAAAGGACAAGCTGACTGAGAATCCTGCTGTGTTAATGGGTGTTTCTACCAGAAAGAAGTCAATGAAGTCAAATAGGAAAGTCCCCAAGTTTCCATTTTTTTTTTCTGACAATGAAGAGCTGGAAGGTCCAGCCAGTTCTTGCTTTCTGACTACAATGCCTTATGCTGGCATTTCTACAGCCTCCACTTCTGCTGCCTCTGCTGATGCTTGCAACACAGAGCTCCACTGCAGTAACTCTATTTAAGAGGAACATAGCTGAAACCATGGGAAATAAGGAGGACAGGCCCTGCTAAAAATCTTTTTCAGGCTTGTGGATCAAGCCATCCAACTTGAAGCCTTAGAAGCTTCCACTGGATAACTCAAGACTAACAAAAAAAAAAAAAAAAAAAGGTAGCAGAGAAACACATTCTTACGTGTTAAGTTTCTCTATACTTACTTTAACTTTATTGCCAAGGGAATGGTGTAGAAGAACACATTGATTTGAAACACACATACGAAGAAAAGACTGAAGTGTTCAAACATCTCTGCAAAGAAGTACCAGAAAAGGCCAATATTGGGTGTCAGGTCTGGAACAGAAAGGCTGAAATTTGAAAAGAAAGTCACAGTAAATTTTTTAATTGTTGTTGTTTGTTGCCCTGATCTGTTGCATAATTAATCATTGTGTGCAACTGGATCTAGGACCTAAATTGTAAATCCATGAAAGAGAAACCAAATGGATGAAAATGTGGAGAGCAGGATTAAATTCTGCTGAGGAATCCTTCCTGATGTCCCAGCAGGATTTAAACCATTCTCAAGCAGACATTTCTTCAGAGAGGAATATTTCAGTCATGGTAGCTCAACAATCAAATCCATTTCCAATCACTCAGTGGAAAACAGGTCCTGTAGTTAATTTTTGCTATTATTTATTTAACAGAAGTTGGAGTTGGCTAATGGTTGCTCTCCTCCACAAAGTCTTTCTTTTATTGCATTGCCAGTAAATCACCGACCCCACACTTCCTGGGTCAAGCACACACCTGTGTGTAATGGGCAAGCCACAGTCTGGGTGGAGAGGGTGGGGCCAGACAGAAAACCATCAGTAAGAATCCTTATACTCACATAAACCCATAAACAGAGGGGATAAAATCCCAGGAGTTGAGCAGGAAGAAGGAGAGGCAGATGATCACCACCAGGCTGCACAGATACAGGGATGCATACTGCATGGTGTAGAGCCAGAAACTTTTGCTTTTCAGTTTGATAGGTATGAACTGACGCTGAAAGAGAAACAGAAGCACCTGATCAGGTGGAGAGCCACAAGAAAGTGTGAGTGTTCAGAACATCACTCTAAACTGACAAAAGAAAGCATCTACCATTGGCACTATGGCACTTGAAGGAGCAGCTTTCAAGCACAATTTGCTTGTTGTTCTTCACTCTGGCCAATTAAGTCACACACACTGCACACACTCCCAGAACTGTGTTTGAAAAGATGGTAGCAAAGCTGGTCATTTCTGCTAGCAGTGAGCCCCTTGTGTGAGTACACAGACAGGGGTAAGATTTACACACCCCTCCTCACAGCTGCACTGGCCCCTCAGATGTTTGCAATACTGCACTGACCCCACTGCACAGGGTGAGTGAAAGCCCTGCCCCACAACCCCCACACTGTGGTACCACCACTCGTGGCCACTCCTGCTCTGCTGAAATCAGGGAAAGAGAACATCCACCGAGTTCCTAAGCACAAGGAGCCCCTCTGAAAGCTGGCTTCCTCAGACAAAGTCCTGCCACTGCCACATGTCCTTGTCACAAGTCAATGTAATGTGACAGGGATACCTCACTCCAGCCAGGTCCCCTACATTTGTACACAGGGGCCAACACCTTTGGGAATCACGCAGCATTCTGCAGCTCCAGGACAGTGATGTGGCTTTTCCATTCAGCCCTGGGGTTTGCAGTAGCAGAAGATGTGCAGAGAACCTGCCCTGACTGCTGTGGGCTCTGGGTTTTATCAGTTGGAGTGGGTTTAATGACACTTGCTGGGACAATGTAAGCAACATTACCAAAAATTTTGGTAGGACAGATTGAAAAGAGCAGGAGAAAAGTGATTCTGTACAAAGAATGCAGGAAAGTTCATTTATAAATTGAGATAAAAGGACACACACTGGCAAGATTGCCTATAAAAGTTGCAAATTAGGCAATCACACATGAAAGCACTTATTGTTTGTGAATTCTAAGTACAATGCTTGCACTTCACTCCAAATTTACTTTGACTGAAATCAAAAGAGAACAAACGAGACCAAAATATTAAAGACATAAATTCTCCTAAAAATAATCAAACTGAAAAAGCAACACTGACTCTGCAGTTCTTCTCTTGCAAAGACTAATAATAATAAAATTCCAAAAACAAAGTAAAAGACACTCATGTCACATAGTCAGAGAAAGAAAATTAATTAGAACTGACTCCCATTCTGTCTGGAAGCTCAGAGATTTGAGGACAGGCTAGTTAAGTAAAAATGAGCTACAAAAATCACCACCAGAAGCAACAAAAAAGGAGTGGTGAAAGGCACAGCAGCAGCATTTCAGAATTACAGTAATTTCAAATACAAAACATTATCACAAAGTGATCTGTGAAGTGAGCTGAGCCTCTGCTGGCATCACAGCCTCGCCTTGCTGCCATAGCAGGGTAAAATTAGCAAGAGCAGTCCTGGTGGGATTCAGGGTCTTGTTAACAGAGAGGGAGAAAGAACAATCAGCTTCTTTCCAGAACATGCCTTCTGCCATCCAACCCCAACCCAGCACTTTCAAACTTCTGTGGGTCTGAGCCCCTCACTGCTACCCACACAACACAAAGAACAGCACCTATTTTGGGCAAGCTAAACACCACCCAGTTCTGCAGACTTCCTGCTCCCTTCTCTCCAAACACAGGCACTCCCATTCAGGGTTCAAGCTTGCCATGGCTTGAGGAGAGTAACTTTCTGAAACTCTGCACTTGTCTGACTCCTCTCCCCAGCACTGTCCCTGCACAGCTACAAGAAAACAACAGGTAGCAAGAGTTAGAAATCACCTACCTGTAGAAGGTAAAGCAGTGCTGGAGCAAACAGTGTGAGAGGATAGAGTGACTGGTATGTTGCTAAGGCCAGGAACACAGCACTGAGGAAGGCACTACCTGCAAAGAAAAAAAGAGTTGATAAGGTACTTTTAGTATAAACAGCCAGACAGGAAGTCCAAATGGGAAGAAACTAATAACCCTCTGCAGAGGATTCACAAATTTCGGGACACCACTTAAAGGAGCTTTTAGCAGAACGTATCCTGCAGGGTGTCCTCTTGTTAATGACACTGTGAATGGAGAATGACTCATTCCATAAGAAAGAACCACTGGCTGGTTTATATCTCCTGTCATTCACACACAGAAAGAGATTCATATAATTCAGTCTATAGAAAGCCCATGCTGGCTGCTGTTAATGCATGGGAATGCATTCACTTAAGTAATATCTGTAAGAACTGCCATACTGGGCTTGCTGGATAACCCCATCACCAGAATGTGCTGCAGCCTCAGCAAAGCTGTGTGCAAGAGAGCAAGCAAAGTCTGCAGCTGAAGGAGTGGAATGCCATTAGCTCTGCTTTACTGATACCAAAACTGAGGCATAGAAAGGACTGGCACAGCTTTCCCAAGTTATCTTATAAATATGAACGTCTTTATTGAGGCAGCTTTATATGAAGTGTCTCAGTGCTGAGCACTGACACTTCTCAACTACCAATAACAGAAAAAATGCCCAAAAGACCTCAGGTTAAACAATAAAAATACAAGCACCCAGTGCAGCAACCTGGTTACAGCTACAGACTTGATGGAAGTCCTCTGTAAAAATGGAGCTCAGACAGCAAGAGCCCTGACTCAGTGCATTGAACCAGCTGTCACCCTGCTGACAGCAAGCACTCAGAGCTCCTCTCTGCTCCTCTGAAAGGGAAAATCCAGGGTTACTGGTAATGAGCCTTTCCTCTCTTCAACTACACTCTCCTGACAGAAACCTCCCTATCCTGTATTTTATCCAGAGTTCTGTTCTGCACAGATCTAAATAAGTGATTCCCAGAAATCACAGCCATAACCTGACATCCTCTTTACTCACTTAAACCCCAGACTGCCACACTCCCAGTCAGCGACAAACCACGAGACAGCCACAGTTTTGTCTACAACCAAACTTTTGGTCTCAGGGCATCAGTGAACAGTCAAAAGTCAATTTAACTAAACAGACCTCACCTGCTTGCTATTGCAAATGCTTTTAAATTAAAACAACTCCTGACTCAATTAGCCAAAAATTATAGGAAAACTTTCTTTTGGAAACACTGATAAAAACTATCTATATCAGCTTTTTTTTTACAGTGCCTGGGTCTGGGCCCAGCTGGAGACAAAAGATCAGACTCACCTTTCATCTGATCCAGCAGAGAACTACTTAAAACTTAGGTGACTATTACAAATCATATAGGCTAGAAGATTTTAGCACTGGGGTGTCATAAAAGAAACAGAAAGCTGGCATTATGCACAAAATTAAATAAACAGTGATTCTGACAAAATTTATACCACTGGGCTGGTTTGTGTCTTTGGTTACTGCTTCTGCTTCCCCAAAGCTCAATTAATTCATTCCAAACAATGCTTACAACTGTGAGTGAAAGTCAAATAATAGCTCCAGGCAAATGCTTGCTTTTGAATGAAAGTTCAAGGATAAGCTTTGAAAAGAAATTGTGTATGACACTTCAGTGCCTATTCACATACAAAAGAAAAGCAACAGAGCTCTAACATTCTGCAACACACAGACACACTTCTTCCTGGACAGAAAACTATTTAAAGCCAACCAGGAAAAGCAGTCAGTTTTTGGAGTAAAATCTCAGGTACACTGAGGTGAAAGTCAGTTTTCACTTGACTATAAAGTCTCTTGATCTCACAAATTCAGGTAGAATTTTGACCTTGCTCCAGTCCTGTTTGTGCCATGTTTCACTGAGATCTTTGTAGCAATCGTATCTGTAAAGTTCCTCCTGGATTTATTTTTTGCTACATTTCCAATCTTTCTAAAAAGTCATAAAGAACCCTTTTTTCTTCACTGTGTTACCTTTTATTGTAGCTAAAATGAAGAATGCAATGACAGAGTTGTTGATGGCGCAGGTGGACTTTGCCACACAAGACATCACAGTGTAGGGGTTTAACAGGTAGCTGAAAAAGAGCAAAGCTCAGGTTACACTCAAAGGAGCATCTAATTAAAGAGATGTTCAAAGAAAAAAACAAAAACCAAACAAACCCACATTGTGCCTTTTCTTTTTGTTTATTTATGTTTGATGGGCTCCTCTCATCAGTAAATTAATTCAGCTGAACAAGTTCTTAAACCTGAAGCAAAAACCAGAGCTCTGGATTGCAGACTTGGACACAGGGGCCACAGGGAGCCCACTACAGAAATGAGACATTGGGAAAATATCCAAAATGCAAGTTCTGATCTAGATGATGACTACCAAAAATGCTTCTTGCTTTGCAGGAGCAATGTACATTAACTCAGTCAGATCTAGGATTACTGGGCCCAAACAAAACTTTTTCTGCTATTCACACCTCCTACTTCTCAAGAAGAAGAAAACATGATGGAAACAAATCTGAGATATAAGCAGAGTTTCCCACAACCCAACCTGTCTCACCACAGCACAATCCGATCACAAATCCAGCCAGCTATGCAAGACTGGCACATTTTAATTGGAATTATAGAAAAACTCTTTAAGGACTTTACATTCCAGAATTCAGCCACACTTTAGTTAGCAAGGATGTCAGCTCCTTTTGGAAATAAGAATTACAATAATCTCATTTAAATAGGTTCAGAGCAAAGAAAGAGTCTGGTGGACTACCAGTACAATAAGTATTATAATGTACAGGTCAGCCTTGTCAATAACTAAATTACTCATCAGAATTACTAGATAGAGCTGATGATTCTCTCTTTATATTTTCCTATGTCTCTGAGCCCCAGTCTGCCTTTTTCAGTGTTTCCAGAGGGCAGCCTGTGGCAGGACAGGTACAATTTAATGCCAATTTCACTGTGGCAATGTGCAAAACAGTCTGTTATTTACCCACTTTACCCTTCTGGCCACAGGGAATGTGCCATTTAAAAAATTCATATGAAAGTAAGAAAAAATGGCAATTTATCTAATGGAGAACTCTCTTTAATACACAACAATTTGGATAATTTCTTTGTATCAAAATATCAATTAAAAAATCTGTAACTGTAGGCACCTTGCTTGTATATTAGTTTAGTTGAAGCATTCTGAAATTAAAAAAATGTTTAGCATACAGAAGAACACCAAGACGTGAAATTAATAAAATGATGACATGAAAACATCCTTTAACTATTATAATTTGGAATATTCAAGTTGTAATATTCAGCACACATTCAGGTATTTTGTCCAGCTGCTGAAAAATTCTAACTTTTCTAAAATTCCACCATTTACAAGACACAGGATCAATTTTGATAACATTATCATACAGGCAAAACAAATGTTGTGCTGGCACAACATTCCTGTTAGGCAGATAATGGCCCTATGCTGCTGAGCCCATCTCAAAGGGCCTGAGAGAATTTACTTGTTGGCAACAAGCACATGTAAATGCATTTCACTTTCAAACTGAGTATTTAGGGCCAATAGGGAATTCAGAATTTCTGTGGGAAAGAAACCCAACTTTTGACAGTTTTTGAAGGCCCAAATGAGACAAATAAACCCCAAAGGGAGCTGAGGAACCAAAGCAGCCCACTGCAGCCTACAGGAGCAATACTTACAATAGTGCTACCTTGAGGGGGATGTAGTGCATCTCCATGGGTGTCTGGATGAGTTCAGCCACATCTGGTGCATATTTGTCCAGCTCTATCAGGAGTTTCTGCTTTTTAAACTGAACAAGAGAGAGTGATCAAAGACTGCCAGAAGAGGAAAGTCATTATTCTGTACTATTGTGTAATTCTATTTCATATTACTCAGCCAGTTACCTGGGGTTTCTATTACCGTGGAGCATATTCAAGCCCCTGGTGTGAGCTAAAACTTATGTTATGTGAGGAGTTGTAGAGAATAAAAAACCCCTATCTTTTCCCAAGTACTTAACAACTGAAGTGAGAGTCAGGAGGAAGCAGATAATTTCTACTTGTTTAAACTTCCTTAATTACCTGTGTCTACATCTTGACACAGCTACCAGTGAATTCATCACTAGAGTCCAATACTCAATCCTCCTAACACCTCTCCAGATCTCTAATGAAGAGGTAACTTTATAAATTCACTGTTCAACACACAAACCCCTGAAAACACTAACCCTATACATATGCAGTCTTTATTGTTATAAAGATGGATACTTCTGTGACAAATCTCTCTTTAATCTCTCTTGTTTTACAAGGTTCTCTATGGAGACAAAAGAGAAATCTGAAATATGAACTGACTGTTATGGTGAGACAGGACAGCAGTAAATTCTCAACAACCAAAGTAACTCACATGTGGAATTCTTATGTGCTTGCAGCTCTATCCTGGACTTTTTCCTTAACCTCAAAGTCAGAGGACAAAGAAGAAGCACACAGCTGAGTGGGAGACCACAGAGGTGCTGTAGAAAATGTAGTCTTCCCTGCTGATTTTGATACCTAATCCCTGCCCCTCTGGAATTGCAAAGAGCACAGCACTGCTTACACAAAATGTTCTTTCAGAGCTGGGAGGAATCACTCACCTCCAAATCCTTATAATTTGAAGGGAACAAGTAGTATTTGATGCCAGACTTTCACCACACTCACAAGAGTGATCTATGTCACCTCAGAACTGCTGGAAGGTTTCACTCCTTCCTTTACACATTTCTAGTCTGTGTATTACCTCATGCTGTGTGCAAAGAAACCCTCTCCAAGGTGTAACACCCAGGCTGTAGAAGATTGTACACTCCTGTGATCACCACTCAGTGTGTAGCCACAGCCAAATTTAAAATGCTTCAGTTGTCTACCACATTCAGTCCTGTTTGTTTATCATTAATATATGACCAGATTTACTGCAACAAGGACTTGACACCACATCCCCTGGCACATCTTTTCTTTGGCCCAAGATAATTATATTTGCAGGGAGAAAAAGACCAGCAACACTGGGAAGTCAGCTTACCACAACTTTGTTGAAGTCCTGGATTGCCAAGTAAAGGGCAACAGCAGTTAGCACATCAGTTATCTAAAAAAGCAAGGGACAGACTGGTTGTAAGCAAAATAAACAAATGGAGAAAAATACACTGGTCAGCATTTGACAGGTGCTCTCATTTGAGCAAAACACAAGCTTTAAAAATCCTGAAAGGCTGATTTGTACAGTGCTTTCAGACACCACCACTTGAATCACACATCGCCTTGAAGACATGAGCTGCATCAAAAATATATATATTCACAAAACAAGAGAATGGGGAATTAAGAGGAAAGAAATTGTTCATGGAGAGCAGCACATGAGGGTAATAGTACTGTTGTAAGGGTAAGCAGTACTGGTGTAATGAGAGCACAGCAACCCTGAGGTAGTGCCCAGCTGGTTAAAGCCACCTGGCACTAGGGCAGCAGGACAGGGCACACGGCTGCTGCCTCTGCACAAGCCCTGCCTGGCAGGGAGCTGGGCACAGAGGCTCCACTGGGTGCTATGTGCAGCCAGCTACAGCACTTCTGTCCTTCTGAACTGTGCAGAAGAACTCGGGGAACAATTTACAAGAGACATTTGGGGGATGAACCCATTTATGCTCCTTGCAGGTCTGGGGTTTGGCAGACAGAAACAGCAGTGTAGGCATTAGGCTAGGGGGACAAAGTATCCTGTTAACTATAAGAGATAACTTTTCAAATTTGGAATAAAATGACAACTTCCTATCCCTGTGGGGGGATACTTATCTAAGCAAGAACTCATAAAAAAGAAGGAATATGTATAAGAAGGAAAAAGCCTGAATGTGCGTTTGTGCAGGCAAAGCTGCCTTTCTAATTAACTGTGAGCTCAGCAAGAATTTGAGCTACAGGGAGGCTGAAGGACTGAAAAGAAAGTCAGACTCAGTGTTTCCCTGAATGGGACCTT
>JAOTQP010000841.1:1059562-1081067 GCA_026413545.1 Cichladusa arquata
GTATCTTGTTAACTATAAGAGATAACTTTTCAAATTTGAAATAAAATGACACCTTCCTATCCCTGTGGGGGGATACTTATCTAAGCAAGAACTCATAAAAAAGAAGGAAAAAGCCTGAATGTGCGTTTGTGCAGGCAAAGCTGCCTTTCTAATTAACTGTGAGCTCAGCAAGACTTTAAGCTACAGGGAGGCTGAAGGACTGAAAAGAAAGTCAGACTCAGTGTTTCCCTGAATGGGACCTTTCAGGAGAAGCTTACCATGAACACCAGTTCAGCATATTCAATCAGGAAGTGAAAGAGATAGATTATCAGTGGGGTCTGAAAGAGAGCAAAAAGGAAATCCGTATCAAATACTGTCCAGACAAAAACCTGGTGATTTTATGAGACAAACTACAAGAGTTGAGCAGTTCCACAAGGCACTGCCAAAGGTAATTTTCTTTGGCCTATTCTATAACCCTGGTATTTCAGAGCAAAGTGATTATCAAAGCACACTTACTGGTCTTTTTCCTTACAAAGTCCTCAATGCATTTTATAAAAGACACCATCAACTCTGAAAATTGTATTCTACTCCAACTTTTCAATTCTACTACATTAGTGGTATTCTTACAATAGAAAGCATACAAACACCAGTCTTAGAAAGTAATTTTTTTTCTAGAAAATCTATTTCTCAGGTCTGCAAGCACATTTGAAAGATTTCCAACACTGCTGGCTCCCCTGCTGTTTAGATGTGTCTTTTGTAATGCAAAAAGAAGAAAGCATGTTAAAAATATAAAGCAGTAGGGTTACAATCCTATCATTCTCTTACTCCTAGAGTTTTTCCCTTCTCAGGTAAGAGGAAAAGCATGTTCCTGAATTGTTCCTGTCACACAAAAGCTCAGTCTGGAAGTACTATATTTACATGTTGCAAATTCAATCTCCACTGTGAGAAAATAGATTTCTTTTTAAAAATTTTAAAAATAATGTGATGGTCTAAATAAGCATGCAGAAATATTTCACAGTAGAATTTATTGAAAAGAACCCAGTTTTCAGAGGATACCAAGTACCTGCTTCACCCCAGGCACCTTCATATCAGTAAGGCCATTCGAGGGCACAAAACCCCACAGGGTGCTTAAGTGCTTTTGTAGGAACGAGGTGTTTTCAAGACGAGGAACAAATCAACTGCATGTTTGTGCTAGTATTAGAATTTCTGCAAATGCAGGGACTCCAGGGGCTGATACCCAGTAAATCCTATGAGACTCACAGTGACATTGTCCCTGCTCCAGCTTGTGCTGACAGAAACATCTGGATGTGAACAGAGTATCTGACTGACTACAGAGTTCCCCTGTCTCAGGGTTTCTTTATGCAGTAACAAATATGGCATTGCCTGCCCCTGCATAGGGAATTCACTGGGATTACCTGGATTTCCTCATGCTGGTCACTGCATAACCACTGCTCAGACAAACCACACAGCTTCAGGTTCTCTGCAGTCTTTGGGATGAAGCAGGCCCCCAGCAGCCAAACTAAGACCCCTGCCATTGGAATATCAATTCAAAACCAAGAATGCAAACCAACCTCATGAAAAATAGCTCCAGAGTATGGCGAGACCCCTAAATCCAGCAGAGCTAATCCTTCGACCACTGAAACAGACAAAACTGCATTAGAGCCCTGTAATGTGGGAAGTGAGAGATCTCATGATGGTAAAACTGCAGTTTTAAAAATACTGACATTCTAAGAATCTCACACAGAACAGGTGACACCAAAGCTCCCAGAGCCAGCAGCCAGCCAGAACTGACTGTCTCCCAGATCTGCCATGCACATGCATGGGCACTCTCTCCTATTTATTTGCTGCAACTAAAAATGTTCTAGACAAAATCTTCTGCACTTAACTCTACATAAATCACATGTATGGTATCTCCTCCTTTTGAGTCACCTATTAAGTGATATATGGATCTATGGTGGAGAAATACTTAATTCCAAGAGGACAACCACAACACAATATAGAATTTGAACTGTTTTGCCTTATTAGATGTAGAGAGGCCTCAAATGTCCAAAATCACAAGGGAAGAACATAAATAAACACTTATTGCCAGGCAAAGCTAAAAGCTTTATCTCTCGTTGAAGCTTCATGACATTTTAGAGCCTTAATTCAGCTCCTTTGTGCTCACGGAGTTACAGCTTGCCCTGCAAAGCATGTGTGAGCTTTTCCATAGAATCTCCACCCTCCTGAGCACAGAGGCTCCCTGGAACTGAGCAGTATGGAGTGAGAAGAGCTAAGGGAAATGAGCCCATTTGTTCAGAGAGAAATGGGCAGGACACTGCAGGAAAACACAAGAAGTGCTCAGTTCAGTGACATGCTGTAGAAATAGGTTCTGGCTGCCACCAGCTTCCCGTATGGTGACAATCTAGACTTTTCAAGATGATCCCACATTTCCCCTTTACTATCTAGATACCCACCTTGATGTGCCAAGGTGGTGTTTAGACAAATTCAATAGCACAGGAAGCATGTGGAGCAGAGGTCTCAGGTCAGCAAATGCCTTGTACTTTCAACCTTTATTACTTCTGGCCCCTCTTTTCCAACCCAAAGCTGCAAATGACTTTACGTGCATAATAACTGCATACTAAAGGGACGTCTTAAAAACAAATTAAGGTTCCTAACAGGCTCAGATGATACACAGATGAACGTCACTGAAAAGCTCTGATTACCCTGTATCTCGCTCAACCTTCAGAAGAGAATTTGAATGGCTGCTAACGTGTGGGGACACCAGCTGACCAAGGGCAGTGACCCGGGGGCCGTGCGATGCCACCCGCACGGAGCCTGTGCAGGGACAGCGGGACGGGCCCGGCCGAGGCGATGGAGCCACAGGCGCCCTTTGTGTCCGTGTGTGACAGCCGCGTGTCCCGGCCCGCTGTGAACGCGAGCTGTGCCTGCGCCTCGGCCCCGTCCTCTGCTGCAGCCCCGCGGCCCTCCCGCCCCCGGAGCCGCCGGGCACCGGCTCCCACGGGCTCCTCCCGGGCACAGCTGCTCCTTCGTGCAGCTCAGCTTCGGGCCCGGGCGAGCACGGCCCGGCCATGCCCGGGACCGCTCCAGCCCGGCGCCCGGCCGGGGTCGGGCTCCTCCGCGCCGCCCCCGCGGGGCTCGGCCCGGCCAGCGGCGCCTCGGCTCGGGCTCGCCGGGCCTCACCTCGCTTCCAGGCGTTTAGCGGGGACGCCACCTCGACCCGCTCGGCGATGAAGTTGGCGAGGCTGGAGCGGTAGAGCGCGGCGCGCACCGTCACGGCCGCCAGCACCACCAGGACGAAGGGGGCCGCCATCCCGGCACGCGCTCCGCCGCTACCGCCGGCTGTAGTTCCCGGGCGGCGCCGGGGAACACGCCGCCAATGAACCCGCCCGCCCGGGCGGACTACATATCCCAGCGGCCCTCGCGCCGCCGTCTCCCGGCACAACTCGGAACTACGGCGGCCGTGGGGGGGCTAAGTTAGCAGGAGCGCGTTTGGAGCGGCCAAGCGGTCCCGCTCCTGTCCCCCGAGCTGTCCTGTTCGGGTCGCCCTTGCCCAGGGCGGCCACACGGGTCAGGCCCTCCTCAGCCGGAGGACAGGGATGGCTATGTCCTCGAGTAGCATCGCGCTCCCCGCGGGCCATCCCTCCCGCTTGTGGATCCGAGGTGGCTCTGGATGGCAGCTGTGGCGCGCTGGGCCCAGCTTGCGCGGGGAGCGCCGGTGGCTTCTGAGCTGTTGGGAAATCCCCTCAGACAGTTCTTTATTTTCCAGGTATTTCACAGACCCCCGCGCTATCCGCTCCCGTGTTTGCTGTGGCTCTGGTGAGGGCACTGAGTGCTTGTGGCCGTGTTTGGTTCCAGAAGGCTTTTGGCAGACTCAGGTTCTCAGTCTGTGTGGTTCCAACAGCTCCAGAGCTTAGGAGTTCTGGGGAGACTTTCACTCACCTGCCTTCCCAGCATGGACTTTCCTGCTCTTCTCCAACAACTGTTTCTCCATCTCCATCCCTGGGTACGTGCTCAGCCTGTTCACACAATCTCACACAAAAATAGCCTTTACCACACTTCGTCTGAATGGAGACAAGTGGAAGGAAGATGTGATAATCTCCTAAAAAACTGAGGGGCAGTGAAAACACATTTCATGTGGTATGTAAGACAGCAATTTTTCATGTAATTAAAACTAGGATTTGCTGAGTGTACTGGGGTTGCTATTGAAAAGAGCTGGATAATGTCCAAGTCAACATTTTAGTTGGATTTATGCAGCCTCAGAGCTGTAGAGTTGCACCCACCTGCAGCAATGGAGAAAGGCTGAATTCTTCTGGGATGTGGTCCCTAAAGGCCCAGGTGACCCAGCAGGTACTGTCCCCAGGACTGGAGAGACTGCTGGGGTTAGGTGATCAGTCACATAAACTTTCTGGACCATGGCTGCCTGGAACATGAATCCCTTCATGCTACAAAACCACCCTCAGATGGTTCCTGGACTGTTTCCTGCTGTTCTCGCTCCCTCTCTGGGGTTCAGATGCCTCCTTTGCAGGGCTTCCCTCAAGTGTGGTCTCATCCACTGCCACAGGACAACAGATCTGGTCCTGAGGCCATGGGGAGAGCTTCAGTGCTCAGCCTGTTGTGTGCAGCTCCTCTGCTCTCAGGCTCTCTGGCATGAAGGTGTGGGTTGTGCTGGTAAAGCTGCTCTGTGAGTGTGGCTCTGGCTGGCCCTGGGACTTGATGGCTCCAGGACATCCTCTGATAAATCAGGGTGAATTCGTTCAAATTAGTTTATTCGTGTAAGCATCTGGAAGTAGGAAGCCAGAAATGCTGATTCTTCTTTGCAGCTGTTCACAATGGTCTCTTGAGTTTTCTGATCAGAAGTGCTCTTTTTCGTGTGCTGGTTCTCTCCAGATGACAGTTCTGATCCAAAGTACTTGACAGCCTTCCTGTGACTGCTGCTTTGCTGGGTGACTGGCACACAGTAGTGTGGTTAAAACTGCACTGCTCCAGGATGCTGATTTTCCCAGTTTGAGCTGCCTGGCACTGTCTGATGCAGCCCTGGGAAAATTCAGATAATCTCCAAAGGCAGCAGGAATCAGATGTGGAATCATGCCACTACAGTTCTGTGTTTAACTGGTGTGCAAAGACAACTAAAAAGAAAGGTCAAAGAATAATTCATGACAAATGCAGCAATTCTTTCTGGAGCGTGAGTTTGCTCCAGCATGTCTCCAGAAGGAGATTCCAGGGCTAGCAATGGAGGGAAATTCCTAAACTAATTGACATATCCAGCCCTCTCAAAGCATGAAATATGTCAGAAAAATATGAGAGGGTAGAGTATCAGTTGCTGTCTGGTGGCCACTAATTTGGGGGGTTAGAGCTGCCATTAAGGAGTTTCAGTAAACACAGATACTGTGGTGCTGCCTTTTGTCTGGCAGGAACTTCTGAAGCCACTCTCAGCCAAATGAGACAGAGGAGCAGACCTTTAAAACCCTTGGAGTTCCTACAGGCTTTATGAAAATCAAGGGAGGTTTCAGGAGACCCAGGCTGGGGTGGGTTTTGCATAGGCAATAGTTTGGGACCTGGCAGTATTTCTGTGCTGCTCCAAGTCAGCCAGCATAGCCAGCTGCTTCCCCAGCAGCAGTGAAGGGGCACAGAGGGATGACAGCAGAACAGAGGAGAGATCTTGGGGCTGTCAGAGACTCATACTGAGCTGAATGGAGACTTCCAGCAAGGACCTGAAAGGACACAAACCAGAAACTGAGAAAACTCTGGTTTGCTTGGTTAGTGCAGTAATTTGTTTGTTTGTTTTTTTTTTTTCCAGAGACATAAACGTGATCTTCTGTGTCCTGGTGTTTATCCCAAACTGATGGTAGTTTTTGCAACACTGGGGATTTACTGGCTATTCTTTCTTCCTGAAATTCCTTGGCTCTGCAAGTGATTTGGTAGGAACATGCACAGAGGGCTGGGAGTGCTGAGGCCTGGGAGCAGTTTGAGGAGCTGAAGTCTGGGGATCTCCTGCCGTGGTGCCACCAGCAGTGTGACAGTGGGGCTGTGAAGTGGTTGTTGGTCCACACAGGGAGCAGCAAATGCAGCTCTCTGGGGGACCTTCACACTGCTTGCCCTACAGCCTCCAGGTTTTGTTGCCTTACAAAAAGCAGCAGCTGTAATGGAGCCAGACCCACAGCTGAGAGCTGCTGCTGCTGCAAGATCTGCACTGCCTCGATGGCACTGCCCACGTGAGGCACCCACGCGGAGTGCTCAGGGCACGAATTCAACCTGGGGATGTTGCATCACAGAACTTTCATAAAACACTGTGTCTGAGACTGAGCCAATTCAGGGATGATTCATCTTTGTTCCTGCAAACAGATGCTGGTTTGGGCACTTCTTGTGTGCCCTGCTGGAATTATGCAATGGTGACATTTTTTGAGGTAAACAAGCCACTCCTTTTCCCGACTTACTGTACAAATTAGGTGTTCTGATTCCTGAGGCACCCTCCAGTCCTCCCTGGCAACTCTTCCAGTCTAATGCAGGGTTTTTGCATTTGGGAGACCACAGCTTTGTTGTTATCCTGAGATTTCATCAGGGCCCTGTGCAGTGACTTTCGTATCTCAGGGATGCTTCCTGTTCCTGTGGGATGTATCCCACCCTATCCTATGTCCCAGAGCGGTGATTTTCACACATTTATTTTGGTCAAGCTGTCATGTATTTTCATAGTCAGCCACTTTGGTGTTATACTATGTTTCCTTCTGCCTTTCTCACCACAGACCTTTGCACAGCAGCAGTTGCATTGTAGTCATTAGTGGTCCTCAGTGGCTTTGGTTTTCCTGAGAAATTCACATTTACATACTCTGTCTCACTATACTGGGGTCCTTTACTGATAAACATTTGAGTTGCTTTTGCCTCTTTTCAAGTTGTCTTCTGTTGGACTTTATTGGCTAGAACACCTGCCAGCTTTTGGGTTTGTCAATGAAAAAATACTCATAAATTCATATGCCTTTAATTTTTGTGGGCTACATGACTTCTCGTTACTTCTTTTTTTTGGGGTGGTTCATGGGTAAAAGCTGCTGTTAAATACCTTTAGAGTATTGGTGTTTTTAGAAATTGCTGGGAGAAAGGTGCTTGCCTTTTATTTATTAACTTGGAAAACAACAGATTTTCCTAGCAGTCTGAAATAGCACTGCTGTACGTATCTTGCAGTTTTTCTGCTACTGACTGATGGAAGACAGCATGAGGTTTGTGGTCTTTTATGGAGGTTGGTAGTGGTCTGGATCAAAAACAGAACCTGAGTGGTTTTTCTTCTTTGGGTTCAGAGATAGGAGAAAATAAACTGCACTTCAGATTTCTGTGACTGGCTTCATGTCCCAGAACTTCCTTTGCATGAAAGACAGATATCTTTGTAAGAAAGCACATCAACTTTTCTCAGCCCCCAGAAAGATTGTATTTCTGCTTTGAATATTTTTCAGAGTGAGCTTTAAATGGCAATGTTAAAAAAAAAAAATCCCTGAAGATGAAATTCCTGCCAGCTAAGTTAAGACAATTAGTCATCTAGTGGAAGCTTGTCATCTACACGAGAGAGATATGGGCTTGTCCAGAGAGCTACAAACTCACCTCAGACATCTCTCCTGGGTGGGGAAGGGATGAGCTGATGATATGAGCTGAACACTGAAACTCTAGACACCTGAAGTTAGGCAAGAGGAATCAAAGGTGTCTGATAAACAGCACTGTTCAGCTTTTGGGCACTGGCTAAACTACTCCCCTTGACAGCAGCATCTCTTAGAAATGGGCTGTCCAGATCTGGTATCCTGAGGACACGGCTGAGCATTCACAGCCAGCAGCCCCATTTTCTTCCTCCATTTCAAGTGAAAGAAAACCAGGAGGGTCTGTAACAGCTGGAGCTAAGAGAGACAGGAAAGGCAAAGTGGGTTATGAACAGCAGCTCTGTGTATCACACTGTTTCTTTGCCATGTTTTCCTCTTTGGGAAGCCAGTAGGAAACAGATCTGTGAATCCCATTTGGATCTGCCCCACACTCCCGAGCTCTGCACTGTCCAGTCGAGCAGGAGGTGCTGGTGACAGCCAGGCAGGGAAAGTGGGGAAGGACAAAGCACGTGTTTCCTTAGGCAGGTTTCTTCCAGCTGCCCAGGCACTGCTGGTCACTCAGTGCCTCTGGGAGCAGGAGCTGCTGCTGGATTCACCCTCCTGGAGACCCCCCACGCCCCAGTCCTGGCACCCCCCTCTCTCTGTTGTTCTGACACATGTGGCTCGTTCCTTCTGCCTCAGCCTTTGCTGACAGTGGTTTAAGGCCATAGGATCGTATGATGGATGCTCCCTCTCCCTGTCAGATTACACAGGAGTGTCAGTGTCTTTTAAGAACAAAAAGCTGGGTTTTGGCTGGCAGCTCCTGAACTGCACTGTGCCTTTGTGTGCTGCAGGGACTGAGAGTGCAGAGTGTTTTCTCAAGCATTTTATTAGATTTCTTTGTCTTCAAGTCAAGTGTGTGTTTTCAGGCAAGAGCCAGATGCAGAGGAGCCCTAAGGGCATTTCTGAGCAATTAATCCCCTCCCCTTGCTGTCCTTTGAGTGGGAAGCAGCCCTGCCTTGGAAAGCCACTGCTAAGCTGAAACCAGTATCTTGATCTATATTTTTCCAATTAATCCTCTGAAAGGATGGGAGAGAATGAGCTAAATAATAAAATAAAAGTCAGGTGAGTGGCAAGCTTCTCCCCAAAACATCAATCAAACTTGTGGAAAGCTTGATCCCAGTCCAAACCAAGGCAGCAAAGCCAACATCAGCCCCTGGAAGTGCAGACTTGGTGAACCCTGGGTGACAAAATCCTTCAATTCCTTGGGCACTGATTTGTGTTACAGAGACACCATTAGTTCCTGGGAATTCCCTGTAGGAAGTCCATTTAAGGACCAGTTGCTGGAAGGGTTCAGTTTGCCACCTGGGGTTTCAGCTGCAATAGCTGGGATCAAGTCCAGTCTGAGGGGCAAAGAGAGGATGTGTAAAACCAGAGTAGAGGAAAATGGAGGCATGGCTTGCCCTGAATTGTCTTTCCACTTTCTCACTGGGTCGAACTGTTGAGGGTTACCTGACTGTGACAGAGGGGACAGGGGCAGGGACTGGTCATCTGTGAGATGGAGCTGGGACAGACACAGGAATCCCACCTGTGGATGAAAGGCCCACGTGTCCCTGTGCCTCACCTGTGCTGCACAGGGAGCAAGGGCTGTACTGTCCCCCTGCCCTGTCCCCTCTGGCAGCTCTGCAGGGGAGAGAACACCTCCTGCATGCAGACAGATACCTGCAGGGAAGGGCCTTCTCCTCTTGCAAAGAGGATTTTTTATCTTGAGCATGGTGAGGCTCTTGCACAGTCTGCCCAGAGAAGCTGTGGCTGCCCCTGGATCCCTGGAGGTGCCCAAGGTCAGGTTGGATAGGGCTTGGAGCAGCCTGGGATAGTAGAAGGTGTCCCTGCTCGTGGCAGGAAGTGGAATGGGATGGGATTTAAAGTCCAGAGCAAACCATGCTGTGGGTTCATGATTTTCTCTGGAAGCAGCCACTGAGAAATGCCCTTATTAGTCAAATCTTACAACTGAAGTTACCCCAAATGTCCTATTAATGGCATTTATTGGTGCTATGGGGTCTGAGGGAGCATTTTGTACAGTATTTGTGACATTACAAGTACAGTCATTTTTAGCACTACTGGAGATTGCACTGACACAGGCAAGAGGAAGGCTCTGTTGAAACAGGCAATGGGAAGGGTCTGTTTTCCAAAAGGAAAACAAAAGTAGGGAGACTTGAAGATGCTTGCCCCAAGTCAGATATGAATGAATCTTCAGATCCTGAGCCCAGCCCCAATCCTAATCCCATGGTACCCTCTGCTTGGGACCTGGTAATTAAAATCAAGGATCATTTTCTGGGAGAGACGAGTTGATGATGGTCATAGAAAAGGAAAGGCCACCAAGTCAGGCAGAGTGACTGAGTCATGCCTGTTACTGGAAAATGAGAGTCCTGAGGCCTGGCAACAGCTCTCAGTGCACCCATCATGAAGGAAGCCACAGCTTGCAATGGTCTGGCCTGGAGAAAGAGGAAAAATGCGTGGACTGCAGGGACAGCAAATGTCCTCCCCATACAGTGCCATCCCCTCCTCAACCCCACGGTTTTGGCCATGGCCTCTCTGCACAGCACAGCTTTCCCCCACAGTGTGATGGGGAGAACATGTCCAGAGCCCAGGGTATCTTGAACCCTGCACGAAAAATACGCCAGGGTGCTCAGGGTGTCCAGCACAGAGTCATAGAATCACTGAGATTGGAAAAGACATCTTAAGATTATTCAGTTCAATGTTAACCCAGGTCCACCACTAAACTGTGTCCCCAAGTGCCACATCTACATGTTTTCTTAACACTTCTAGGGATAGTGAGTCCACCACTGCCCTGGGAAGCCTGCTCCAGTTTCTGACCATCCTTTCCATTAAGAAAATTTTCCCAATATCCAACCTAAACATTTTACTCTGCCATTGGCTGGAGCACCACACGAACACATGAACTCCTGAGCTGCTCTTTGAAAAAATTTGAAAATCCCCAGGCATGGCCATCCTGCTGTGAACATGCACAAAAGCATTGCCCTCCCAGAACCAGCCCCACTCTCTGCCCTGTTTCTGTCCCCCTGGGTATGAGGAGCAAGGGAGGATTCCCAAAACCACATTCCCACATAAATGGTCCTTCACTGGAGACTTCTCCCTTGCCCACTCTGTCTCTTCCCACCTGGAGGATGGGCTGCTTCCAGGTTGAAAATAAGTTGAATTTCTTAATTAAAAGGTGTGCAGCTCAGGGTCTGGCTGGGATGGTCCCTCCCTCTACCCACAGCACCCTGACCTGTCAGAGCCCTGCTGGGTGGGTGATCCTGGGGCATTGGCACCATGGTCTGTGCAGCTCCTGGGCTGCGAGGAGCTCCCTTCCCTGTGCTGTGGGGTGTACGAGCCAAAGCTTCCCCAGCTGTGCTTCCCCAGCCCACAGCACAGCCTCCAAGGTAGCAAACATCCATCTCATGGAACAAACTCCACTGGACCCTGTGGGCAGGGACAGAGCCACGTTTTCTTCCCTGGCATCAGATGTAGCTCAGAATGTTCCTGCCTCACCCCGAGGCCTCATCCAGATGCTACCAGGCTTTTAAGGTTATAAAAAAAATCTCTGTCCTCCTCAAGCCCCTGTGGCCATGAGCAAACCAACTGGGAGTGTCCAACTCAGCCCAGCCTGGAGCTGCTGGCACCACTGTGTCTATGCCAGGTTGCCTGGGACAGAGGTGTGTCATTGCAGCAGAGGACTCCCAGCTCCATCTCCTGATGCCAGGCAAGTTCTGAGGGCTGGCTCCTGCCAGAGCTGAGGGCAGCCCTGCCTGGGCACAGGTCCCCCCAACCCTGAGTGCCCCTGGATGTCTGGCACCAGTTTGGTGGGGATGAGCTTCCTGGCACAGGTAGGGGTGTCAGGAGAAAAAGAAGGGGGAGAGGCATTCTCAGGGAGAGGGCAGAAATTCAGCCAAGGTGCAACAGCATGGCAGGAGGTGCTGGGCAGTGCTTTGGGGAGTGGGGCTGGAGGGGAGCCGTGGCTGGAGCTGGGGACTCAGACCTCAGACCTGCCAGTGACTCAGCCTCAGAACCTCTGGTTCTTCCCCGTGCCTGAACCTGGGGCCATTTGCAGTCATGCCAGAAGCCTCCATGAGGCATGACCTGCCGGGCTGTGACTGTCCCTGCTCTGGATGCTCAGCATGGCTGCTGAGTGCTCAGCACTCACACGGGCTCTGCCAGAGGAGTCACTTCCACCTGTTTTGTCCCGTGGGACTGTGCTCTTTGAAGTCCCTACCCTGCCTGCCCCGTGGTGCATGACTCGGCTGTCAGCTGTCCCAGGGACCCTTCCCTTGTGCTAGTCACACGTTGCCTGAGCTGCCAGCCACATCCCCATGCTCTCCCCATCCCATGGCCAGAGTATTGGGGGTCTGAGCTCTGGGAAAGCAATGGGGTGTTTATAGCCAACATCTGGAAACCCATGTCCTCCCAGCTGCTGCCACAACAGAGCATCCCTGCGGCCAGGGCTCCTGTGCTGCAGCCCTGCCCTGGCTTCCCTCTGCCCTGTGTCGTGCCTCGGGAAGAATGAGAGCAGTGGGGTTCACCCTGTTGGGGTGCGCCCTGGCTCTTTGGGATGGCCCTGTCCCACTAGGGTACACCCACTGCCTGCCTTTACCCATGATGGCCATTCCTCTTCCCACAGGGAGGTACTCTGGGGCACGGGGAGGGGAATGGAGCCTCGCAGCCCTCCTCAGGTGGAAGCTAATTCGGACTGTGTAGGTACCGCCCGAGCACCTCTGCTGCCGCAGTGCCGTGCTCCGGAGACCATCCACGGCAACCACGATGGAGTGCAGCGCCCACGGGAGCGGGAGTGCCAGCTGGGCACTGCCCCCTCCATCCTGGCACCTGCCCTCCCGCCTGCACAAGGACTCACCCGCCGCTCTGCCAGCGGGTCAGGGCTGTGCTGGCGGGGTGGCGGGAGCCAGGACAGACAGACAGACAGACCCTGGGGTGCCCTGCTCTGCCTCTCACCCACAGCACCTCTGGCTTGCTGCTTTCGCCAGGCAGCCACGGCGGCTCGATGGCCGCGGCAGGGACTCACGTCCCGGCGATCTGGCGGCGGAAGGACCGGTCCAGGCTGCGCTCACACTGTTGGGAGGAAGCTCTGAGGAGGTGCTGTCCGCCCAAACCTGTCTCTCCTGCTTCCTGCCGCCCCGACTCTACTCGCCTGGCCAGATTGCTCAGGCCAGCCTGCCCCGGTGTTTGTCCCCAGGGTGATCCCGGGTGGTTTCGGCAGTGCCCGCCCAGGCTCAGCTGCCTGCCCGGCAGCCGGCAGGTCTGCGGGACACGGTCCTCGCTTCCACGTGAGCCCAGCACAGCCCCAGCAGTGCCAGTGCCACCCACCGGGCCTGCTGGGGGTGGGCATGGAGGGGACCCTGGCCCGGGCGCTGGCCTGGTCACTCTCCTCCACTGCTGCCTGATCCCAGGGCAGCAGGGCAGGGGATGCACTACTCTCCGTGGGATGGTGGAATTGATTCACCTTTCTATTTCTTCAGATTTCTGTCAGAAAGAGGGGGCGATGGAAACACCACCTTTAGATGCCTGGTTCTAGGGTGCAGCTGGAGTCCCATTCCCTTTGAAAGGATCTTCCTCAAGAGAAGCACGTCTGTGAGTGCTCCTCTGTAATAGCCACTCCTTGAACCAGCCCCACTGATGCCAGCCCCAGTGTTCTGGTTCCATCCCATTTGCAGTGTTTGGGATGCTGAATTAGCCACATCTGAAATACTTCTGGATAACCAAAAGAATCGTTTCTAATCTCTCTGTTGTTCTTCTACATCTCCCCCAACTCCCAACCTCTATCTCCAGCTTTACCTTCACACCAGCTCACTAAATCCCCCCTTGAGCAACACCCTGTGTACTGGGGCAGGAGAGGGGGTGCAGCTGGTGCCACCCAGCTGCAATCACAGCTGCCTCTTGCATCACCTTGACAGCAGCCTCCAAATGCAGAAGAGCAGGAAGTAAAAAGGGGTATTTTAATGACCCAGGTTATACACAACACACCAATTATCTGACCGGGGCAAAATGGGCTTCACAGGAGAAGCAGTTCTGCAGGAGCCTTTCATCCAGGTGTGTGAGGGCTCCCAGGTGAGAGCTTTGTAGCCAGAAAAGCAGCACTGCTCCTGGACATACTCTTTCTGCTGCTGCTCTGCTCTCATCACTTTAATTTGGACGATACCAGGAAAAAGGAATTTATTGGAATAAAATTCACAGCAATTTTATTTCCTGGGAATAATGCCTGCCTGGGAATACATGCAGCAGAGCTGCCTAGGAGGGTGTTGCAGGGACATGGGGTTGCTAATGCAGAGACAGGAGTTAGGTGAAGTATATGGGCATAATTTCTCCCATTGGATCCATGCCTTGATCCTCCTAATTTTGGGTCAGGCCATAACAACCTCCCTGGTGTCCTTGCTCAGGGAAGTTTCCCTAGGGTTAAACCCCACCCTGGGCACACAGGCACAATCCCACACTGGTGCTGGAGCTGCTGCCCAGGTAGTGGTGCAGGAGAGGAGTGGTGTGAGGGGAGTTATTACCAGTACTGCCTGGCTTTATTCCAGCTGGCTCTGGTCACCAGCTATGCACATGCTTTGCTGGCTGTGGGTCATGGTGCCCTTATCCAGGCAGAATCCAGCTGTGTAACTTTGAGAAGTGGATGGCACACAGAGGAGGCTCTGCCCCCATCCCTCTGCCTGCCTGGGTCATGGGCAGGTGGGCATGGTGACCCATGCCTGCTGGAGCGTTCTCAGCTCTGAGTCCCACAGAGTGCTGTTTCTCCTCCATCTCCAGTGCCCCTCCTGCAGTGGTGACTCTGCTCCCAGGAGGGGAAGGGAGAAGCCTCACAAGGGCTACCAACAGCAGCACTTCCCCACCCTGTTCCTCCTCCATGTTATGGGTTCTCCTTACTCACCAGCCAGCACCCTGCCCTGCACACCCGTGGGACAATTCCCTGTGCTGGCCTTGCCTTCCAGCCCCTTCCTGGTCTCAGCTCTAATTATGGGGTGTTGTGGTCCCATGAAGGACAGGTGAGGACAGGAATGCCTGGTGCTGTTTGTCAGAGCTTATCTGCACCCTGCCGTGACACTGTTTTTGTGAAAGAAGTTATTCAGAAAGTCTGGGGCATCAGGGGAGATCTGGGCACAGGTCCTGGAGGCTGTTTGTGTTTCTGGTGTTGCAAAACCAGCTCTCTCAGTGGCTGAAACTGGGTGGCTGCAGCTGGAGGTCAGGAAGGGCTGATGCGAGTTCAGAGCAGAAATGGTGGGGAAGCACCTTGGCTCCTGAGGGCAGCGCCGTGGGGAGCAGCAGCAATTCTCATGCTCCATGCTAGAGCTGGCTGCATCAGACCTGCCTGGCAAAGTGTGCATTTACTTGAAAATCCACAAATAAAGTGTGTCTCTGTGCACTGGGGGAGGAAGGCAGCCTCGTACTCCAGGTGTGGCTTAGTTCACAAAAGAGACCCCACTGCTGCAGGTGAGGCTGTTCCTTGGATCTGCTGCCAGCATGGGCAGAGGAGGATGCCAGGCTGCCAGGGCTTACTCAGGCTGCAGGCAATGAGGCATGAGAACATCAAAGGATCTTGGGCCTTTTCCAAGAAAACTTTTCTATCTCATTTTAAAAAGATAGCAAGGCTTGACCCTATTAGACACATTTTATGAGTTTCTTTCCACCTTTGTTTGTCCTCATGCTCAGAGGAGGATTTTTTAAATCCCAGGAGCTGGTGACCAAAAATCACTAAATCCCAGAAACATGCAGAGCTGATAGATCTATTTTGGTGCCTACCCAGAGCCCTGGAGATCTGCTGGGAGAGCAGTCCTCCAGTGCCCAAGATCGCATGGGCAAAATTCCCTTCCTTCTGTCCTGCTGCCCACTGGTGCTCCCCTCTGCTCCCACAGAGCATGCCTGTCCTCCTTGGAACGTGTGCAGTCACTCCCACACCTTGATGGGCAGGAGTGAGGAAGAGGTGGACATATCAGGTCAAGGGGTCTGGCAGGCTACAGGTGGAAAAATTCTGCCTGGACCTGGCTTTAGTCCCCCAGCCTGAGCAAGGAGAGACCCACTGGGGACATCCCCTCTGCACGGTGCCAGAGGCAGCAATGTTGCAGGGCAACATGGGTGCTGGTGGGCTCAAAGCTCCTGCAGCAGGTCATCGTTCCACATTGGGCAGGGCAGAAGGAAGGGCTAAGCTTTTACAGGGCTGTAAAGAGCCAGAAAACTGGAAGTTTTCCCACTGTGCTGTAAATGGAGCTGAATGACCTGACTTGGATGAAAGAAGCCCTTGCCTGCACCTTCCCCGCTGGGGTAAACCAACAGCAAAGTCAGTTGTGAAGTTCTGAGTGATTTGAGAGGTCTGGTGGCTGTGGGATTCTGGTTGGTCTCACTCCTGGGAGGATCACCTGTGCCTGTGCCCTCCAAAAGCCAGTGCAGACCTTCTATGGAAGTTCCATGTGCCTGGGGTTGTATAGAGCTGGGCTTGCTGCCTCCTTCTCACCCTGGGAGCACCCCTGGGGATGGGCATCTTGGCACTCACTTTGGGTGCCCTGAGAGCCAAGACAGAGTGAGGTGGGGCTGTAACCAACTGAGGTATGACACAAACCAGCTCTGAGCACGTTGGCTGGGACCGTGGACCTTTAAAATCCTGTCTGCAAGTGACACTGAGCCCTGTGCTGGGCTGGCCCGGCTGCAGCTGTGGCTGAAACACTTTTGTCTATATTTAGTGCATTTTTCAGATAACCCTCGTTCTATTTTTGGGCTATGTGCTGACTTAGGGCCCCTTTTTCCTCTTGTGCTCAACTGTATCACAGGTCAAAGCCTCTCCATTTTTGGGATCCTCAGGTACTCAAATATTTGGAAGGGGGTTAAGGAGAAGTCAGGCAAATAAGTTTTTTGGCTTCTTCCTTAATATCCAAAAAAAGGTGAGAAAATTGTTTTTAAGGCATTTTGGTGGAGAAGCTGAACCTGGAAACTTTGCTAACTCTCCTTCAGAGAGAAGGAGACTTTCAGAGAAGTAGAAACCTGGGCTTCATGTGGGAGAGAATGGGAAAAGGTGGAGGGGCATCTTCTGCCTGGGGTGGTTTGGTGGCTCTTCAGGGTTTCATCTCCATATGCAACATTGAGAGAGCAGAGGGATCCAAGGACAATTTCAGTGAAGGGTCCTTATAAGGCAGTGGTGGCTGGGCTCGGTGACAGCCACCCTCCTGGTGGGAGAGCTTGGCTGGCAGGACCAGGGTGGAAATGCCTGAGAGGGGGAACCTTCAAGGCAGCCTGTGTTTTGCTCTTTTGAAGGTTAGCTCCTTGGAAAGTGCCCTGCTTGGGGAGGCCACCATCCAAGGAGCAAAGTGACAGGCACACGTGTCCCCAGCATCCCTGTGCCAGGGCGACAGGTCCCGCTGCTGTGATGGGGCAGAGCAGTGTGGTGACACAAGGGCCAGGGCTCTTCACCCACCTAGGGAGGTCCTGAACAGCAGAGCCACCAGCCCTGAAGTGGAGCTGGGCACAGCCAGTGCAGTGCTGCTGCAAGTCACAGCAGACCAGTGCCACCACCAAGCTGGATCCAGGTTGTGTCTGGCTGCGTCTGCCACCACACTCACCCCTGGCCTGCACCCAGGACCCAGATGATGTAACCCAGAAGCACGGGGTTACCAGAGATTGTGGGTATTTTAAAACTCCTCTGTGTATCAAAGGTCTTGGGATGGTGCCCAAAGAGCAAAGGAAAAACTTTCCCCTTGTCCTCTCCTCAAATTTGGAGTCCCATCTCCAATGTCACTGTGATTCTTATTCCTCTGCTGGCTCCAGGGGAGGGTGACATGGTCCTTCAGCACACTGCCAAGGTATACACAGCGGGACTCTGCCTCTCATAGTGTCTGGGGAAGGATGTTTAAAATGCCACAGAGTCCTTGAGGGCTCTCAGTCCGGTCACCCAGCTCTGCAGTGTTTACCTCCACCCCAGCCGAGGTGGTGAGACCGGACACACCCAGCCGAGGTCAGGCCAGGGCTCAGGGTAGGGCGGAGCTGCTGTGTCCCATTTGCCATTGGCCCCAGGCCGCAGGAGCCATCTGCCTGGCAGAGCCTGGCTCACCCAGCACCCCACCGTGGCAGGACGCCTCTCTCTGCCTCTGTGCTGGGCTGCTGGAGGGTGCCCTGCCAGCACAAGCAGGTGCTTGGCAGCAGCCGGGGCAAACATGACCATTAACGCTGCCCGTCCATGACTGCCAGCACGTGGAGGTGGCTTGTGCTCGGGTTTTCAGGAGCTGGCTGCACATGAGGCTCAGCTCTGTACAGAGGGGCTCGCTCCTGGTCGTGCACAAGGCAGCACAGCTGGAGGGTGGTCTGGTTTTGTGCCTGTGGGAGAGGGGCAGCAGGAGGAGAACCAGAGGCAGGGTGAGACCAGGACTTTGCTGGCCTGATTGATCTGAGACCAGCAGGCACTGCTGCCCACCAGCTCGTGTCCTGTCAGGCACCAGATGTGCAGTGGTGGGCTGGAAAGTTTCTGCACGATGGCCCTAATGTGGCTGTGCACTGCTGGGCTGCCTCCCCAGGCCTGTCCCTGTGGCTGTAGCTCAGCCTGAGGGAGTAACCACAAACCCCAAACATCCCCAGGTGTGTAGAAAATGGAGCCTGGCCATTTGCAGTCAAATTCCACCCCCCTCTCCAGATTCCCACCCCACGCCTGGCTGGCTGTAGCCGTGGTCCCACATCTTACACTGTTCTGGTGTGGGAGCTGTGCTCCTTCTCTAACCAGGGCTATGGCCATGATATATCTAGCCATGCTATGGGTATTGCCCCCAAGCAGAGTTGCTGGCCTGACTGGAAATATCCCCAAGCTAATTTTAATCTGGTTGGTGGTGTATTTTTCAGGTCATTGGGGTGGGTGGTGGGCAGGGCTTGGACAGATGTCCTGGGGACATGCCACGTGCAAGGATGTGCACACACCAGTGTCTTCACAGACACTGGGACTCAGGGAGGCACCCTGGACATGGTCACAGGGGATCTGTTCCCTTCATCTCAGCACAAAACCAGACTGGGGATTAAGAGGAGACTTTAGTGTTCCCTTCCTCCCCTCAATATAGCGAAACCTACACAGGACAGGACATTTATAGCTGCCCTCCCTTATCAGGAGCTCTCTTGGGTTTCACTCTGGGGTGACACCTGGGAGCAAACTCCAGTGCTGCTGGAGGCAGCTGAGAGGATGTTGCAGAGTCCTCCTGCCCTGCACAGCCCCAGGGTCCCTGCAGGCTGGGGCCAGCATTGAGTAAGGTGGGGGACGGTGGTGGTGCCAGGCGCCTGGAGCACTCACCTCATGCCCCTCAGAGCCATCCCATTTCTCTGTGAGCATCAGGCACGGTAGGTTCAAGACACCACTGCTGTGCCCTCTGTGCCATGAGACTCCAAAGGCTGCCTGATCCTTACCACACCCACGGGAGCTCAACAAGGAAGATCCCTCCTTTGGAGAGATGCCATATGGAAACTGGTGAACTTGCTCCAGGCTCTCCATCAGCTTCCTAGTTCCCTCATCTCCTTTTTTCACACCTAGCTTTACAATCTTGTTCCATGAAGGATATAAAGACATTCTCAATAGGGTACTGAGAGCAAGGGTCTCTCCAGAGAGAGCCAAAGAATGAAATGGGCAGAGAGATCCCAGCGGGGCAGGAATCCTCCCAGCATCATGGACAAGGGAAGCACATAGAGAAAGCTGCAGGCAGGTAGTCCCTGTCCCTAAGAGAGCAGGCAAGGCTGAGGGGTCAGTGGGAGCAGTGGGGTCCCTGCTCAGCCAGGGCAGCTGCAGAGTGCAGGTGTCCTCTTGGCTGCCTCTAACCTCAGAACAGGAAGCTCAGACTCCACACCTTGGTGGGAGCTCTCTCCTGGGTGGCATGTCATAGTCTGAAGACAAAAGAAAAATCTAGGTGACTCAGCATGAGGACAACCATCAGCCCAGCTGGAACAGATCCTCCAAAGCTGAGGATACCACTGAGTGGTGGAAGAGCCCATCCTTGTCCTGAGGATCCTACTCCAGCACGAATGACTTGACTGTTGAAAATTCCCATTGCTGAAATTACCCATTGGGAAAGGGAAAGCAGAGCAGAGCTGGTGGTGCTGGTGACCCAGCCAGGGCAGCTGAGCACAGCATGGCCCTCCCAAGGCTGCTCCTGCCAGCTCCTGCCAGCACAAGGTTCCTGGCCCATTCCCAGGATGCTCTGGGGAGCCCTGCTCCTCCACATTGGGACAAAACCAAACTGCAGGACAGAGAATTCCTCAGCAGGGGGTGATGGGTTCATTTTTCCCTGCTTTACTCAAACCTCCTTGAATGAGGATGCTAATGGCGAGGCCGTGCAGTTTGGGTGGGAGCACAGGCATCCAGAGGAAAGCCTGATGGAGCAGCCTTGTCTCCACACCAGACCTGGGCTGTGTCACCATGTCCCCCTGTCAGCATGGTGGTGTCCAGCAGCAGTGTCCCCCGTGGAAGGTGTGGTGTGACCCTGTATCATAAAGTACAAGGACCAAAGAGAAGGAGCATGTCTGGGTGGCACCAGCAAAGTGCAGGGAAACTGGTCCACCTGGGACACAACACCTTGATCAATCTCCAGCAAGCCTTCGCTGAACAATCAAGGCTGGGCAGCTACAGAAGAGTGATTTTCTACCCTGTACTTTTCCCATCCCCTGAAATGGAAGACCCAGGTTTCATTTTATTTGATTATGATTGTCCTGGCTTGAATTTGAGTGTAGGAAGCTCCTGCCTCTGTCCTAGGGAGGGATTTAAAATGAAATTGGCACAAATATATGAGACTAGGAACAGATGAAGATGAGGACTAAGTCCTCCATAGTCAGCACTGCCTTGTGCCTCAGCCCAGACAGGCTCACAGTTCAGGGTGTGCACTCCTGGGGCTCAAACAAATCCACACTGAACTGTAGGAGGCCTGGCCAGGTGATTCAGTGGTTGCTCTTTTATTCAGCTTCAGCCCAGCCTTTTCTTCCACTCCTACCATAGAGGGTTGAGCCTCCCCAGCATAGGTGGATCCCAGGGCTCAGTGCTGCTCTGACTGCCAAAACCTCATCTTGCATAAGAGAAATATGTGGCAGGAGTCAAAAGAGCCAGAAATGCTGTGGTGTGAAAGGTGGCAGCTTCCAGGGTCCATCCAACACAGACACACACAGGGCTCCAGCAGCATCATGACCTGCTCTGACCCAGTGGTCTGCAGCACCTTTGGTGACAAGGCATGGCCAGGCTTGCACTTCTACTGGCCTGGGGTTGGTTTAGGCAGGATTTAACCTTGACCTTAAAGAGGCCCTGAATGCTGATTCAAATGCTCATCTTACTTTTGGGACACACAGACTTGAGGACAGCTTGGGAATACACTTGAATAAAGCACCACTGACTGGACAGAACACTGGGCACCTCATGGCACTTGTCTGGTGGGGGTCACTTCAACCCAGGGGCGGGCAGAAGAGCCACAGACATGTGATCCAAACCCTGGAAAATCCAACTGTCCTGATTTGTAGAAGCTACAGAGCCATGCCATCACTGAAACTCCTCAGGGGTGTCTGAGTCTTGGGGAACTCTTGAGTGCTCCCAAGGGCTCCTGGGTCCTTGTCCAGCCTGCTTGGAGTCAGAAGAGCTACAGGAAGAGCAAACCTTGAACCGGAATCCATTGTGTGAGCCATTGTGTGCCCTCTGGGCTAATGCACACTGGATGGAACTCACACTTCCCTCTGTGGAGAACAGCTCCCCTTGGAGAACACCATCCCCAGAGAGAGCACACTACCCTAAGGAGCACACCCCTCTCATATGGGGTACATCCCTCCCGTATGGAGCACACCCCTCCCGTATGGAGCACACCCCTCCCGTATGGAGCACACCCCTCCTGTATGGTGTCACAGCGTGTCACCCGCGGTGTCCCCGCCCCTGGCGGCCCCTGGCACTCACTGGCCGGCTCGGGGTCCCGCAG
>JAOTQP010000841.1:1103527-1118129 GCA_026413545.1 Cichladusa arquata
CGGTCGGTGGCTCTGTCCACACTGGCCGATGGCTCTGTCCCGCCGGTCGGTGGCTCTGTCCCGCCGGTCGGTGGCTCTGTCCCGGCGGTCGGTGGCTCTGTCCCGCCGGTCGCTGTCTCTGTCCCCGCCGGCCGGGTTGCCGTGCCGGGCGCTGACCGCGCTGTCTCCGCAGGGCGCCGCCGGAGCCGCGGCCGGAGCTGCCGGTGCCGCACCACGGCCGGGCGCTGCCCGTGAAGGCGGCGGCGCTGGACAAGCTGGGCCAGGCGCAGCGGGCGCAGCGGGCCAAGCAGCTGGCGGAGCGGCACCGCCTGGGCCAGAAGGCGCTGCAGCGGCAGAACCGGGCCCGGCAGCGCCCGTCCCGCCGCGCCAAGCAGCTCCCGGGGGCCTTCGTCCACCAGCCCTGCCAGCGCCACTGCAACTACTGACCTCGCTCCGCCGCCCAGGGGCTCCCCCGGCCCCGGCCCCGCCTGTGCGGCCCCCACGGACACCGGGGACACGGCGGCGGCTCCGCTCCACACCCCGCGCCGCACGCCCGGCCCGCTCTCCTCGTCCTCCTCCTGTTGGCCCTCACCACGCCCCGCACCCTCGATGCCGCCCGGACCACGGCCCCTGGAGCCGCCGGCATGGAGGGCCACGCCGCCCCTCCCCAGCAGCCTTCCGTGGGAAATCGGTATTCCCAGTGAAATCACTGCTCCCGAAAGCCACCTGTTCCCGGTGAAACCTGTTTGTCCTGATAAGCCTGTGACATCAGTGCCTTTCCTCACATCATGACTCCATGTACAGCCTGGCTGGCACGTCACAGAGACACCGAGCGGGAGTGACAAGAGCAATGAAGCCACAAGATTTGGGATTTTTAGGAAAATCTCATCAATGACACTAAATAATGCTTCCACCCTGCAAAACCAGCAAATACTCCTCTCCCTCCTTGATTCCTTAGCTGCATTTTATCATAAGATAACCCCCTCCCACTGCCAGTCCCGGAGGGGCTTGTGGTTGAAAGCACTGGTGGAGTCTCCGTGGCCAGATCAGCCAGGCTGCTCCTGGTGCCTCACGGTGTTTTTTTAAAAAATCAACCTTAAAAGGAATCTCAGGAATCAAAGCACCATCCCAGCGCCACGCCAGAGCCCTGGGCTACCATGCCAGGAGGGGTGGCCAGCCTGGGGTGGCATCACCGTGGCTGGTGGTCCCATCTGAGCAAGCCCCTTCCTCCTGGAGCCAGTCACCTGCCCCAGCCACACCTGTATCCCTGTGGATACCCCTGTAGATGTGTGTGTATATATTTCTCTCTGTACTTTACACTCAGAAGAGGCACTGTTAAGCCACAGAACGTTGTCTGCCTGGTGTCAGTCCCTAGGAGGGGAGAGGAGCCAGGGATCTGCACAGCTTCCCTGAGGTGGCCAAAGCATGTCCATGGTGGTGGTGAAGAGATGCTGAAGAGGAGGCCAGAGGGAAGAGGCTGAAGTAAGGACAAAGATAGATCTGGGAGCCACTGCAATATGTCAGGATGGGGCAGACCGGAGTGAGAGGATTACTGTAACAGGAGCTCTAACAGAAGCATCTTCTTTCCCCACTAAAAATGGCATCCTTTCCCATGAAGGGCCAAGTTCCACTGCTAGGTGACACTAATTTTTAATGCAAATCCCTCTTTTCCCCATGATAGACTCCTTCTGCCTTTGGAAGAACATGGTCCAGCCTTTTCACTGGCTCCAGCACCAGCTGAGCTCCAAATCCAGCAGAAATTCGCTGAACTGCCCCCAGTTCACTCCTTTTAGGAACTGGTTTTGTACCCTGTGCCCTGGAAAAGCATCCTACTCATGACCAGCTCACAGCCCAGACTCCCAACCTCTAAGACAAGAAATACTCCCACAACACTCCAGAAAATTCTGATTTCAGCGGAGGTTCTTCCACTCTCCTTGTTGCATCCCTTAGTATCAGCTGGGGACTTCAGCTGAAGGAATTGTGGCGAGCCCAAACTGAGACAGCTGATAGTTATTATTTCTTTTAATGAGATTAAAGCCAAAATCAGCCCCTAGCTCCGGACCAGGACCGGCTGCTGCTCACCTGCAGCATTTCCCCTTCACTCCACTGCCCCATGTTCCCAAAAGCACTGAGCTGGGGCACTCGGTGCCCGGGCATTGCCCTGCCCTCCTTGGCCTCACCGCAGCCTCTGTCCCTCGCCAGGCCTGAGACCACACTGCCATCGCCCTGTTCCATCCCTGGTGTCTTCCTGCTGAAGAGACTGACAGCTCCTGACCCCCGGGGGGTGTTTACATCCTTTGACTTCCTGTGCTTCACACTCCACGCCTTTTGTTTCCCCCTGCAGTGCTGCCTGGGATGGAGCAGGAGCAGGGCGTGTGCAGGGACAGTGGCAGGGGCTGCGCCCGAGCTCCGGCTGTCTGGGAGGAGCTGCCTTCCCATCCCGCTCTTCCCGTGCCGCTGGATCAGCCATTCTGTGGCCACGGGGCAGCAGCACTGGAGGAAGCATTTTCTCTCCAGCCCCAGCACACACCAAGAAGTGGAGAAGCCAGCACCATCCAGCCCCCAGCTTGGCCTGCACTTTGCATTCTCCTCCTGCGCAGCTGAGTTGCTGCCAGTCCCTCCGGAGCACCCCAGAAATCAGAGGCTGGCTGTGACCCCAGTGCCCCCTCAGCAGCTCCCAGAGGAACAGGCTGGGGGGAGCAGTGGTCCCGAGGCAGATCCTGCCATGCCTCGCCCACTGGGCTCTCCTGTGCCTGCCCAACTGCTGGAAATGGGACCCCAGGAGAAATCCCATATGGAAACCCTTCGTGCACCCTTCTCATCTGCTGTGAGCCAGAAGCCCTTGGCCATGACCCTGGGGGACTTGTCTCAGCCTGGCACTGCCACCAGCACCCAGCCCCCAGTGCCCATTTCAGAGAGGTGATCTTCCTCCGTCCTGGTTTTCAGAAGCAAATTCAAACTCTTTCTGTGCCAGTCTGAGATGTTTTTTATCACTCCATGCCCAGCCAGCACGGGAGATGAAGCAGAACTATTATCACACTTTATATCCAGAGTATGTTTATAAAGGATTAATAAATTATTAATAATGTTTTCATGAAGAGTTTAATCCAGAGCCTCCTGTGGGTCAGCAGAGTGCACAAACCACAGCAAATGAGCTCCTGCAACTCCCTCTGTTGTTTGCACTCTTGCTGTGTATTAACACCCAACACTCACCTGCCAATCCTTGCAAGGTGACTGTCACCCCCAGTGTGACCCACCCTCCCTGTGCTCCGGTCAACCTGTGCTTTGCAGAAGACCTGCATCGTTCTGCTCCTGCCCAGCAGCAAGCACAAGGCCTGGCCTGCTCCCAGGCCTCCTGCCCAGTGCTACCAGAGCAAGAAAACCCCTTTTCACTGAGGCTTTTTGTCTCCTCGAATCTTAAAAAAAATGAAAGGTGCTTAAAAACTGAGAACTTCATGTGTGTGCACCCATTTGCATGTGTAGGTATTTCACAGTGGGTGTTCAGTAGCTTGTTTTGGGGTAGAATTTTTTAGAGGTATGTTGGTTGTTTTTTGGTTTTGCACCCAAAATTTGTGATGCACTGTGTGGTGCTTCCGATGGGAAGGTTCTGGTTTGCAGGGAGCTCTTGGGACAGGTGGGCTGAATTTTGCTTTCTTTTCTGTACTTGTGTAAGGGGACACTACAGCATGGACTCAGGGACAAACCAATCTGCTGGGATCTTTAAAAATGTCTTTTTTCCAGGCTTCTCTGTGAGAATGTGGGGTTCTGGGATGCTGCAGAGATGTGGCCTGTGGCAGAACATTGTGGTGGCAGGAGCTGTAGGGTGCTCTGACACTCCTGTGTGGAAAAGAAATTGTGGCCATTTGTGGTGGGATCATTCCTGGGCTGCAGCCCCTCTTCATTTGTTAATGCCCTGAAAATTCACCTTTACAGCTGAATGTGGCTGGTTCCTTTTTAGACTGGCTTGTGAGCAACCAGGTATGGATTTTCAGCATGAACCTCCTAGGGTTTGAGGAGTGCAGCAGAGCTGTGTGTTGTGGCCTGACCCACCACATCACTGGGATCAGGAGACAACCAGGATAGGAGGAACCATCGAAATGATCACCTGGGGAAATGGTGATACAGGAAACTGAGAGAAATTTTTTGTATTTCTTGCAATGAAAGCATAAAGAAGGGAAGAATTCCCAGTGGAGAGGCTTGGGCAAATCCCTATTCAGTAGGTGCCAGCTTTGCTGGGCAGTGTGTCAGTGCTGGGCTCAGACACCTGAGCTGGCTCCAGCCCCAGCTCAGCTCCCCCACCCTGTGCTGGACTCGGGGGCAGCAGGGCACTGGCACAGGCTGGGGCAGTGCTCTCAGCCATGGCTGGAGCTTCTGACACCCCTTTTGGGGGCAAGAATCTTCCCACCCCTGAAGCCCCTGTGCTGCAGGGATCTTCTCCAAGCCAGATTTGCATCTGATTGCCTGGTTCTGCTCTGGCTGCCCCATCCCAGCGTGAGGGATGAACCCCCAAAGTGTGATGGGACCAGGAGGGACAGCCCTGCTGGACAAGTGCCACTGCTTGGGATGCACCAGGGCCCCCAGTGCCCCCAGCCCCCAAGGCTGTGCTTGCTGCACTGGGCAAGGCCAGGCTGAGTCCACAGCACACGCAGGACCCCTCACTGGCAGCCACAACAACGTTCTCACACCGAACTCTGGCTCTTGCTTGGCACTGCAAGGCTGGAGGGATGCCAAGGGAGTAGGGGCAAACGTCCTCCTCACCTGTTGCTCTGAAACTTGCATTCACAAATGCTCTTTCTAAGAAATTCTGCTGCAAAAGCTTGGTCTGGAAGGAAAATTATTCTTTCCTTGGGAGTCCACATTTCCCATTGTGGATAACACAAATGCATGGCTCATCCCAAAGATCACTGCTGTGGGAATCTTCTCTCTTTAGGTGTATTTCTAATCAGTAATTTTACATTTACATCATACTAGTACTTTTTCCTTTTCTATTCAGCCCTACTGGGGAGCAAAATACCTGCTTAGATGTCTTACCACACCAGTAAGAAAAAAAAAAAGATGAAAAAATAATCCAGTGAGGTTCTAGGCTTGAGTCCCGCAGCTTTGCAGTTGCCCCTCTGGATCATTACCAGTTCCATTGCCCTGCATAAAGTAGAAATTAAGCTTCATGTGAATTTATTGAAAAACAAGTGGGTCTCCAAGGATCAAACATCTAATAATTAGGAAACAGTAAGAAGACATATGTGACCTCAAGTCAAGAGAACTGGTTCTCAGCATATCTCAGAAGGCAACTGCCCTGGGAATGGCTGGTGACAGTCCTCGAGTCTTCCCTGAGTCTCTGGGTTAAAACAAGAGCCATCCATGTCCAGCTGCTGCCACGGGGACTCTGGAGCCACCAGGGACTGTCAGCTGCCACCACTCCCAGCCTCCAGTTTGCTGCTGCTCCTTTGCTGCATGCACTCAGCAGTAGCTGCTGATGGCTGGAGGGAAGCAGCAGCACCCCAGCATCCCCCCAGCTTCTCAGAGCTTCCCCCAAGCCCTTCTCCACCACTGGACTGTGGTGACCTCCTCAGCACAGCTGCTGGCAGGGACACCCAGGGCTCTGGCAGCCCCTCCCTCCCAGGGGACTGCCACAGGCAGACCCACTGGGGACAGGAAGGGGCCTTAAAAGGGGCTGATCCCCTCAAGGCTTGTCTTCAAGGTGGAGCTTTCCATCTCTCAGATCTGCTCCATACAAAGTCAGTAATCTGCTGTCCTCATGGGCTCCATCCTCATCCCATTCCCATCACAAGTTGCTTGAATGTGGCTGTAGGAGCTGGATGCAGCAGTGGGAAAGGCTCTGCCTGCCTGAAGAATCCTTTCTTTGCTGAGAGGTGTCCTCAGACCTCTTGGAGATGCCACCTCCAGGATCCTTTTGCTTCTTGAAAACGTTAGTCATTAACTAAACCCATAACCTTCTCCTTAGAGGAAGGAGGATAATGAGGATGAGCAGCTTCTCAATAGCAAAGGTGGCTCCTATGTGTGATTGTCTTTTCAGTTCTTCTGTGCAGAGTGTGGCACCCAGGTGTGTCCCCTGTCACTCATTCTGAGCTGACACCTCCCGGGCTGGCAAGGGGGTTGCTTTTCCAACCCTATATTTTATATAGGAATGCTGCTCCATACTCCAGAGCACAAAAAAAGCTGCAAAGCTTTGACTCTGTTGCAGCTAAACCTGAAAATCCTTCTGCTTTCCACTCTGACCCTGTTTCATTACAAGGCAGGGAGGAAGATTTTATTCTCTGCAAACGGAGGGGAAACCAGCACAGTAAATTCTGAGTGTAGCTTAAGAATGGGTTGCACAGGGGAACCCAAAGCTCCTCTGCTCTTTTGCATTCACCTCATGTACCCTTGCTGGGGAGCCATGAGCAGCTGTGCCCGAGTCTCACTGAAATTTTATCCTCAGCTTTGTGCTTCAGGAAGTCTGGGGATGAGGGAGCAGCACAAGGTGTAGCAGTAAACCAGTGAAATTCCTCTTGTCAGAACCCTACGTGTACAGAGAGCCACCAGCACTGCAATATTCTATCTGTATGTATCCACTCCTGGTATCTGCTTGTCAAACTCATGCCCACACATTACCCTCCCCCATGTGGGACTGACTGTACATGTGCCTTCACCCTTTTTCATGGTTTGGCATCCTTTTTCAACACAACTACAGAACTTGAATAAATCACTGAACTGCAGTTACAAGTCCTATGCAAGAGGTGACCGGAGAGTCAGTTTTCGATATTTCTGTGTTTCTGTGTTGTTTTCAAAGTCACTGCGGGGTTTTTCAGAGAAGCCCAACAGAATGAATGCCCCATAAAGCCTTTTTTTTTTTTTTTGCTAAAAAGCATTTAGCAGTTTGGGTATACTAAATCTCTTAAGCAGCTTTGAAAAGCTCTAAACCCCAGTGGCTCACCGGGCCGTGTTTGGAGAGAAGCAGGAGCAGGAGCAGCAGGATGGACGAGTGCCAGGACAGGTGGCTGTCCCGTGGCTGGAAAAGGTTGCCTTAAGCCTTCCCTAAAACACCCTGGAGAATGTTCCCGTGCCCTCCTGCCCCGTGCAGCCCGGGCAGAGCAGCTCCTGCCCCGGGCTCTGCTGCACGCCTTACACGTGGCACAGCCGCCACTGGGGATCCTGGAGAAGAGGGAAAAACCAGCCCCACGTTTTCTACATCACCTATGCTGTAGGACTGAAACCTCGTCTGGAACTCGAAGCTGACAAAGTCCATCCTTTTTGTGTGTTATGTGTTCAGTTGGTGTAAGCAGGGTTCGTAGGGAAGGGGTGTCTCCTCCTCGTAGGACATTGTGTAAACATTTGCCGTGTGTCGACTGCCTGGGACACATTGTGTAGTGTGCCTGTGTGTGTGTAACCTGGTTTTGGTTGTTAGGTTGTAATGCTGTCTCTTGACTGAAAAAAAAATCTAATATAAAGAAAAATCACAAGGAATTAAAAATATATATATTTAAAATTTATTTTATGTGTCTTTCTCTAAAGCCTGCAAGTAAATCTGTCTGTGAAATGCTTTGATTTTTGAAAAACACTTTTAAAAGCCAATGGTATGAGAGACAAGTAACAGAAAAACATCCCCTTTGAAGACAAGGACACACAGGAGGGGGGATGGCATAGGCTGAGGGGTTGGAGGGGATTTTTTCCCCCTCCCCATTACCAAACCTTACAACTCAGCAGATGATGACACAGCTACAGCAGATGTTGATTGCCCTGAGAAAATCCCAGATCAGCCAATCTCTGCAGCATCAGCTGTTTCTCCTAGCACAGTGTGAGATGTTCTCAGCACCCATGACAGGCAGAGATGCCTCCAAGGTGATTAAGGGCTTGGAGATGAGGAGAGGCTGAGAGCTGGGGCTGCCCAGCCTGGAGGAGGTTCAGGGAGATCCCACCCTGTATGGCTATTATTGATGGGGGGAGTGCAGAAAACAGAACTGGAACATTCTCAGTGCAGGGACAGGGTGAGAGGCACAAATTGAAGTGGAAAAAAAAAAAAGAAATTAAGCATAAGAAAATGCTTTTTCACTGCAGGGGTGGTTGGCCACAGAAGCAACTTGAGAGGCTGAGGAGTCTTTGTCCTTGGAGATACCCAAGAGGAGAGGAGACATGGCCATGAGCAGCTTTGGGCAGGGGTGGGATGGGGCTTGCCCAGCCCAGTGGTCGTGCCAGCTCCTCCAGCAGAGCCAAGCTGAGGAGACACCTGTGTCCCCCAGCTGCTGGGAAAAGCATTTCAAAGAAATGTTAGATTAGATAATGGGAATGAAAAAAATAGTTGGGAGTGAACTTTCATAGCTTTGATAAACCTTCTTATGGGAAAACCAAATTTGGCAGCTGGAGATAAAACCTATTTGAGATGGATGGAGCTCAGGAGGTCTGGTCCAACATCCTGCTCACAGCAGGGTAAATACTGAATTCAGACCACAGGCTTTGTACAGCAAATGATCAAAATCCTCCAAATGGAGAGATCCTGCCACTGCATCCCGGGGGAATAGTTTCTTCTGCTCAGTCAGAACCTCCTCTCTTTCCATTTATCCTGATGGTGTCTGTCCCTTTCTCCCAGCTTGCTTCTCTACAAAATCCTGGTTCCATCTTCTCCAGAGCACAAAGGGTGATGAAGCCCATCTCCTTCAGATCTGCTTTTGGCCAGGTGTTTCAGCCCCAGGTGGGAGGTTGAAACCAGGTGATAACATTCCAGATCCCCAAATGCCAAGGGGAACAATCACTTCCCTGCCCCATGGGCTGCCCTCCCTGCCCACAGCCTGGCTCAGCTCTCCTCCAGGGCTCTGACTGTGACCTGCTCCAGAGTCCAGCACTGCTCAGTACGGGGGGGGCCCTCGCTCCTTCCAAGGATCCTTCCCAGATCCCAAGGTAGAATCTTGCAGTTCATCTTTCCAAGGTCCATGTCCCTGTAAATGGTGACCCTGACCTCAAGCTTGTCTGCTCCCCACAGTGTGGAATTTCCCACAAACTGAAGCACATCCCCTCTCTTTCCCTGGTTTATTGGTATGTGGACCTATTCTGTGAAGACTTTCCAGTTTCATGGATTTTGTCTTCATTCTCCAAAGCTTCCCACCCAACCTGAGCAGCAACAGGAGCAGCAAGGCCAAGCACAGAGCAGGGTGAGCCCCAACAGAGAGCCCAGCCAAGGTACAGGGGCTCCCATACCCACAGCAGCTGTGCCTGTGCAGGGACACGGAACAGCCACGCTCTGGCAGGAGGATGGAGACACTGCAGAGTGCCTGGAAAGATGCCTGGTGGAAAGATGCCTTGGGAATGTTGGTGACAGCAGCTAAACAAGAGCCTGGTGTGCCCAGGTGGGCAAGAGGCCAAGGGCACCTGGCCTGTACCAGCCACAGTGTGGCTGCAGGACCAGGGCAGTGACTGCCCCCTGTGCTGGGCACTGCTGAGGCACCTCCAATCCTGGGGACAGTTTTGGGCCCCTCATGGCAAGAAAGACACTGAGGGGATGGAGCACATCCAGAGAAGGGAACGGGGCTGGGGAAGGGGCTGGAGCACCAGGAGCAGCTGAGAGAGCTGGGAGGGCTCAGGGGGGAACATTCACTCTCCATAACTCCCTGACAGGAGGGTGGAGCTGGGTGGGGTCGGGCTCTGCTCCCAGGAAACAAGGGACAGGATGACAGGAAATGGCCTCAAGTTGCACCAGGGGAAGTTCAGGTTCGATATTGGGGAAAATTTCTTCATGGAAGGGGTTCTCAAGTCCTGGCACAGCTTCCCAAGACAATGGTGGAGTCCCCATCCCTAGAGGGATTTTAAATAAGTGTGGATGCTGCACGTGGGGACATGGGTTAGTGGTGGCCTTGGCAGTGCTAGGGGAACAGATGGACTTGATGGTGTTAAAGGATTTTTCCAACCCCAGAGATTCTGTCACATCAGCCTTGCTCAGTGCTTGTTACCTTGTGCACAAATAGCTAACTTCTGTGATTATAAAAGCTGACAACTTCTATTTAATAACAATTTATATTTAATCAGCATTTTGAGATACATATTTTTAGAATTCAGGAAGAAATAGAAGAGGTGGCAGTGTGTGTGCACAGAGCTCCCAGGAGCAGTGAGCCTGAGCCACTTTCCATGGCAGCACATCCCAGCCCAGGGCTGATGGCAGCAGAGTTCTCCAGGTCAAGGGATGCCAGCCAGGCTGCTGGCAGGAGCCTTTACCCCTGGAATGGGGCCTTTTCCCTGCCTGCTCCATGCTGGGCAGCCCCCTGAGGGAGCCAGGCTGCTGGGGCTCCTCTGCTGTGCACAGCCCCAGGCACAGCAGGGTGCCCTTCCTCTTCTCCCTTGCTTTGCAGGAACAGCTGCATCAGTTAATTTGTTTGTGGTTAAACAAATTCCTTGCTGAAGCTACATATAAGGAGCTTGCAGGCCCAGAGCTCTAAATAATCCCTCCAATCCTCCTGTTTGGAATGATACTGCTGTTGTTGCTAATAATAATTCAACCCAATTTATAGGACAATAACATTTATTTAGAGCATGAAGGATTCCACATTATACAAACCCTTAAATTTATTTTTTGTTTCACTGGTCCATTTCTACAACAAATACATCAGATCTACTATATAATAAAATTATTTACATTTCCAAACAACATGGGGTTTGTTTATAAACCCTCTGACTGCTATTCACATACAGTACTTAAACAACAGCACATTACATTATTTTAATACCTAAAAATGACAACCCTGTATTCTAAATTGTTTATGAAAAGTGGAAACAAATAAATTTACAATTGTCTTCCCCTCCCCTTCCATTTCATACAAACATATTACCCTAATGTGCTAACCCTGACTTCACTTTGCAAATCCAGGGGGTTTTAGAAGAACCCAGTTTTTATATCTATTTATCTGTTTTTTAGAAAAAAAATCATTTATTGGGAACAGTATAATATTAAAATGACTTACTGTACAGAATTTTATTTAAAAAAGAAAAATCACAGCTCAAAATTGCTATTGGTAAATTCACACTCATTTACAAGTCTCATGTTTCCATGCAGTAATTTACTTGGATTTTCTTCTTTTTGACTGCATTGCACTGGCACTCGTTTCTGAAATCAAGAGAAGAAAACAAGCATGGATGCTCAGTTGGTAAGCCATTCCCCAGAGGGGCACAGATTGCCCTGTCATTTTTCCACACTCACACCAGAGTGGAAAGCTCTGGAGTGCAGGATTTCCCCAGCACCGGGACTGACTCCTGAGCAGCTGTGACCCCCCTGGGCCAGCAGCCCCACACACACCAGGGCCATGAGCCTCTCATTTATGCAAACCTAACAGAACAGCCTTTGAAAGAAGAGCCAAATATTTGTAAGTGTCCCCTCCGTGCTGTCCCCCTGTGGCACAGGAAGCACAGCCATGGAGATGGTGCCACACAACCACTGCAGAGGTGTTTTGGAGCCTGCCATGCCAGATAACAGCCCAGCTGTCTGAGCTCTTAGAAAGTCGTTAGAAAACAAGTCTCTGCAGGCTACACCGAGTCACAGGAACACAGCTGATGCAAAAAGACACAAATGTTAACACCTGCAGGGCCACGGCGACAGCAGATGACATGTCCAGTGCACTTACCAAGGCACTAAGTTTCCATTTCAAAACAAAAAAAAGAGTAAGGACCAAGGCCATTTGCATCTTTAAATCTTTTTAAAAATGTGATTTTAAACGTTGGCAATGTCTCTTTGGCTCTTCATAATGTTTTCCAAAAACTATTGCAGCTCTGTGCATTTTAAGAGTCAAAAGGGAAAAAAATTTCCAAGCCCATCTAAAATTAGAACAGCAGCAGTACAACTCCACAGCTGTTACATGTAGAATTAGAAAAAACAATCAACATTTCGAAATGTAACAAACTCAAAGCTACAGTAAATGCTAAAAGCAGCCCTTGCTGGAAAAGTACTCCAAGAAGGGAAAACACCAGTACAGTACCAATTTTCAGAAGTGAAACCTCTCCACAGGCTCGACTCCAGCCTGGAGCCCTCCAAGCAGCAGGGCTGACTCTGAAGTGGCTTCAGCACCAGCTGTTGCTGCCCTTGCTGCTGCTGAAGCTCTGTGTTTGGGAGCAGGAGTGGGCCAGCAGTGCTCAGCCCTTGGGAGCATCACCAGCACCTCCCCAAACCCTGCACCCCAGAGTGTGCTGGACACACGTGGGCAGGGCTCTCCCTCCCTGTGTGCCCTTCTCTTCTTTTCTCTCCTCTCACAGTGACCCTTCTGCCTCCTCCTTCCCAAGCCTTAGCAAGTTCCTACTCCAGCTGGTCAAAGTCTGCTTCTCTCTCCCTCCTGATTTTTTTTTCCCTAATAATGACTTTAAACATTCTCTATTTCAAGAGATAACTGCTCTGAGCCCCACATTCCTTTTACCAAGGACTGGGGGGTTTCTCAGGACACAGATAACATAATGAGCACAGAAGCAAGTAAACCAGAATAATTAAGCTCTGATTTACTAACAAAAATGTACAACAGAGCAGGCACAGGTGGCAAAGCAGGTGACAGTCCTGCAGCCACCTGACTAAGGTGCAGCCTGTCCTCACCCCAGAGCACCTGGTTTGGCTCATTCTCCACAGCTCAGGAGCAGCTGTGTGCTCACAGTAAGGCAGCACAGCCAGGTGTCCCCTGCACCCAAGTGTCCAGCAAAGCCCTTGGACACTGTGGCAGCTTCAGATGCATCATTTAAAAACAAGGGTTTTATTTACAGAGGTAAACGAATTCCACAGTCAGCACAAACCCCTGTGAGAGTTTTGGTATTATTTAAATTTGATGCACTTTCCTGTTCCCACATTTTCAGAATCTGATGTGTCACTGGTTGTCATCTTTAGGTTTACCCAGTACAGCCTGTGGGGCAGGTCACATGCTCCAGATCCCCCCAAACACAGGCAGGGATTTTATACTGGCTTCACATTTTTCAAACTCTTTTTCACAATCATGAAAGAGAATTTATTTTCACAATACAGACTCAAATTCTTCTGCACAGTCCTGCCACAAGAAGTAAATGTAATTAAATTCAGCAGTCACAAAAGTGCAGAACATATAGGTCCCCTGTGTAATCTTTGGGAGTCATTGCACAATGACATAAAGCTGGAATGCTTCTCTGAAACTCTGAAAACACAATATTCTTACCATCACACTTTAGTACCTCCAGTATGGAAATGGTGGCTGAATTCAACTTGACTTCCTTTTATAATCATTTGATATTAATACCTCTTTGTTCTGTATATTATCTTTAAAATAGTGGTCGAGTGTTGCCTCTTGACGATCTCTCTCTACTCTCTTGCATAACTTTGGTCCATCAGCATTTTTCTGACCCTTAAACACAAGAAGCTGACAGAATTAGCTTCAGCCTGGCACTGGGCCGTGCATATCACACAAATGCTGCATAATTGTTAAAGACTGTAACCTGGGTAGGAGTAAGGTACGTCAGCACCTGCTAATGCCATGGGTTAATGACTTCAGGAGTTCAGATGTTGTTGAGAAGCAGAGCTGAGGCTCTGTGCTAGCACACAGCACACCCTGATGCTCCTGGCTGCCACCTCAGCAGCCTCTGGAGCGTGCCTGAACCATGGCATTTGACTTGGCCAGAGCTGACCGTGCACTTGGGAAGACTTAAGTCTTGTGTCTTTCGGGCTTCAGGAAAAGGAAAATGTCACTTTATGATCTGAGTGTGGTCCTTCCAACAGCAACACATTTCTGCCAAGAGAACTCAACTAGGCAAGGTGCTGAGCACTACAGTGCTGAGTGCTGCAGAAAGCAAGTTCCACAGATGTACCAAAGAGGAATTCATACAGGATTTACTGCCAGTGCAGACGTCGAGAAACGCTTCAACACCAACCTGTGGCTAAATCCTTGAAACTAGAGATAAAGCACCCAAGGTGCTGCAAACCAGTATTACGAGGCAGCTACTGCCAGAGCAAACACCCAGGGAAGCAGGTTAGGAGCTGCCCTCTCCCCAGGAAGGGTGGCTGTACATGTTACCTTTAGCTGTGCTGGACGTGGACGCGGGTCGCGAGGATCTCTTGCGCTGCCCGTTCTCTACAGTGTCCTGTGAAGCGGCAGAATCCTCTGTTCTTGAATTTCTTCTACTTGGAGTTTTAGACTTTTCACAATTCTCTTTTGTCTCATTACTAATAAAGTGGGACAAAATATTTCTGATGAAGTGTGAGAAGAATTATGTTTTTCTATGCAAGTCAGACAAGCTGGAGGATGGCCCGACACAGGTACCAGTTCCGGACTATTAGCACTGAAGAATGAAACTCTAGAGATATCAGAAGTTCTATCAGATGAAGAATGACCTGAGTAAGCCAGAGTATAGTCCATTTCTATCAAAAATTATCAGAGGGTACAGAATTGAGAAGTCCTCAAAGAGAATATTTTCAACATTAGAAGACCAATAAATTAGGTGCATTATAAATTGTCTGCTCTGTTTTCCACAGGTGCCACCATTACTGAAGTCTAGGAAAAGCAAACAGGTTACATTAGAGACTGCTACAGTATGGGGGTACAGAGTTGAAATTGCAGATGAACTTAATTGCAGGAGGGATTAAGAACTCTTCAGGGAGTATGCCAGCTCATGGGTTTGCTACAAAGACTTACTCCATTGATCCAAG
>JAOTQP010000841.1:1124168-1143065 GCA_026413545.1 Cichladusa arquata
CGGGACCGTAACTGAATTAATTATGAACGCATTAATCATGACTTTAAGCAGCCCAGTGATTTATCACTCCACTTCTAAACATTTCTCAAAATCCAAACTTCAGCTAACTAGCTCAGGACACCTTAAATCAAACGCCGAAAAGCTGAACGCTTAGTACGATTCATTTAAGTTACCCCTCAAACCGGATGCTCAAATTATTAGTTAGTTAAAAAAAACCCCCACAAAAAACAGTCTCCATCACAGTACAAACTAAAAAGATCAAAATCCCGACTAAGGCCTCTCAACAGTACCATAATCGTTCTGACATGAGCAATATTTATTCAAAACCAGAGCTAAAGAATAATTTGAGAGTTGAGAAAAACCAGCCGAGAGCCGCACTCTGTGCAGACGCCAGAAGAAAACGGGTTGGAGAGTTTTCCTTTCACAAGGGCAGCGGTCCCGGCACCTCTCCACAGGTAGGACTGGAACTCCACGCAATTTTAGGCAGAGTTTTTTAGGAGGTTCCCGCTCCGGCCCTGACAGCCCCGCCAAGTTTCGGGCCAGGTGCCGCGGGGTAGCGCACAGCTCTCCCCAGACAGGGAGACAACCAGGGCGGACAACCTTCCAAGTTCCTAAAAAGTTTCCAGACGCGGGGGCTGCCTGACCGCACCGGCCCCGCCGGGCACGGCCGCCTGCTGCTGCCGCACCTGCGGCCCCGGCCGGAGCCCGGGAGCTGCGGGCGGAGCGGGAGCGCGGCCCGGCCCGCAGGTGCCCCGGGACCCCCGCCCGCTCCTTACCTGCACGGGTCCCGCCCAACTTTCCCACTCCGGGCCAAACTTGCGGCAGACAGCGGACCCACTCCCGACACCCACCTCCAGTCCAGTCGAGTCCAGTCCAGCCCGTCCCGTTCCGCCCCAGCCCCCCGCCAGCCCGGCCACAAGGGCGGGGAAAGGGGGCGGAGGGAAGCGAGCCCGCCCCGCGGCGGGCATTGTACGCCCCCGGAGCGCCCTTCCCAGCGGTTGAGGCGGCGTAAGCTCCTCCTCCCCTCGCCATGTTCTTTGTTTCTGCGGCTTGTCCCAGCCGTTCCCGGTGACGCCGCGGCCGCCCCGGCGGGGCCGGCGGAGCGGAGCGGGGCCGCTCCGGCCGCAGGGGCCGCGCCCGGGGACGCGCAGGAGGGAGCGGCCGCCGCAGGGCTGAGGCTCGAGCTGCCGGGCACAGAAGTGCTCTGTTTCGTAAGGCTGGGTGCTGGAGGTGTCCCGCTTTTGCTGTCGAGTTCTGCTGGTGGTTGCTCTGCTCCCAAACTATTTGGGACCGGCGTTTCTAGTCCCTGACCTTCTGTTTCTCCATCCAAAGCATACTGCTCTTCCCCTTTCTCCAGGGAGCCAGTGACCTTCTTGCACGCTTTAGTCAGCAGGAGCTGGCCGATCTTGTCTACCTTTCCCTTTCCCTTGCTGGATGAAACAGGACTGCGTCTGTTCCCAGATCCCGGGCTGCTTGTAAGCAGAGGGGAAACAACAGGTCCCGACTGGGCTGCTGGCACAGGGCACTGCTCACCCGGCCCTGCGCCCTGGGCAGCCTCCTCGGGGCTGAAGTCCTTGGCTTGCTGAGCAGGAAGCTGGGAAGGAACGCTGGAAGGAGCAGCAGGGGAAGAAGGCAGTTGGACAGGAGATGCCAAGGGATTCAGAACGAGTGATCTGCTGGTGGGGATACTGGACACAGGACTGGTGGATGAGGTGCTGGGAGGAGTGGGCCCGGAGGAAAACTTGATATTCTGTGGGATATGCAAGGGACCAACAACTGCGACCGACTGAGGCATCAGGCTCGAGTTAGAAGTCATGGGGGCTGCTGGAATGGTGCTGGACTGGGAGCCCTTCATCACTTGGATGATTGAGGATGAGTTTATAAACACAGGTGTGATGAACTGCGGCCGGGCGTTGGACTGAGCTGCCGACTGTCCCTCTGAAACCATCACTTTGCTCCCCACGTTGGGCATGGTGACAACAGTGGACACTAATGCAGATTGCAAGTGGGATGGCAAAGGAGCTGATGTATTAGCAGCAGATGTAATAGGGTTGGAAGTCACAAAAACTGTTATCTGGTTAGGGGGTAAAGGACCTGAAATAGAAGAAGAGCTAACAGGCCTCTGCATTACTGGAGGAACACTCTGTGCCACACTTGCATTTACTTCTCCCAGTTCCTGGTGCCCTGGATTTGGACAGGGCTCGTTATTTTGAGGCAGGCTAAGTGAATTAGATGGCTCCTTGCTCAAGGATGAATCCTGCAGTGGAGGAATGACAGCTATCTTCTTTAGTTCCTCACCAGTGGGGACTACTGGTGCCATTTCAAGACCAGTCAGCCCAGGGGGCTTAATGGTCACATTAGGAGCTCCAGAATTGTCAAGAAGTTGACTTAGAGAAGTTGGTGCCTCCCTCATAGCTGGAGATACCATGGCTTTACTTTCCTCCATGACTGGGAGCTTACTGCTATCTAATGCTTGCCCATCTTTTTTTGCCTGTTCCTCAGGAACCAGCACTTTCATTTCTGAAGTAGAGATGCTTTTCAGTTCCATACTGGGCTGGTCCTTGCTACCTTGGACAACTTGTGCACTTTGACTCTCTGTATCTTGAGGCACACTAAGGCTCTCCTTATTGTCTTCAGGAATGCCAGTCACAGCAGGTACAGAAACTGCAGGACTCTGGTTACTTAGCATGGAGCTAGTTTGAAAACTTGTGGTCACAGGTGTCGGCAAAGAAGAGGCACCAGCCATCACATTTCTCTGTAATTCCATGTTCTGCAAGAGAGATGGATTCTGCTGAGTTGTCAGTGATAATTTAGCTGCTTTTGAATTCTGTCTGCCAGGGCTTGGTGTAGTTTTCCTACTGGATCCAGGACTGGACCTTCGACTATTGCTTGGGCTTGCTCTCTTTGTTCCTCCAGCGTTGGTCTGTTTGCCCGAATTAATGACCACACCTTCCAACTTGTGTGACTGTGAGGCAGTAAAACTGGACTGATTGTTAATTGTGAGATTTGATGGGGCTTGTCCAATGGCCTTTAAAGTAGTGGGATTCAGACCCTGCTGATCAAATCCTCTATTGAGATTAGGCCTGGGAGGTAAAGGAATATTGATCTGGGGAGGGAACAGACCAGCAATAGAAGCATTGAGCCTCTCTGGAGACAGGCTAATTTCTGAGGGTTCTGTGCTGGGTGGACGGTTATTAGGAGTCTGAGGGTAATATGGCCTTGGGCTAGCTCTGTTTGGGGTTTTAGGCCTTGAAGTTTGTGATGGGGCAGCAACATTTGGAAAATGGTGTGTAAGAGCACTAGATAGAGAACTAGACTGCTGCTGGGGACTTGCACCTTGGGCAGCTGAAAGTGGGGATGGTCCAGGCTTAGGTCCTGTCATCATTAACTGGTTCTGTGAAACTACTAAATGAGATGTCACATTATTCTGAGCTCCTGAGGCTGGAGGGCCCTCAGCTCCACCTCCTTCTGGAAGAGAGGATACCGATGCCACCTCTCTGAGGGGCGAGCTGGAAGGATTCTGTACATTATCTGGATAAACCATTTTTCTTGCATTATTTCCCAGAGGAGGATTGCCTGGCAGGGCCATCCTCTGTTTGTCAGGAGATGGGGGCACGGGCCCAGGCCCCTGGAGGTTCACCATCACCGGCATGTTCCCGCTCTGCTGCATCGGCATCCGCTGCACATCTGGGTTCAGGGGCCCCCTGGGGGGGTGAACCCCCTGGGGCACAGGCAGCCTGACTGATTTGGGATCCTGCTGCATCATCAGCATCATCATCATCTGCTGCTGCTGTGGTGTCTGGGAGGGTGCCTGGCCCTGCTGTGGGGCTGCCTGGGGCTGCTGCTGCGTCTGGGGCTGGGGCTGCTGCGTGTGTGGCATGAGCTGAGGTGGCATCTGCTGAAGTGGCCTTTGCTCCACTGGCTGAGATGGATAACCTGAGGCAACAGGATGACACAAGCGTTACAACCAACCAAAGATCAGAGGAAGCAGAATTTCTGTAACAAACAGGATTGGATAGAAAGTAGAGCCTGGAGCATGTTTAACTTGGATGAGAGCCACATGAACAAAACAGGTTTTACAAACAAAGCCAAAGATTTTACTTAATTCATGAAAATAGTTTTACTTAATGTATGACTTGCATGAGGTTTAACTGGAGATCTCTTAGTGTGTTATATCAGCTACTAACCCAGGTTCACACCACCTGCAGTCTTTGCAACTGCCCATGGGCTTATTTTCACTAACGAATGCAGAGTTGGACTTTCACTAATTATTCCTCCTTAAAAGTAGCTTTAGAGTTTGACAGCCCCCATGAGTCATGAACCAGCACATCTGCCACAGACCTGACATTTTCTTGAGTACAAAGTAGAATCTGCCATGTGTTACTCAGCCAAAAACACTCTAATGTGGTTTATAATATAAATCCTATTGCAGAGTTTAGATTTAATCTCTCTACATGCAAAGGATCATTCCAACCACTACCTATAGTAGTTGTTCTAGCTGTAGTCTGTGCTACATTTTTATCAGTTATGTTACTGATGAATAATGCTACAGTACTCAGTATGATACCTGCAGGATGATAAATGAGAATGAGGCCACCTCTTCATTTTGAGCTAACCCAAAGAAAACACTTAAACAATGGTACCAGTTACTTATTAGGAGGAAGAAAGATTTGAACTTGAATGTGTGATAGCATAAATAAAATAGAATTGTCACAAAGATCGTTAAAAGCTCTCCTGTAGTTATTACATTCAGATAATCACAGAAAAATCCTACTACCTGGTGGCCTACTTGCAAAGTCTGAGAGTTTAGGGCCTGACTTATCTAAATTCATTCCTTGGTCTCCAGACATCGAGGACTGATCACTCTCCTCCAGGCCAGCTGGACGTGATTCTGAAGAACTGAAAGGAAAACAATTGCAATTAAGATACAGCCCCCACATCAGTGTTTGATTTTTGCTTCTATAACTAAGTACTCAAGTAATTAATTCCTAGCACTGTCCACAGACTTGGAATAAGCCACTGAAATGCTTCTGATGTAACTTGCCAGACTGGAACACACACACCAGGTATGTGTACAGTCACTGCCTTAAGTACTGCTGAAGAGGAAACAAGTTGCCTGGTGCTCTGTTGATCTTAAAACATTTATTTCTACTGTGAATCTGAGCTTTATAACTAAGAGAATGCCAATGGATATTTCAGACGATAGAGCTACATATACTTCAACTAAACTAAATGGGCTTTCCTATGACATCTGTATGGATAAGCAAGTGCCATGGCTAGATGCATTTTTAATTTATTTTAATGGTAGCACCTTTTCTTTTAATGCACCCAGAAGTGACTCACTCTGATAACACCCCAGCACAAGTGCACTGACATTTCAGGCACTGCAGTCACTCTCCAGAGCACAGACCTGTGTGGTACTGGGGCTCTGTAAGTGATCATACTTACAGAGTGAGTCTGGGTTGGAAGGGACCTTAAAGCCCATCTAATTCCACCCTCTGCCATGGGCAGGGACACCTTCCACTATTCCAAGCTGTTCCAAGCCCCGTCCAACCTGGTCTTGGACACTGCCAGGGATCCAGGGGCAGCCACAGCTTCTCTGGGCACCCTGTGCCAGGGCCTGCCCACCCTGCCAGGGAATAATTCCCTCTCAATATCCCATCCATCCCTGCTCTCTGGCAGTGGGAAGCCATTCCCTTGTCCTGTCACTGCAGTCTCTTTTCCAAAGTCCCTTTCCAGATCTCTTGGAACCTCTTTAGGCATTGGAAGGGGCTCTAAGGTCCCCCTGGATCCTCTTCTCCAGCTGAACATTCCCAGCTCTCTCAGCAAGGCTCCAGAGCAGAGGGACTCCAGCCCTGGGAGCATCTTTGTGGCCTCCTCTGGACTCTCTCCGAAGGAATGTCCTTCTTGTGCCTCAGGGCTGGAGGCAGCTCTGCAGGTGGGGTCTCACCTGAGCAGGGCAGAGGGGCAGAATCCCCCCAGACCTGCTGCCCACACTGTGGGATCAGCCCAGCACTCAGCAGGGGTCTGGGCTGTGAGTGCACACTGCTGGGTCATATTAGTTTTTCATCCATCAGCACCTCCCAAGTCCTTCTCCTGAGGAATCTGATGCTCAAGGAGACTCTCTAGGACAATTTAAAATTATCCAGACTCAACGCCCAATACTTCGACAAGACAGCTTTTGCAAACTTAGAAAAACCCCAAGTTTCTACAGAGAACAATATGGTATATCTGGTCAGAGGAACAATATGAATTTATGGTCAGAGGATGTAAAACAAAGAGGGATGAGGAGTAGAACTAAACTGCTTATCACCTTTATGAATATAAGGTTACGGGAAGTTCTACGTAAGAAAAGCTCTAAGCTAAAATTAAAGACATCAAAAAAAGTACACTTCCAATAAAGAGAGGCAGAATCATGAAGAAATGCCATGGGTAAAATTAAGACTTTCAGCAAGATAAGAATTTGAAATACATAACATTGGGGAGATCTATCCTATTAAATTTACTTGAAAATAACAGTTTCTGGCATCTGTACAGCTGACCCAAAGCTGTAAACACCCACAGAGACACCCTGGTCTGTCCTAATGTTCTATCAGCTACTGAATCAACATTCAAAAGGCAGCATGTGACTGGAAATCCCTGAATTTCTGTAGGTCAAAACTGGAGAGAACATACACCAAGAAAGAAGAAAGTTGAAAATAGGGCAAACACAGAACTGTTCCAGCCACTGCTGCTGAGGGCCAGTGCCAAGGAAAGCACCTGGAGTGCAATGCTGTGTCTAATCCAGCATACCACCAATTTTTGTGATGCAGGTGGTGTAGGCTTACATGCCTCCACCAAGAAATTTGATGAAAACTGGCAAAATGTAGAGATATGCCCCGGAGCATTGTATTAACAGCCACAAATGAACAAAAATTCTGGCAGCAAAATCCCCCAAAAAAGCTGGTGCAGGTGCCAGCCACGTGAACAGAAAGAATGCCTAAAACTGTGAATGCAATCTCAAATTTGTCAATGTTGCTGTTTATTTACAATGGTGGGAGATTAAAAATGCTACAGTTGAAGTTCAGCTCAAAGCTGATATACAGCATCACTGCACAGAGAGGTTCAAACCTGGTGCACAGTGCATCCTTAGCAAACACCTCCTGCCAGATGGGTCTGTGCAAATCTGGGAGAAAAGACCCAAACCTGGTTTGCCAGCAAAGAGCAGCTATGGTAAGGAAGCCTGCTTCTATCATTGCTGGAAAATTTAAACATCAACTGAATCTCAAATGTGGCTGAAATTCATTGGGCATGTTTAGCAACAACCACTCGTGAAAAATAACCAGAATATGAATAGCAAGATGTTTGTGTGAGGGACAAAATACTCCATATTTATTCTTCTTTTCTATTGCACTACATGTAAAAAACTATATGAGTAACTGCAAACCAGGTACAGTCTGGATTGTCATCAGTAGTACTTCTGCTCTACCAGCTGCACTCTGAGGTACAACCTTCAGATCCAAGTCTCTCATCAGAGCAGAGACAGAACTTCAGGAAAACCCAAACCAAGCAAACCAAAGAAGGTGGCAGCTTGGTCATAAGGAGAGCAAAGCTAAAATGACAGGTATGGCAGAGGCAGCCCGGCCCAGGACAGCAGCTCTGGGGGTCCAGGGAGGCTCCTCCCCTGCTGCTGACTGGGGGCATTTCCCAGCTCTGCAGGGGACTGGCAACCCCAGCCCTGCAGTGAAACCCTCGAGTCTGGCTGGGAAAAGCTTCTTTGTCCTGCAGTGCTGTCACCACCTGCACTGGACACTGCAACCTGAGTGGCAGCACTGGGAATGACCTCCCACAGTGGATTATTTCTGTTCTACCAGTGCACAGGATGTTCATGGTCTGTGCACAGGGGAACATTAAACAACTGCTTGTTTGTGCATGGATTTAATAGAATTAACCAACCTGTTTTATCCACAATCCCATTCCATTTAGCATCTTGTTCCTCAGTTTACATCCCATTACCCACAGTCTTCAGATTCAGTACACAGATGCAAACACTTTTAAACAACCAAAATGTCCTGGGTTTCATTCCAATGCAAAGTTGCTCAATTAAGCAAACCCTTGAAACTATTTTAGACTCAGCTGAATAAACCCTTTCAATAGCTACTTATTCTATTTGCATTCCAATATGACTGCAATCCTTATTACTAATTGTACTTTCGTTACCATGTTATTATTTCTCAGAAATTATTTCTTTTTAGTGTACTTATCAAATTAGCTGCATTTCCACACAAGGTTTGCTGCTCTGAATTCTAAAATTTCTGAGGAAGAATGACAGAGAGGAAGCTGAGATGAAAAGCATCCTACTTGCTTCTGATGCAAGAGAAAGTGATCCAAATCAGATTTCATTCCTGCCAATTCCAAAGCAGGAAAATGCTGAGCTTGCCCAGCATGAGGGAAGTTGAGCGTTAGGGAGGCAGGAAGGTGTTACAGGCAGCTCTAACTGCAGTCTCCCTCTTTTTGCTGGAGAACAAACTCAGGAACTTTTGTAAGAACAGCTCCCTTCTTCGTGCTTCTGCAAGGATCAAACATTGATATAGTGCACGTAGAACCAAAATGCTCATCCATATCAGAACAACATTCTGGTTCGTTCATTAATTACACCAAAATCTGATTCAAAGTCTTATTTAGGAGCTGGAATTGAGCTGTCACAGCTCATTAGAAAACCTGTAATTGAGATTTCTTCTACTGTGAAAACTATTTAATAAGCAAATAGTCTTGTGAGGCTTTGCAAGCTCAGAGGAAGAGCTTTATAGACACATTTATTGATATTCCTGGGCCACACTGAGGCTGGGTGCTCATCAGTAAGACCAATGAAAACAAAATCATAGGAAGAATTTTCTTTAATGATTAATGGATGTTTTTTTCAGAAGGTGATGCCAAATCATCTGCTCCCTCTGAATGCTCTGTCACTTCCACAGCAAGGCACTTGCTACAGCAGTGGTTACCATTTTATTGGAATCTACTTGGATGGAGGAACGGGTGTCTGTGTTAGGTTTCTAAGTCACCCCAAAGCTGCAGACTGGCCACACACTTGGTGCTGGCCAAGTTACTTTGCCCAGGTTTCCACATCTGGCCACAGGCTCTGTCCTCCTCCAGCTGTAATCTGAGATCACTCAGCAGCACTGAGGATCTGACAAGCCATACCATGACTGTATACAACTATACAGGAGAGGCTTGAAAAGGTTTTTTCCAAGGCCTATTAAATTAGCATGCTTTGCTTTACCTTACAGCATTTCTGCATTTTATTTTTGTACTAGTTAAGCCAATTAATGTTTGTCACAAAAGATCATTTGCTATAGATGATGTGAGTTTTTCAGTCCACAATTAAAATGTCCATGAGATTATTAATTCCATCTTCACAAAGGAATCTTGACACTGCAGAAAATGCAGGCTGGGGCTACACACTGAATAACCAAAGGAGAAGTTTAAATATTGAACAGTTGCTCAGTACTTGATGCCATCTTCTCTTTGCACTGAACTGAACATGTGTCCCTAGGAAAGGCAGCATAAACTTCAGGTTAAAAACATGATTATTCAAAGGGGCCAGACTGGTGGAACCAGAGCCACACCAGGAGCTTCATGTGCTATTGCCACCTTTTTGTTTGGTTCTAAGAATTTAATTTTGATATCTAGATATTTCTGTGTTATAATTGTCTGTGCAATTTTTTTCATTTTTCCCATTTTTCCCTGATTGAAAACAATCCCCCCAAGTACTAACAGGTGGATGCCTGTTAATGCCCTGTGGGCTCATCTGCAGCATCAGGGTAATTAAATAAAGCATATCTGCCTTCACCATTTGAGCTGAATAATGGCACAGCAGCAGCACCCTGTGCTGGATGAGAGTGAACTGCCAATGGCAAATGCTTACAGGACAGGTGGCCAAGAAAGAACATGCTGGCCAAAGAAGGAAGAGATCCTGCAATCTTGTATTTTCACTAAAAAGACATTCATTCATTATCTTTCAATCTTTTCCATTGGCCTCCTCCCTCTCAAGAGCTGTGAGTTTGTTTTCTTTTTCCTTCCTAATCTCTGCTAGGCCAGGAAGACCAGCACTGCTTGGATTTGTTAATCTCATACTCAGAAAGTACCACATTCTTCCCTCTAAATTCTAGCTGCAGCTTCAACTAAGATAGAAGTCCAGCTCAATTCCAGGCAGAAATGTGTCAAGATATACACATAATTCAGGAAACAACCCCCAAAATCTGTCCTGCATATGTTATATAGAGGCTTCTAGTTCTTCTGAACATACTTCCCACCCTTTGATCGTGGCTGTCAGACTGCTTAAAAAAGGCAGCCTCCTCTTCCAAGGGCTGTGGCACCATGGGCCACATGCTAAACTTCCTTCACCCAGTAGAGGTAAGGAACAGTACTGGTAGAATTTGGTTTATAACTGAGTTTGGATATTTGTATGTTATTTTTAATCTTGAACAAACATTCCAATGACAGACTCTTGGGAGAAACTGCTACAACGTGAATAAAATACAAGTCCTTCCTCACCCATTACTTGCTGATAAAATATTGACAAGATGCCTGTGGAGTTTCTTCATGCCCCTTATAAAAAACACTGTAATATTCAACCTACGTTGTTTGTTCTAGCTGTTGATTATTCTTCTTCTTCCTTGGAGGCTTCTTCTTCTTTGGCTTGTTGGCATTCTGGTTATTCTGTTTGTTGTTCACACCGAAGTGCCCTGCTGAGATATCACTCTGCAGTAGGTTAACCAAGAGCGGACTCGTGAGCGTCACATCTTTATTGACAGGAAACACAGGGTTCTGCCCACAGGAAACCTGATTCCCATTGGGAGTTCCACTAAACCCTGTATTGAAAGGCAGCCCATGGCCAGAGAAATGACTCCCCGAAGCATTGTTATTTCCTTGCATTCCTTGCATATGAGAAGGCACCATGTTTGGCTGCTGCACAGGAACCTCAGGTAACATCTGTGTCAAGTTCCCATCGTTGTTTGTTGTGGTTGCAGTATCCCCAAGTTGCTGAGAGATGTGAGGACCAGGTCCGGTGGGTCTTAAAACTTGCCCCTGCATTCCCATCACCTGAGAAGGATTCCCATTCACAGGGCCTTGTTGTGCCATCATCTGCCCAGTGAACTGCACCATGTTTCCTTGCATATTTGGGGTTGGTCCTCTCATCAGTTGAGCTGGCCCCGTCATAACATTGGACTGGTTTTGAGTATTAAAAGGCTGTTTATTTCCTTGCATCTGAGTGGTCATCATCTGTTCCATCATTGAGTTTTGCTGTAGCATGACCTGGCCCTGAGGTCCCATCATCTGATTGTGTGTGGACATCATCTGCTGTCCCTGCTGGGGAATCATCTGTTTGGGTGGGGTCATCCTCTGGGGAGAGGGACCAAGATTTTGGTTTTGAGGTGTCACCATCATTTGGCCTTGTGGCATGAGCTGAGTTCGAGAAAGTATCATCTGGTTTTGAGGGTTCAGCGATCCCTGAGCCTGAATGTTCACCATCTGTCCTTGAGAGGACACGATTTGCTGATGCATCCCCATTAGCTGGGACTGTGGTCCTTGCTGAGGCTGTCCCTGCATGTTGCCCATGTTAACCTGTGGCACCCCACTAGCACCAGCCTGCTGGTTGTTCATATTTCCATGAAGTCCCATTAGATTGGTCTGCATCATATTTGGTGGGCCATGTGCTGCTTGCAGCTGAGTTTGAGGAGGTCCAGATCCTTGGCCACCTTAAGAAAATAAAAAGAAAATACCAGTAAGAAAGTAATTGGAGTGGCGTAGGAGTTTTCACAGCTTTAAATGTTGAATACTCCAAAATTGCTTTCCTCCCTTTTCAAATAAACTGGTGTATCTCATACATTTGCAGTCCTTGGATAAAAAATCTGATGCTATGGATACATGTGAGTTGCCAAAACAGAACATTATACATCTCAAAATAAACATATGGACTGGTGCTCCCCTATATCCCACTGCAGAAGACAGAACAGAAACTTAATTTCAGTTGTTATCTGCACCTAAGTTTGAAAATCTTCCATAATGTCACCTAACTCAGCAGAGTAATTCCTTACCAAAATGAGCTTCAAACCCTGAGATTACTTTATAATGGGTTAAAGAATAAATGCACACAGAGTACTGATGAAATTAAATCATCAGGGTATCCATAATCCAGCCAAAAGACTAATAATTGAGTGGTTAAATGGAGGGAGACATCTGTGAACTAAAGATTTCATTTTCACACTTTAAGCAGACTTCTGAAATTATTGAAGGAAGGAGTAAATAATCTTTTCGAAGCAGAACAAGACTATTTTGCTATTCTGCTTCTAGGATAATAACACTTTTTTTTTTTTTTTCTGGACAAGAAGCTCCTTTTGTGCTGTATCTTTATTACCCCTTGCCTCCAAATTTCAGTGCTATCTTCCATTCAGTTTCTCAACAGCTGCTTCTGAAGCCCAGACCCCAGTCCTCATTAATAACAGCTTTGTTTTGAGACACGTGAGCAACCTTATGGTTTTCTTTTCTCTATCCAGCACTACACCCAAGTGCTGCTGCAGCCCCAGCCAGCAGCTCCCTGTTAATGGCAGGAGTTTAATGCTTTGGGACACAGGAAAAGGCATCGTGTGCTACAGATGGAAAATGGAAAAAGCTGAGGCCCGCCCCAGAGCAGTCAGACCTGTGTGCTGCACGCTCTGGCTGGTTTGCAGCTGTGGTGCTCCACTGTTGCCTGCTGTTCCTGGAGCTGTGGAGGGCACCTGGCCTTGCAGGAAGTTCTGGTTAGCCTGGCCTGCAGGGAACCCCGGGGGGAGCCGCTTGGGCATTCCTGAACACGAGAATTCTCGGATTAGTTAGTATGGAAAATGGGAAGGAAAAAACAGACAAAATCTATAATTGGAGAGTACCTTTGAGTCTGTGCTGTCATATGACAGGCTTAGGCAGAAGCTGTTCTTTGCCAATATACAAAATCCACCGGAGACATTTATAGTTCTTACCTGTGCAATGATTCTGTCTAATGAATTACCATTACTAACTTCAAACTATAATTTAAGTACAAAACTTACTACCTAGAGAAGATGAAAAGTCCACGTTTGACCTTTTAGAAACTAGAAATTAATGTGGTTTGCTGCTTTCTGCTCTACTGCATCTCTTAGCCTGCCCTTAACTTATTCCATGTACACAAACAGAAATAACTGGTATTTTTGTCAGTGATGTGCTCCTGTCACCAACTCTGACACACCAGGTGCATACTCCTTATCAGTGCTGCTGTGTGCACACACTCAAAGGGTCTTTTCATCCCAGAGTGGGCTGAGGAACCCCACAGTTCAGCAGCACATCCAGACCTGCTGCTCATTCAAGTAACTTTGCTCTTCCTGCTGCAAGAGCAATGAATTCTTTGAGGCCATAATGTGGCCCAGCACCCACACTTTGGCACATCCAAATATCACTGCTGCCCTGGAACAGAGAGAAAAACCTCCCCTCTACCTGCCAATGTGAGCAGCAGCATGGATGGATTTGAGAGAACCCACTTATTTTTAACTCACTGTCCACACAATGCCTCAGACTTTGAAGCAATCCTGCCCACTGCCCCCTTTTATTTTCCTGACCCAGTGCCAGAATGTGACTTCAATTCCTCCTGAAGTTAGAGCTTTCTTGCACACCTAATTTTACTGCTTGTGCTAATTATGTGGTCTTGGGTTGTAATTAACATTTCAAGGTAATCAAGTCTATAGGCCAAACACCAAATACAGAAACAGACTTATTGAAACACCACATCACTGGACTCCAGCTTTAGTTCTGCTAAACTCTTAGAGAAGTTTTACACATAGGAATGCTTGAACTGAGAAAAAAAGAAAGTGTTAGCTTGGCCTATTCCAAATCTGATATAAATTCTGATTTGCTAAATTAGCTGTGTGAAATGCAAAGTGTTTGAATGCATACATTTACACCAAACCTTTAAATCTAAGGTGGCTTAAAAATGGAAAGATACATAACGACAAATTAACATATAAATTGCAGCAAAGAATGAGCATGCACAGAAGTCAGGCAAAAATCTCAGTGGTGGGATCAACATAGCATTGCTGAAACCAAGGAATCCTGTCTTAAAATCACCTGAGGATACAGCTCAAGCAGGATTGTTGATTTTAGCAATAAGGTCTACAATATGACTAAATAACATATTTTGATAGTGTGACTTTTAACTCAAAAAAATTGAGGTTTGTTTGTAGGAGGTTTAGTTAGGAAGCAGAGCTTGGAGATTATACTGGCTAAAGGTCATGGCTAAGATTTCTGATGGGGACATATGGCTGGTGAGGCAAAACTGTAGGGAAATGTGAGTGTAATAAATAATGAATAACTGATTCCAGATGGAGACAAAATAAGATACACCAAGTGTAGGGCACTGGCAGATCCCAAGAGAACCTTGAAACAGAAAATTCATCTGAATTCAAACGAGACCCATGGTACAAAGAGTGAAAACAAGAAGCTTGTCCAGATCAGTAGACCAAGAAAAAGGAATTCCTTACAGTGTTTGGACAGATTTTGGATGTACAACATGAGAATGCAAGACACTAGAATGTACTTATGTGTGTGTAGGTGGACAAAGAATATGGGCCATGTTTTATAAGTACATAAAGAAAGATTTCAAAGGCTTAAGCAAGAACTGGTGTACGGGACCTGAGAATAGCCATCTGAGAAGAAGATGAAGAAATGAGTGAGCAAAGACAAGCATGGCAAATCTGCATGGAAATACAAAGGACTCAAAGGGAAAAAACCACCAAGGACACAAAAGAGATCCTGGAACTGACAAAAGAAATGCCTTCATTGTTAGAGAAGAGCTCTGGGAGTAGTAAGGAAAAGAAGTGAGTGCATTGGTCCAAAGAGAAAACTAAAGACAACACAGCCAAAAGAGAAATTAAAACATCCCTTAACCTCTTAATTTTAGGATAGGGAGTACAACAGCATGGCAACGATAGCTCTTTCCTCTTTATATGGGAAGAAACTGATGACAAAGACAGGGTGAAGAAGAAACATCCACAGCTCAGAAAGGAAGATGCAAAACAATGCCTCACTTCCATAGTAGAAAATGTAAATGGTGACAGAAGAAACTGAAGAGAGAAAAAAAGTGTTTTCATTACACTCTGGCAAAAAAATCCTCCCGTTCTCCCCCAGAAAGAACAACCCCAAACCTAAACAAAACCCCCACACAACCTCTAAACATCCTAAGCTTGCTTAAAGGCAACAGAAGAGGTGTCAACAGGCCAACTGGCAGTAATAAGAGCAATGCACACAGCAACTCCTCCTTGACCCTTTGGGCATCTCTGTGACACTGCAGGACAGAGTGATTCTGATACTCATTCACCAATACCCACCTCATACTCCATCTATTCGTTGATTCTGTCTCATAAAGGATCTTTTCAGAACTAACAGCAACATTAGTTCTAGACACTTTATGTTTCTTTTCCTTTTAAAATAAAAGAAGGTCTCAGTACTTCTTACCTCCCAAACCAGGGTGTAAACCTTGTGGATTTTGGTTTTGCTGCTGCATCACCATGAAGTTGGGGGGTAAATTCCCCTGTTGCACCATAGGATTACGACTAGGAGAACTGACAGGCTGCTGGAATCCCTGGGGAAGAGTGCTACTCTGGGGAGGCCTTGGTCCCAGCTGCTGCTGCGTCTGGTTAACGGTTGGAGATGAGGCAGGAGAGCCCTGCTGGAAGGAGGAGGGAGAAGAAGCAGGAGACTTGTTGGTCAGGTGGGGCTGTTGTAGTGGTGTAGGAACCCGTGAGGGCCCTCCCTGAAGGCTTTTCATTTGAGGAGCAGTAAACTGGCCAGGATTGCTCATCTGGGGAAAGTTTGAGTGAGCCTGGGAAGCTTGCTGGCTTCCAAAAGGATATGGAGGTGGAGGATGAGTAGGAGTTTGTACTGTTGCTAGAGATGGTCTTGCTTGAAGCTGCTGCTGCATTTGTCCAGGCAACGGGGCCTTTTTCCAGCCCTGGTTTACTGTCAATGTACCCAGTGCTCCCTGGGTTGGAGGAGGCTGAAGTGCTCCAGAAGGAAGCTGGTTCCAGCCCGGGGGAACTGGAACCTGTGCTGGTGAAGTGAATGAAGGTCGGATACCCTGCTGTGGCTGCTGATGTGGCTGGGGAGGCCGATTCTGCAACTGCTGCTGCTGCTGTAGCTGCTGAAAGTTGGCTGAGTTCATCTGCCTGTTTAAAGGAACTGACTGCATTGAATGCAGCTGGGGAGCTAAAGATCCAGATGGATGATTTTGTTGCTGTATATTTAGCCCAGATAAGAGTGGGTCCATTGCATCTAATAAAATAGCAAAGAAAAATAATTAAAAAAGAAAAACCCTACTGTAGACAAAACCCATCCTAAAACAACAAAGACTAAATTGCTTGCTTGCATTTTCTTACTCTGCATAAAAATTCATATTCCAGAGAAGCCAGGTCTTATCAATTTAAATCCTCTAAAAAAAGCACAACAGCCCCACAATGCTACAGACTGATGTGAGCCTTCTACACACCCAGAACTGAAGAATCACAGAGTATCTCAGCTGGAAGGACCATTGAGTCCAAATTTCTGCTCCTGGAAGGATCATCTAAAATTAAACCACAGGACTAAGTGCATCATTCAGACATTCCCTGAACTCTGTCAGGCTTGGTGCCATGACCACTTCCCTGGGGAACTTGTGAAGAATAAACCCTAAACATTCACACCCACCAGACCCCCCAAACCTTAATCTACCAGTCTATCAACTCTTCCTGAAAAGAGGGGAAAAAGAGCACCAGAAATGTTCCTGCCTCGTTGAACTAATCCTTTCTTACCTTCAGCTAAACATAAAGCCCAGTCATGAGAGTTCAAGTGCAAAAATACCCTTGCCATTGCTCAACACATTTGAACAAAATACCAAGCAAGGTGGTGACTTATCAGACACCCAAACGATTAGAAAAAAATTAACAGATTAAGGGAGAAGCGAGGTTTTCACAGAAAGAGTAGCTCCCAGAAAGGCAGGGAAAAATGCTCCAGAACAACTCTGGAGTGCTTTCATGAGTACACACTCATGCCTGTGTGCTGAAGAACCAAAGTTTAAGAACATTTTCAGATCAGTGGTATGACTAAATTTTACCACCTGGCTGTGAGGAAGGCCGAGGTGTTCGTGGCTGCAGCTCAGCACTAGCACCACTTGCCACCATAGAGGAGGGCACATTTCCACCCTGGGACATCATAACAGCTGCAGCATTGCTCATTCTTATTAAACCTTAAAAAATAAGAATAGAAATTATCAAGTCAATTATCAAGTACATAGAGAAGAATTTTAGAATTTTTCTTTCAACAAGAAAAAAGTATATTTGTCAGTAAAACATTTCTTTAGACTTCAAGAATTGTTTGTCCAAAATAACCTGAGGACACACCACTCTGAAAGCTCAGACTCCCTGGTATCAAACAAACAACTTCAAGTCATGCTGTAGGTCTTTCTCTAACACCAAATTTTTAAAAAGAGTGTGAAAGGAAGCACTACTGATTCATTAATTAACTCGAGCCTGAACTATCACTGAAAGCACCAAGTGACAAGATTGTATCAAAGCTGTACATGTAACTCAGGCCTTTGCAAAATCTGAAACTAGAAAGTAACTGAGGTGTTGCAAGAGAGAAAAAAATCCAATGCTTCACTTCCACAGGCTGTAAGTTTTTAAAATGATTCCTGTTGTTGCCCTGCTGGTTATATTGCTGTTGTGCTGCTGACCTGCAGATAGGAAATGAAGGTGCTGGTGGGCACAGTGGAGAGCAGAGCCCTTCTCTGAATGTTTTAGTCTTTGTTAAGGACAAAGATTTCACTACTGTTTAATTAGGTTTTGATAAAGTTGAAATGTTCTTTCCATTCCTTCTTCTCAACAGTCACAAAGGTATCTTAGATAAACTGACCAAAAATGCTCTGGTTTAATTGCTTTAAATCCTATTTACTAAAATATTAGTAATTTGTTTTACCTTATGAATCAAATATTTCTAATAAATTAGATACTAGCTTTCTTTGTAAAAACTCTTTGTCAAATCTGAGTTTTGTACTTAAAAATTCCTTATGAATATATAATGCTCTAAAATACAGTTGATAAACTACACCTTTCCACAAAAATTCCTTCTTTATAATCAGATCTCTAAAGTTTATCAGAAAATAAGAAGAGAGTAAAAACGACAGTGTCCTTAAATGACTGTCCTTCCCATAATTCTAATGTATTTAATCTAAGTCAGTATACGGTACACTTGTGCACATTTCCATAAAGGGAAACAAGCAGAACACTGTGAAAATTTGTGCATATTTCAACTCATCTGCTTCAATAGGCTGTATGTAAAAAACTCCAAACAAACCAATTAAACAACAAACCAACAAAACCCCAAATCACCACACCCTCAAAATACCCGAAAACAAACAACTGGCCCTGCCAAAATCACCCCAAGGTTCGTGGGACACAATGCACCCAACAACTCATTTACATAACACAGGTCGTGGTTGGACAGCAGAGAACAAGAACAGACAGTAATTTACATGGCAATTAGAATTCTGCAAACAATAGCTGCTGTAACCAGTGGAGCTTCATTAGCCCAGAAGAAAATTTTTAAGCGTCTGAAGTGCCAGGAAGAAGCCCTGAGGGGAGTTACCTTGTCCCCCCTGCATGGGGAATCCCTGAGAACAGTTACCTTGGCCCCCCTGCATGGGGAATCCCTGAGAGGAGTTACCTTGCCCCCCCTGAATGGGGAATCCCTGAGAACAGTTACCTTGCCCCCCCTGCATGGGGAATCCCTGAGAGGAGTTACCTTGCCCCCCTGCATGGGGAATCCCTGAGAACAGTTACCTTGGCCCCCCTGCATGGGGAATCCCTGAGAGGAGTTACCTTG
>JAOTQP010000841.1:1161837-1174341 GCA_026413545.1 Cichladusa arquata
GCCGGGGAGAGCCCGGGGGGAGCGAGGGGACAGCGTGGGGACAGCGTGGGGACAGGCGGCCCCGGCCCCGGGGGCAGCGTGGGGACAGCCCCAGGACAGCACGGGAACAGGCGACCCCTGCCCCGGCCCTCACACGGCAGCCCCGCCGCACCCCCCGCCACACCGAGCCCCGCTGCGCTCCCCCTCCCGTGAGGGGACCCGCGGTGGCGGTTGCTTCTGGCAATGGGGACAAAGTATTTGCCGGATGAAGCTGAAGAAAAAATAATAACTGGGGCCTTATGAGAAATTTACGGCAAATTAGGTTTTTAATTCGGATGAGTTTTAATTCAGAACGTTTCATCCAAAGGTTTCAGACTCTTTGAATAACACTGAATTATACTTTCGTTTTACCAGTGGGGAGATGGGGAAGAAGCCAGGGAGTGACCTAGTATGGACTCAGCAAAGGCCACAATGCTGAATTTTAATCAAAACTCCATTAATTTGATTAATGAACAGGCCCATGGGCCCAAAATCCCCAGGGGGGCAATGCTAGATCCCTGAAATGTCCCCTCAGCACACAGGGGTTCCACAGCTGAAGGGACCCTCACAGGGCACACAGCCCATTGGTTTGTCTCTTCCTACATCCTTTATTAATATGAGAAATTATTGATACAAGAGCTCTGAAATGTCTGGTTTCCTGCCCATAGTTGCTGTGGGCAGCAAGCTCTTGCCTGGCAGTGAGGAAGAATAACACACGTGGCAATTCCTATTTCAGGTTATTAAAAAAATCAAAGGTCCTTTTTGGGGTAAAAAAAAAAAAAAAAAAAAAAGACTTTGTTCCTACAAAATCATGTGTGATTCAGTAGCTTGAGCAGGTTCAGTGGCTTGAGGAGGGGTTTCAGGAGAGTGTGTGCAGCTGGAGCCAGCCCTCACAGCCACCCTTGGATTCATGTGGAATACTGCTGGATAAATGACGTAAAAAATGGGATTTTTTTATTTTTATTTTGTAAAACCTTTAAAATACAAGAAACCCACATCTCTATAGCTTGCAACATAGAGAAAAACTCTTTCTATAAATCCACACATAACTGCATCCCACAAAACCCACCAAAACAAAAGCATTAATGTCATGGTTAGCTTAGGACTTATCTGGAGCATTAAATCGGGTTGGTGTGTGCAGAGCTGCAGGCAGATTGCTGCTTTCCTCGGCTCTCAGGCTCCCTGCTGGCAGAGGGTGAGGAATCCTTCACCCAAGGATTGTCCTGCTCGTGCCTTTTTGTGTCTTCCACACTCTCTGGGGAGCAATCCCAGCCCTTCTCCAGTGTGCTGAGACAAGGGCAAAGCCCCCCAAAGCCCAGACCCTCCGGGATGTCAGGTCAGAAGAGATGGGGATCAGTCAGAGCAGTGGGAATGAGGAATGTTTGGTTCATCTGATCACCTCTTGGAGTTTCCATTTGCCTTTGTGGGAATGATTCCCAGGCTTTGCCTAGCTCTGCTCCTGGATTTTGGGACTGGCTGCAAACACAAGGAAGCTGAGAGAAAATTTCTTTGGTACCTCTTTCTTCCCCAAGTGACATCACGTTTTTCTTGTTTCATGAGACTCTTCTTAAACCAGCTGCACTGAACTTCCTCCTTCAGCCTCATCTTCCCCAAATGGCATTCCCTCAGCACGGAGACACCACAGCACTGCTTCCAAAAATCTTACAAAAAGCTTCCCACTCCTGTTGCTGTGCTTGTCATGCCAGATTGTCCCTCAGGATTCCCAGCTTACTTGCTTTTATCTGTATTATGCACATTAATACCAGGCATGTCTCAAATCCCTCAGCAAACGAGAACAAGCCAAATGCTATTTTCCGAAACCCAACTTTTCTGGAAGCACAATACTAAGGTGTCCCACCTAGATCTGCTCAAGCCATCCCAGTGCTGTGACTTTCTGATCTTGGCTTGAGAGATCCCACATAGACAACTTCCCCGTGCCTAATCTCAAAGGGAGTTTGCAAACAAGCCCTCCCTTCCTTAGCAACCTGAGGCCTGTACATCTACTTCACTCTTCAGAGTACAATGCTTCCCATGGCTTCTGATGCTTCTGCTCACTGGTGAGAAAGACCAGAACTGGTGCAGTCTCCACATAATTAAAATTAACCCCAATTGTCTTAAAATAGCCTTGTCACAAGGGTAAGCAAAGGGAAAGTGAAGCTGAAGGGACACCAGGGTGACAGGATACAACCAAAGACATTTTTGAGGCATCTCTGCTGGAGATTGGAGTTGAAGGACCCCCAGGTGGCCTTGGCATCCACTGGCAGTGGGGAAAAGGGAATAATGTGATGTGGAGGAGCAAGAGGGAAGAGACATGGGGCAGCTCCAGACCTGCCACACCACATCCCTGCAAAGTGTGCTGCAGGCTGATCTCCAGAGATGAGCTTACTGCCCAGCCTGCGAATTCCTGGGTCTTGCCCAGGCTCTGTACAGCACAAACAACACAGGAGAAGCTGTGGCTGCCCCATCCCTGGTTGTGCCCAAGGCCTGGTTGGGCAGGGCCTGGAGCAATCTGGGATAGTGGAAAGTATCCTTGCCCAGGGCAGGGGCTGGAACTGGATAACCTCTAAGGCCCCCTTCAACCCAAGCCATTCTGTGATTTTTTTTGTCATTCTGTTTGTGGAACTCATCCAGGAGCAGACCCTCAGTTTGTTTGGGATGCTGAAGCTTTGCTGCAAAACAATGACGCAGAATGATACAACAGCACCTGCAGGGAAGGGGGGCTACCTGCAGCAATGACAGGCATTTGCTTCATTGTCCATGACAGAGCACAAATGAATTTGATATCATGACAATCAAAATTGTGGGTTTATTTACACACATTTTCATATGGCAGTATTTTCAAATGACAGGTATTACACAGAAAAATGTCTTGATATCTTAGGTTGCAACGCAAGATGTAACCAGAAGTATGTATTCTATCACCATCTGTTAAATCCAGGTGGGGCAGGGTTCTTTATCTCTTTCATGACCATCCTCCATCCAGGGGAGTATCTTCTGTTAATGGGACACTGAGTCCTACTGCATGACTGATAAAATTACATCATCCCACCCAGGGAGCCAAGCATTTCCTACCTGGATAACATCTGAGATTTGAAACATCAAAGCGGCCTTTTTCCACTGGATTCCCAGAGGAAAACCAGACCCTTCTACAGCATCCCTGGACCTTCAGAGGAAAACTACACCCTTCTACAGGAGCACTGCTCCAGCTGAACCACATCTGTCACTGCAGGAGGACTGCAGCCACCATTTAATGGGACTGCTACCAACACCTTGACCAACAGAGTGTCAGGTTGTATTCTGTCTCTGTCAGTGTTTTTGTACTACTGCATTTTATTTTAATTTTCCTATTAAATTGTATTTCTGACTCGGGATTTCCCACTGGTTTGCTTTCAAACCGGCACACTTGAACAAAATAATTTCTCCTCTAACACCAGTACAATGCTCACTTGGAGAGAAGGAAGGGAGATCTGTTGCATTGCAGTCACTATCACTTCAGAGCTGGTGTTTTGTTAAACTGTGTGCTGAGAGAGGTGGACAACTGGCCACAGATGTGGTGGGCAAGGCCAGGTTACAGGTTACACAGGAGTTAATCTCTCCTCTTTGACTCTGAGGACATGGAAAGGTGAAACCTGCTGGGTGGGGAGTCCTGGCTGTGCCAGGAACAGTCCTGGTGGGTGAAGGTCCATGGCTGCCCAGGAGCTGTTTTAACATGGGATGCTCCCCACAGGCAGCCAGGGTCAGCTCTGCCAGGACAATCTGCACCTGAAAATGCTGTGATCACTGGAGAGTCCTTCAAGGGCACTGTGTGTCAGTGCCTTGGTGCTCCTACTCCACCTGCCCTCCACACAAGTGTGTCTCATTTTTAATGGTGCCCTGCCTCTCTGAAACCAACTCTGCCTGACAGAGCTTTCTTTTCCCTGGCTAGGTGCCAATTTCCAGCAGGTGTAGAAGAGCTTTCCAAAACTGCTGGAAACACCTGGGTGCTACAGAAGATCTTCCTGCTCCATCTGATTCTTTGCAAAACTTTACTAATCCCTATTTGATATTCATAAAAGAGATGCAAGTTTCCTCTCAGGTGTTTACCGAGGTCTGACTCCCCTTTGTCTCCTGGCTCATCCCTCTCGAGTTGGGCAGCAGTGGAAGGAGGCTCTGAGATGATCTGGGCAGTCTCCAGCGGGTAGCCGGAGGGAGACCCGGCCGGCCGACACTCAGTGCCACTTTCAGACTTGCTGCCCCAGCTGAGGGACCCCTCAGGGTGACACGGGCAGAGCTGCAGGACGCTGGGCATCATCCCTGGAGAGCGGGGACCTGAAGCTGCTGCCCCGGCTCTGGCAGCAGCGGCTGCTCCCTGCCCTCCCCTGCCTCTAGCAGCACCCGCTTCTCCAGGGGAAGGACACGCTGCCGGAGCACAGGAACAACTGCTGTGCCCAGGGCTGCTCTTCAGCAGGTCCCACAGCCGTGCCCAGGGGTCCCTTGTCGTGTGCCAAGCCATACCAGCAGTGACTGACCACCCCAGCAGCCCCTGCCTCCCCAGAGTGCTGGGAGCAAGGCAGCCTCCAGCCCCTCTCCAGGTCTGGGCATCCATGGGACAGTGATGGGAACAGAACGGCACAGCCAAACCCCAAAGCATCCTCATCCTTGCACTGTAGGAGGGCAGTGCTGCCTCCTGCCCTGTCCCCCTCCAGCTGCTCACTGTGCCCAGGTGAGCAGCAGTGCCCAAAGCCACCAGGCATTTGCCACCTGTGCTCGAGAGGTTCAGCCCTTGGGAGAAACGTGGATAAACTGATGATGCTCGGTGGCAGAGCCTGGCTCCAGCTTAACCTCATCTGAAACTAGCACACACTGGCAGGGAGCACTGCAAACCTGGGCAGAAACAAGCTGGCCACATTCCAGATTATAATTTGTCACATTTAGTAAAGGCATCTTTTAAAAAATCTATTTACTTTCTTTGTGTTCATTTTGTTCCTTTTAAAATCATTACTGTTTTTCTCAGCCTCTTTGTATTTTGTGTTCTGAGCTCCTCACTGAGACTTCCATGACAAAGTTTCAGGATAAATTCTGCTTCAGTGCTGTCAGATGCCAGGTTGAAATCAGCACAGGTACTCTGCACACACACATCTCTGCAATACAGCCCCTTATTTCACAATGTACATCTCACCTATACCAAGGGAAATATCAGGTATTTCTTGGTACCTCATGTTAAATTTATCAGATCTTAAACTCATTAGATGTTAAATTCATCAGATCACAGCAGATGGGCTTAAAATACTAGAGACATAGGGCCAGTTAGAGAATTAAAGATGTCCATGTTGGATACATCTGTACTATACTGATGTTGCTCTTAAACAGAAAAAAATAGGAAATAATTTGGAATACCTTTACTTCTCTTAGTCAAAACCTAGGAGCATAGGTCTCAACTTCCAATTTTTTTCAATTTTTTTCTTTTTTTGCAGTGCAGACCATGATCCAGCAGAACACTTTGGAACATGCTTTATTTTAAGATTCTGGATAATTGCTGTGAAATTGTACTTTGAGACATAGGAGTGCCCTTTTGAATCAAGACCAAAGTCTTTTACTCCCAAACATATATACACAGTATCCAGCATCAGAAGTTGGTGAATTCAGTTAATAAGGAGGAATTTAATCTTTTAAAGTGTTTTGTGACATTTCATGCAAAGCCCTGCACTGACAGTGACTCTACCACGTATTTTGCAGCTGTTCATAGAGAACCTCCATGCCCAAGGGACAGATCTGGGCTGGCACAGAGCAGAAACACCCAGATCATCTCCAGAGAGGTTCAACACACAAAACTGCCTCCTTCCCTTCCTGTGGAGCCTGGAGAGGTCTGCTCCAAGACACATTTACGAGCTCTCCGTCCTCAGGCAGTGACCAACTCTAGTACTGATGATGGAGAAATAAATAAATAGATTTGGAGTCCCTGTGGTGAAGAAAGTCTCTTCTTGGTGGCACAGAGCATGTCACAGATTGTGCTTCCCCCGTCCCAGCTGAGGGCACGGATGCACTAGGAACAGGAAATGCTGCTGATGGTCCTGCCAGTGGGAGCTGCTGTGCTCCTCTGATGGGTGGCTGCACTTCAGCAGAGCATGAAAACACCTCTGTTCTCACTCAGCCCAACGTGCTTCACTGTGGTGCTCTGAGATCCACAGCTCTCTCAGGTGGCAGGAGCAATTAGTCCAATTATCTGCCCTGTGGCCCTGACTACCCCAAAATCAGCCCATGGCATTGAGTGCTAGAGGGTGGCACAAACAAGGTGTCACAAGTGCCTGGGGAGGAAGGTCGGGGTGAGTGGTGTGATCATCAAATCAAAGAGCAAGACAACCAGAAGCAGACATACATATATAATATGTACAGTGGCAATGGGTGCATTTGCACCATGAAGGAAAACATCACATTTTAGACTGCAGAACATGATCAAACTCCAGATTTTTTTAGTGCCAAGTGACTCAAACTTGCCAGCAAAAAAAGCAGGAAATGTCCAAATGTGGGCTGAATGACCAGGTTCAGATGTCAGCAGGGGTATTCTTCCCTTCTCAATTTCAGACACGAAATGCAAGAGCATTATTTTATTTTCACTACGTGTTGTGGACAGAAAATTATCTTGGTAGTGTTTGGTTTGGTTCGTACTTTCACTCTCTTCAGCTTTTCCAATAGATTCACTAGGACTAAAACACAGAGCTAAGGTACAGCCATTAATTCAGTCAGCAGAAATTCCCAAGCCTCTCTGTAGGAATGACCCAGGCTTTTGGAAGAGGCTGAGATAAGGCAGTGGAGGGAAAGCTCTGAACTCACTCAAATGCTCTCCACGTGGTCTTCAGTCCGTGATCTGTGGTTTTTCACAACTCTGTGGAGTACTGCTAAGATATCTCCAAAAAATGTCTGAGAAAGTTAAACCTCATCACCATTAATCAGTGACAAGGTTGAACCTCTGTAAGAAAACTACTGTGGGATGCACAAGTTGTTAGAGGAGAAGTTGGTAGAGCTGTTGAAAACCATTGCTCTGGTTACAAAATCAGATTGCCAGTGAGTCTGTGCAGCAACTGGATTCAAAATATTTACTGCCAAAATTCAAGGTATGTAGTGATGTGAGCACAGGAACTTTCCTGGGATGTTACATGCTGGTAAAAATCAGGTGGCTCAGATGGAGTATTAGAGGATTCCCCAATATTCCAGGTGCAGGCACCTACAAACACTACATCAGGCTGTATTAATTACACTGGAGGCAAAGAAGGAATTTGAGAAAGACAGGGAGATGAGAATAATCATCATCAACACTAACATCAGCAGCAGCAGCTGCTTTTTCCTTTGCTCATGCTCCTGATCCCTAAAAGTAAGATGCTGGCTAGAACTGGGCTTTGGAAAGACTGAACTATTAGCAAGACTGCCAAAAGAAAAGTGCTCCTGGCACTCCAGTAACAAGGACGGGGCTGCTTGCAATCCAAATAATTGAGAAATCAAAAGAGAGCTGGATGTTGGTGCTGTCCTCTGGTACTGTCAGGGTGGTGAGTGCAGAACCTCTTCCCAGCAGTGTGCAGGGCTGGAGAAGAGGCCACTTCAGAACATGCACATCACTGGGCTTGTGTGTCAGCCTTGGTCACAGAACAGGGTCCTGGGAGCTGCTACAAGGTTGTGGCCCCAGCAGCATCTGCACTCCTGGGGTCCTTCAGGCCAATGATGAAACTGTTGGTTCTCCTGGCCCCATGAACCAGGGATACCACTGGGACTTTATCCACCTGATGGCCCCTGGCCACAAGAAATTCAATATCTTCTTCAGAAAACTCACCTGCAGGGATTTGAAAAGAGGAGTTGGTAACTGAAACCAGTGCTGCCTTTGATGCAAAGCTCTGTCTAACACTGCTGAGGTCTGCAGTGGGGAGAACCTGCCTGCAACCACTTCAGAAGATTCCAGCTGGGCAAGCCAAGGGCCAGGAGCCCCTGCTTTGTACAGTGGGCTATGGGAGGATCTACAACACCATTAAAGGATGTGGAAGATTGTCCTCTTTGGAAGAAGGGGCAGATATGTGGCTGACATGGATTGTAGTTACTCTTCTTAGAGAACATGAGGCAGTGCCCACTCTTAGTTACATGTAAGAGTATTAAAAATTATTAGTCAAAATAAGATGCAAGAGAGCTCAAAACAAACAACAGTAAAAAAGTTGCCAAATGATAAACTTTGTGCTAAGCCTCCCAATCTCCCCCACATGTATTTCTTAATCTTCCAGACATGTACCTCAGGTTGTTGCTCTTCTGCTTTTATTTGCTTCATTTGATGGTTTGTAATTTCTGTATGAGTAGAAGAGCCCAAGGCCCTGGAGCTGGGGGTGCAGCTGGACAAATGGAGCAGGGACACAGAAACCCCACTGGTATTTAAACTTTATATGTTGTGTCCTAACATGCATCTTGTTGATGCCAAATGTCCAAACTGACAAATTAGGACCTTGTGAAGTTTTAGATTTAATGCAATTTTAGTTTCCAAGTCTGCGGGGCACACTGCAGCACAGATCCTTTTTAGATTTTTCCTCTGAAACGGGAAAGCCTAGAAACTTTTGCTATTTGGTGTGGAATGAGAACCAAATTTCACTTATGGTTCACTCTGGTGAAGTTTGGGGCAGCGTGAAAAACACCAAACAGACCAAGACTTCCAGTAACAAGGAAAAGAGCTAACAGTACAGACTGCAGAGTGCCAGCACTGATGTCAGCACTGTAAAGCTACAGGCCTTGCCATAAGCCTTGCCTTCTTCCCAGCTTCTGGAATTAAGGGACATGGACTAAAAAGTGAAGGAGTATAATTTACGTACGTGGGAATAAAGTGCAGGAAGCTTTGAGCAAATGTCTAGGTGAAGCTGAGGCTGAAATCTTGTTGATTTGGATATTGTCCATGGCATCTGATCTCCAGAAGGATTTAAGGACAGGACAAGGCCACTGGCAGGGGATGAGGTGGGACAGAGGGAGGGCTGGGGAGAAGCACCTGAAAGAGCTTGGAGAGGTGGTGCTGGAGGGGTCAGGAAGCCTTTCCAGGACAAGAGGGAAAGGACATGGCTCAGCAAAGGCTCCAAGCTTTGAAGAAGTTGAATTCTGGTTTTTGTCTTTCCCAAAGCCCTCCACACCCCTGGGAACCCTAGGACATGGTGACCTGTGGTGCTTCCATTGCAGTGTGCTAGGAAAATCCTGCTCTTTTCCTAAACTTGCTGGATTTGTAGGCTGCACCCCACCCCGTGTCCATACTCACTGTCAACCTGCAAGGTGTTGGACTGAAGCTGGGGGTGAAGTCGACCGAGTGACAAACTTTCACTCAGATTCTTGTTAAACGATAAAACATTTACCAAAACCTGCAAGAGAATAAATTATCCTCAATAATTTAAAAAGTGATGAGAATAGGAGAAGCCAACTTCCTGAGCATCCTTAGATGTTGGTGGCTCCACCATCTGCACATGCAGCAGGCAAAGGAGATTTGAACCATTTACTAAACTGCATGAAGTGCTGCAGGGGTGTGCACACACTAAGAGGTCCTTGGAATAGGGCCTGTATGTTATTGCTTGTAAAGCAGGATATGTTCAGGATAGCATGGGCTTGTGTGTCTGGAACATGATGTAAGCTCTAAAGAAGTGTTTGTTACTGCCAAATACTCAGCATGTGACTTCTCCAAACAAAGCACTCAGAAGCAGCTCTTGGCTTTGGTTTTGCTCTGAAAAATGCTTTCCAAAAGGTAAGGAAACTGGGAGCCCTTCTCAGGCTTTTCTTTTCAGCAGTCCATTACTGCCATACATGGAATCAAGCTACTGGCAAGTACTTCACCTCGTTACAAATCATAAGTTAAGAGGAACTGCCCAATTTGTATTCAGTGTTGAGCTGGAAGAATTCAGTTGGGAATGCCCTAAAAGGAGCTTTTCATGTGGAAAAGGGCTAAAGGGCTGCCAGTTTCCTGCAAGTCTCTGAATAACAAAATGCTCCTTTTTTTCTTAATCATCATTAAGATGAGTTTTGAACAGGTATTAGAATGACAAAAGCCATTATAGATTTTGCCAAAATGATGCTCCTCTACAATTATGAGTGATGCCACCAGGAAAAGTGCAAGAAAAGTAAACTGGTAACCCTTAGAGATTTGAAAGAACTAAAGTGTGGAACTGGTGGCACCAAAGATTGAACCAGTAACCTGTGGCCACCAGTTCTGAGCCAGCCTGGGACAATTAGGAAGGGAAAGGATGGGACCCAGCTGCTCTGGGAGGACTCAGTACCAACCTGGACGATGCTGCTCAGGGCTCTGTCCCCGTTGTTGGCTCCCAGACACAGGTAGGTGCCACACATCCCCTCAGAGGGCCTCACAATGGTGGGCAGCAGGAAGGACCGCGGCCGCTTCCGAGGCTGAAGGAGGTTTTGCTGCAGTTGAAGAAAAGTTGCACCAAAAAATGTCAACAAGCCAACTCTCCCACAGCAGGAACCTGGAATTCTTCCAAAGAACCACCCCAGCAAAGGTCTACATTTGTTTCTATCCAAGACCTGAAGACATTTTTCCTGCTACCTGTTGCTTTTTAACCTGCAGATCAACAGTTCATGAAGAGGGTGCTTAATACAAGTCCACACTGCTACTTAAAGTGCATCTGCAGGGAAAGTAGGTAACAGTGGGGTTTGGTAATTCTACATTGCAATAATAACTGATGGGTATGGAGCCCTCTGTTTTCCCACTTTCAGTGGCTCATATAATGAAAAATAGCAGCTTTCTAGAGGCTGTTGCCTTTGTTACTAATAAGGCATTAAGTAGCTTCGCTGTTGTGAAGATGAGAATAAAATTGGGGGGGGGAAAAAAAAAGGTAAATGAAGAATTTGTCATGTCATTAATTACCAGCCTGGGAATGGAGTGGTTCATTGTTTTATTTTGCCAGGAGAAGTCCAACATCTGGCTGTTCAGGAGGATTCCAGAGGGTGTTACTATTCCACTGCCAAAGGGACGGTTCAAGGAACTGAAAAAAACCACAAAGGAATTTCATTAAAATCATCCCAGAGATTTTTATACATCTTGAGGCTTTCAGGGCTCCACCTTGTCTTGATAGAGATTCTTTGGTGGTTCTCTAGGGCTGGTGAGATTGAGGAGAGACAATTTCCATGCGCTCAGGAGCAGGAGCCACATATGCCACAACAGCTCTGTCCCCCTCCCCGTGTTTGAGGATTCCCTTTGCTGTGATGGATCTGCCTCCATCAGTCCTACATTTGCCCTCATGTCTCCTCCAGGGAGCAGATCCAGTGTCAGAGGGCTCTGAGATTGCACAGGGCAGAGCAGCACCATCCCACACACCCAACCCCATCTCTCCCATTCCTCTGCTGCAGGACTGACTGGGGCAGAGCAGCCCAGCTGCTCCAGGTCTGGTCCCATCCTGTCCTGCTGAACCTCTCCTCCTCCCTGCACCCTGAGCTCCTTGTGGAGGGCAAGGCCAGTCCTTTACCTCACCACGGCGACGATGAAGTCGTCAGGGCCCATGACCAGGACCTGGCTGGCGGCGGTGCCGCTCTGCAGGGCCGGGTGAGGCACGCGCAGCTCGGACGGGAAGGACTGGGAGTCATTGATCAGCTGGCGCAGGGAACTGGCTTCTGATTTACTGCAGCAAGCAGAGAGGGAGAGAGGAAAGCAAGCTGTGAGCCTGGGGAGCTGGACATGTCCTGGTGTCCCTACACAGCTACAGCCAGCTGTCCCCGAGGGGCTGCGTGAGGACAGGGGGCTGTTCTGGTTCGCCTCGAGGAAGGAAGGGGGGACAGGTGGCTCAGTCTGCACAGAGGCACTCAGTCTGCCATGAACCTCCAAAGGCTCTGTCTACTGCTGTGTGCCCTCACCAGGAGTACACTCATGCCAAATGGCCAAGGTGACAACCCCAGCTGAATGCCAGTCTTCGGTGGGAGGACAAGTCAGACCCAGCCCAGTCACCAACCACAGCTAAACCAGGCTCTGAGGTGGGAGGCTGGGCTGAAATCCCAGACTTGGCTTCTCCTGCACATCTGGGTGCTCTGCAAAGCCCTGAGCCCCACAGTGGGGCAGGGGGAGGCAGAAGTGGCACGTGTGGCCATGCCCATGAGTCTGACCCACTCAAAGGGAATGTTTAGAGGTGTGGCAAAGTGGGAGGAATCCTCAAGCTCAAGCTGGCTCCAGAAAACCTCTGAGTGAGGACATCCTGTGACCCATCCCCAGAGCCCTGCGGTATCAGCTGTGATCCTTGTGAAAGAATGAGCCCTGAGAGGACATTCAAGGTCTGACCTTTTCTTCATAAAACAGAAGAAGAAAAAGCTCAGGGCACAACAAACCCAGGAATGATATCCAACCCACACATCCTGCAACTGTCACCATGGCTGTCCTCAGACATACCTCACCATGCCTTCTGCTGTGTGAGTGACAGACACGTCACCAGATGGGTCTCCCAGGTTGCTCGCCAGGCTCAGGGCTATTTTTAGTGTCTAAAGAAAGAAAGGAAAGAACAGAGAAGA
>JAOTQP010000841.1:1175003-1188269 GCA_026413545.1 Cichladusa arquata
GAGAGGAGAGGAGAGGAGAGGAGAGGAGAGGAGAGGAGAGGAGAGGAGAGGAGAGGAGAGGAGAGGAGAGGAGGAAGAAAAAACATTAATATGGCCCTGGAAATACAATTTCTGATACACCAAACTAAAACAGGTATCTGGTGTCCTGGTGTCTTGGTTAAAGCTTAATTACCAGAAGTCTGGGTTCTGGTAATACCTCAGTGCAAAGGGCTGCCACATGTGGGTATGGGAACCAAAGAGCCTCAGTCCAGCATGGCAAACTGTGCTGGGGGAGCGAAGGGAATCCAGCAGCATTTGTACAACCACAGAATCACAGAATGGTTGGAGTTGGAAAGCACCTTAAAGCTCATCACATTCTACCCCCTGCCATGGGCAGGGACACCTTCCCATGTTTCTCCAACCTGGTCTTGACTGCTTCCAGGGATGTGGTAGCCACAGCTTCTCTGGGCAACCTCTGCCAGCAGCTCACCATTCTCACAGGGAAGAATTTCTTCCCTATATCCTACCTAACCCTGCTCTCTGGCAGTGAGAAGTCACAAGTGCAACATCCCTGGCAAGAGCTGATGTCCAGCTCAGTGGTTCAGCTTCATTGCCAGCTGGCAGACAGGGTCTCCAGGATGCCATTTACTTTCTCTTTCCATTCCTGAGTGGTCACCACAACAGCAGAGACCAGACTGAATCCCAATGGGACAGAGGGTGCTGGGCATGCTGCTACCTCTGGATCCCTCTCTGCTGGCCCAGCAGAAATGAGCTGCTGTGCTCCCCAGCTGCTGCCCAGCTCCTGGCTGTAAACCATCCAAAGGGTTTGAACAGAAAGCATCAGTCCCAGCACACATTAGGGAATGATGGTGCAAAAGGAGGAAAGGAGCTGTTTTCTCAAACATGCAGCATCCTCCCTGAGGCAGTCCATTAAAATTGGGAAGATGCAATTTCAAAGGATGCAATTTATCCAGCCCTGGCACTACAGCATAGCCAGGGCACAGCCATGAGGAAAGAGAGAGCTGCTCCCCAGCCAAGCCAGCCTGTGCTGAGCAGAAACACACTCAATGTTCAGCCTGTAGGCTGTGCCATGCTCATTGAGGATCCAGAACAGTCCACTCCTCTGCAGGCAGCCTGCCAGACGTGACTGCTGCTTTGGAATGTGCCCCACAGCAGCAGCATCTCCTTGGCTATCAGCTGTGTGGAGAGTAGAACGTGACAAACCTCTGGAGAAGGTGGCATTTCCATGGAGCAGTGCTCTGACCACCACACCGTGTCAGAGGGGAACAAGGGCTTGGAGGCCAGGGAAGAGCTCCATGGAAACACACAGAGCATGTCCACCCCAGAGGTTAAGGACATCTTGGTCCTGGTTGTCCGAGGGCTGGATACCTGAAGCTGGCTTAGCACTGAACCTCAGCCACATGTTCAGCTGTGAGACTCAGGCAATCAGGATTCCACATCTCCTGAAGTGACTGCCTTGGAGCTGGAGGTTGGTGTTCCAGGATAATCAAGAGGTGAAACTCGGCAGAGCAAATAGATTCACCTGAAGCTTCCTGAAGAGAGCTCAAAAATTACTCAGGTGAGTCAATGTCCTGTGCCTCTGCACAGTGTGTAACACCTCCAGTTGCTGCATTTGTGCTGAGACACTCCCAAGCACCCATTGTCCTGTCTGCTACAAGGATGTCGTTAAATCCTCAATTAAAATTCCCAGCTCATAAAGCCCAGCTGTGAATCTGTAACTTACCAACACATAAACCCCACCTGTGGATCTGTGCAGCATCTAAGAGCACAACTCTGCTTACAGAGCAGGAGACAGAGCAGTTGCCTGGAAAGCTGCAATGTTTTGACAGGACAGTCCTAAATACTGGAAAAATTCTGGACCTCAGAGATCAGGAGGTGGGCAAAAATGTAAACTTTTTTAAAAATGTGAAGTATTGGGTCAGTTTTCCTTGTCATCATCGTGTAGAGGCTTTTCTTGCAGCACACCTTGCAGTGCCCTTGGGTGCTCTGCAATGGCCAGGGCCACTGCAGCTAAGAGGTGGAGGAACTTGATGGGACCACCCTCAGGTGGTGTAGGGTCATTCTGCAGAGATGATCGTATATAAGAAATAGACAAAGCCACAGTTTGTTCTGAAAAAGTTCTTCCTAAGTAGGAAAGATCCTCCTGCTCAGCCTCTGAGACAGCAACACTGCTCAGTTTTACTTCTTAGCAGTCTATTTGCTCATTCTCCTCTGGGAATAACCTACAACCATTTTTGTACAACCACAAAATAAATAAGTCATTCTCTAGCAGCACAAGCAATTCAGCCAAATGTTGAACCTCCTCTTACCTCTGCTATCCAGTGTAAGATATTCCCTCTGGATCCTTGCTTTGTGATGTTAAAGCCCTCCAGAATGTTCAGTGCTGTGATCAGTGCAGGACCTGCATGTGGAGGTGGGGGGGTGAAAACAAGGTGCCCTGTGGAGGGAAGAGAAGAGGAATGAAGCTGCTTTTGTCAGATATCATGCAGTGAGAACACTTGTCCATGAATCAGTGACCTTGAGGAGAGGGAAACCCTTCCAGATTTGAGGGGAAATTATAGAAAGCAACATGATTTGAGATGGGTTTCCCAGAACATCCCTGTTGTATCTTTCTGTTTCTACATGAAGGATGAAGGAAGTTCAAACAGGGATGCTTTTTTACCTCCAAAAGTCAGTTCTTATTGGCTGGCTGTTGGTTTCTAGACTGCAGTATGGAAGAATGGAGATAGAATCGTAGAAAACCAGACTGGTTTAGGTTGGAAGGGACCTTAGAAGCCACCCAGTCCCAACCCCTGCCATGGGCAGGGACACCTTCCACTGTCTCACGTTGCTCCAAGCCCTGTTCAACCTGGCCTTGGGCACTTCCAGGGATCCAGGGGCAGCCACAGCTGCTCTGGGCACCCTGAGCCAGAGCCTCACCTCCCTCACAGGGAGAAATTACTTCCTAACATCTAATCTAAATCTCTCTTCTTTTAGTGTGAAATAATTCCCCTTGTCCTCTCAGTGTCTGCCCATGCTAAAAGTCACTTTCCCTCATTTTTATAAACCCCTTTTACATACTGGAAGGCCACCTAAAAATGGGTTTGCAACATTACAGCTAAAAGGAGGGTAAATACAGGGAGTGCTAGAAAAGAATAACATATTAGAAACTTCTTGCATAAAGTCAGCTTTTTTCCCTTTGGGAACTGTCTTCAGCTGTAGGTCCAGCTTCCATTGAGACATTGCATCAAGACATGACCATGTTGCACCTTCAGACTTTCAAGGGAAGAAACATTTCAAAGAGCTGAAAATCTCCTGAACCACCCATGACACATCAGTGTCAGCAGGGAACAGCAGGAAACTCCCTGGAAGGCCTTTCTGCAGACATTTCAGCACAGCCTTGACTTCAGCTCTTGTTCAATGCTGTTGCCACCCCTTGCAAGGTGAAGAGAGCTTTCCTCTGGAGCTGCATGGCAATGGGTGAAGGTGTACCTCGATAGATTGTGTGCACGGGCTCCTCCACAGTGACACTGTAATTGCTGAAATCTTCCTCCACCAACACTCCTCCATAGTTGTGGACCTGCAGAAGAGCAAAGCAGTGCACACTGAGCAGGCTGGGCCAAGGCTCTCTGTGCTCCTCATGCTGGCCCAGGGGAACACACCCCTCGCTGTCAAACACACTCCACTGGGGTTCCTGGGGCAAGGATACCCTGGAAATCTGTGCTTTCACAGCCCTGGTGACCTGGCTCACTGCTCAGCATTGCAAGGAGGCTCTGCACTCACCTCCAAAAGCTCACCCACCCCAGGGGTGCTCCCAGGACATTCTGTCTGCCCAGGGAGATGGGGATTGACCCTGCCCTGCAGCCTTCCCTGTCCTGGCTGGCAAACAGGAGTGTGTTACGGGGTATTGAATACTGCCAGGATTATGGATCCAGGAGACAAGGAGCCTGGGTGGAGGAGGTGGCCATCACTAGAAATTTCAACTAAAAAACCCCACTGTTCCCAGCCTATTTGAAATTATTTCAGCTGACAGTAGGTCTGCTGTAGCCTTAGTCTTCCTGTAAGATTCCTGTCAGAGGGACAATGTACCAGGGTTGGCAATTTTCATGAACACAGGAAAGATGGGCCATTCCCTCCACTGCCAGTCTTCTGTGCTGAATCGTAATGGAGATGAGGAAGGACCATCAGAAGGTGCTGGCACTGCCCAGGCTCCCCAGGGAATGGGCACAGCCCCAAGGCTGCCAGAGCTCCAGGAGCATTTGGACAATGCTCTCAGTGAGAGGGTGGGACTGTTGGGGTGTCTGCATGTCTGATCTCTAACCCAGCCAGATTCCTTGGCAGGAAACTGAACGAATCACTGGAGCAGGACAGCTAATGCAGGGTGTGCTGTGGGGCCAGAATGTCAAACAACCCCAAAGATGTCTCTCCTACTTGGGATCCCTGTTTCCTTCCCAGAGAAAAGGCTGGCTGAATCCCAGGGCTGTGCTGAGCCAGGACCTGGCTCCCCAGACGCAGCCAGTGGGGAATGGGGCACAAGGAGCAGAGAAAGGGGAGAAGCCCCAGTCAGCTACACACTGCAGACATCTCAAATTCCCCAGAGAGCATTATTTTGCACCTGTGCCTGGAAGCAAGGAGTGGGTGTTTTGGAGCTGTTCTTGATTTTGCCAGATGGATGGCCTCCCTGTGCTGGAACAATAAACACTTTGTGAAGGCAGCAGTTTGCTCTGCAACCAAAGCTGGAATTGTGCACTGGCTCCCAGAGTTTGTCAGAGTCTGTGAAGTGGCAATGCTGGGCCTTGCTCCTCCACAGGGAATTTGCTCTTCCCTGTCCCCACATCAGGGGAACATGGTGACAAAGCGAAATTTAGCTGTGGAGATGCTCACAAGCTTGGGACTCTTCCTGCTTCTCATCCTTCACCTCTGCTATAGCTCAGGTGGATTGTGGATTTCCAAACACAGAGCCCACAGATGTCTGAGGCTTGAGTGGAATGAACACATTCCAGATTCTTGATGAGCTATTGAAGGAGCATCATTTGAACCATGGTGGCTCAATGAAACAGTCCCCCAACTACTCCGACTGCAGCCACACAGCTATAAAAGTAGTTATGGTTTGTTGGGGACTTTTTCACTAGAATTACTTTGTCTGTTCTGATACGTTTTTCCAGAGCACCTCTAACAGGAGTTAAACTAGGGCAACCCCAAGTGGGACCATGCTTTTTTAATCCTCTGCTCATAAGACTCACAGTTGTTTTTTTAAACCATCTTCCCAGACTCTGTATCCTACAGTCCCATTAACCACAACAACTTGTTTCTTAACAGCCTCTCACTCTGGGGAAAAAGGCTTTGTCACCCAATTGAACAGAGCCCAGAGCCCAAACTGATTTTTCTTTTCCTTCCAGACTGTCCTGGTTATAGAGGAAATGGAGGTTTCCCTTCTGTAGACTGTGGGAATGGCCTGTGTGTCATTTACACCACTGCAGGGACAGGAAAGGAAAAGGATGCATCTGTCCCCATCACTGTGCTGGCACTTGGCTTATCTCCAGCTTGTCCCCTTAGGCAGGTGGCAGCCCCAGGCCAGCAGGTGACGGGGCAGTCGTGGCTCACCTCAGAGATCATCTCCTGGGTCAAGTTTCCGCTGTAGAAGGCTGAGGCCCCTTCTGCCCCCAGCAGCTGCAGCACGGCCGCGAGGTCCGGGCGCCGCACGAACGCTCCGGGCAGCAGGGGCTGCCCACCCGGCAGGAAGATCTCGTGGAATCGCTCAGAGAAGTTCAGGTCCTTCAGTTCACTCAGGGCTTTGGCTGCAGGTGAGAAGGGGAAGGATATCCAGAAAAAGCAGGGGTCAGGAAGGTGCAAAGGACCTGGAGTCACTGTGCACCTGATGGGGATGTTGAAGGCCTGCTGCTCCCTCTGGCTCTATTGCAAAACTAGACAGGAGCTGGACCGTGGGTCCTTTAGAATTGGGAACAAAAACCAGAGAAACCCCAGCACCCTTCCCTGCCTGGCCCTGGGCACTGCACAGTGTGGCTACTCTGCCCTGGCTCTGCCCAGCCATGGCAAAGGGCTCCCTTTTGGCTGGCACCACACTGTCCCCTAGCAGACTGTGGCTCACGCACTGCTCAGCTCCCAACACCATCCATCTCCAGGTCCACAAGGCCCTGATTTGCCATGCCTAGCCCCCTGCATCCCCAGCTGCCTTGTGCAGTGAACTGCCCTGTGCTGGGGGCACAGGGTACTCACCCAGCAGGTACTCACCCAGGTCATGTGTGACGTTAAAGCCGCTCTGGGCGACACCGGCGGTGAGGCCCAGCAGCTCGGACCACGGGAGTCTGCAAAGGAGAGAGGACAAGGAGAGATGGGCCTGGGAAGGTGAGTGGGGCAGGGTGGTGGGGAGCAAGCACTGGGCTCAGCTCTGCAGTCAGGGGCTCCTGGAAGGGAGGCTGTGGGGCCAGCAGTGGCCAAAAGGAGCACTGAGGTTTCAGTGCTTGTGTTTCTCCTTAACAGGATCATCTCACTGCTCCAGGATGTGCCCCAGAAAGGAATAGCATGGATGGGGAAGGGGTGTCTCAGCAGCAAGATCTCAAGCCAGGCTCTGGTCCTGAGCAAGTCTTTCAGATCCCTCTGTATCCCAACAGAGCACCAAAGGTAGGCACACCTCTTAGGATCCAGCTAAAGAGAGAATGAAAATGCACAGACATGCAAGGCAATGTGCTGCATCTCTAACAGAACATTTATTGTACATCTTCTTAGCCAAAATTTCACTTTGTAGAAAACATGACCAAGCTGAATTTTTTATTTTGTACATGAGATAGCAAAAAATAAACATCTCTTTCAACACAAGCCTCCAAGTACCTCTTAGCTAATGGTTTTGACTGGTGGCTGAGAACATGGTCTGATGGCAAGGCCTCGTGTGCTTCCAGCTCCCCACGGGGACCCCAGGGCACAGCCTGTGCCAGCCTTGTGTCTTACCTGCCATGTAACTGGTGTGCCTGGTGCATTCCTTGGATCATGCCTGGCACCCCCACGAGCAGACCTGGCTGTAAAATAGGAAGGACAAAAAGGAAGAGAATAATCTCCGTTCCATGAGGACATGGGACACCGTCCCCAGTTGCAAGTCACGGAGGTGCAAGTCATGTTTACTCTGGAATTATCTGCATAGTTAGGAGAGGGGAAGAGGCCTGTAGCAACACACTTCCCTATGGAATGAAAGGTTTTGGAAGGAGAGAGGCAAATTTAATCTTGTTCTCAACCCAGTTTAGTCAGGAGAGAGAACTCAGCAGAATGACCTGGGATTATGCTCCCTCCTGGGGCTCTTGTTCTCCCAGCACCCTGCTGCCATAGAGACATGCTTCTATATTCCCCAAAGCTCTGCAGGCATTTTGGGGCTGATAAAGAAGTGTTTTCCCTAGATTCCCCATGTCTGTAGGGCCCAGAATCTCCCATGATGAGATAGACCTCTTGCTGCTTTGCTGGGCATCTGCCACTCAGACTGAAAGCTGGAGGGAGGAGAGCTGGAGACAACAGCAGTCCTGGCGGCAATGGCTGTGGGATACTGGTTCTCACCTTGCTGTCCTGCTGCAGGTCCCCTTCCAGCGGGATGCCCAGGGGAGCCACCTCACGGAAGTCGATCACCCAGCTCCTGTTCTTGCGGATGTCGTGGACCAACATCACCCCGCCCCTGCGGCGAGAGAGGTCAGGGCGTGGCACCGGCGGCTCCCGGTGCCGCATAGCTCGGGTGCACTGGGGCAGGGTCGGTCCAGGGTGACAAGGGGCGCTGGGGCAGGGCCCCGGGCTGGCCGGAGGAGCAGGGAGTGCTGCTGTCCTTCCCTAGGGTACACACCAGGACAGCCAAGGCAGGGTCGGTGCGGGACACAGGCAGCCCTGTGCTGAGCCTGGTGAGGCTGGAGGAGTCCCTGCCTGCCTGGCCAGGGAGCCACTGGCTCTGTTCCACTGCGAGGTTGGGACCAGCTGGGATTTTCCTTCTAATCTGAGCAGTTTTGCCACAAAAGAGGGTGTTTGCTTACAGCATCAACGGGTGGTGCAGCTGGAGCAGTGATCAGGTGGCTTCGGTTTATGCAACGCTCCTGAGCCCTCCTGCAGAGTCAGGAGTACCAGGCTCACGTGGATGCCACCCCGGGTATGAGGGCTGGGACAAGGCCACCCCGCCCTGGCAGCTGCCTGGAGCTGGGCTCGGACCTCAGCCTCAGGATCTTGTGAGGCAGGACTCGGGCTCTGAAAGCACTGGGACTGAGCTTGGGGTGTTTGCAGCTCCTGGCACACTCACGGCAGGGCTCACCAGCCCTCTCGAGCCTGGGGCTTGCCTGCTCCCTGCAACCACTACAGCAGAAACAAATTTCCCTGCCTGGGGGTCTCTGTCCTGTGCTGACAGCACGGTACACAGGAAAGGTCACTGTGCCAGACGTGGACACTTCCACTGCCTGATGTCAGAGCCCTGGTACCACACCCTAAGCCTGGCACTGCCACAGGGGCATTTCTCAGCTGCAGAGGGATTTTTTACAAGGGCAGATAGTGACAGAACAAGGGGGAATGGCTTTACACTGACAGAGGGCAGGTTTACATCAGGCATTTGGAAGAAATATTCCTCTGTCTGAGGGGGAGGTGGTGGGGGTGCCAGGCACTGGTGCAGGCAGCCCCATCCCTGGAAGTGTCCAAGGCCAGGCTGGACGGGGCTTGGAGCAACCTGGGATAGTGGAAGGTGTCCCTGCCATGGCAGAGGGTGGAACTGGATGGGCTTTAAGGTCTCTCCAACCTAAACCAGTCTGGGATTCTGTGAAACGCTGACTTGAGGACACCTGAAGACGAGAGCAGGGGACGGGTGCCCCACACTTACCCTCCCAGCCCCGAGGCGTGGGCGTTGACGATGCCGGCGCAGAGGGCCGAGGCGATGGCCGCGTCCACCGAGGAGCCGTGCCGGGCCAGCACGCGGGTGCCCAGCGCCGTGCAGCGCGCCGCGTCCGTCACCACGGCCCCGCGCGGGAACAGCTGCGACAGGAGAGCGTGCGCTGGCCGGGGCCGCACTGCTGCTGCTGCCCAGCTCTGCGCCCACCACGGGCGCACCCGAAGCCTGGTGCCACGAGGTGTGGCTGATCCAACAAATGCCGGTGGGAACCGTCTGTCCCTTGGCACACCCCTGCTCCAGGGCAGCTGCAGGTAGCCATGGCCACCAGTTCAGACAGTTTCCACACTCCGTGTGCCAAGCTGGGGGGCCACGTCTCCCTCTGCCCCTCACAAGCCCAGAGGCTGCTTGCTCTGCTGCAGCCAGGCAGTCACTGAGAATGAGGATACAGCTCAAAGAATGCAGCACGCCCCCAGGACCACTGCTTGTTCTCATCCTTGTGCCAGTGCTGTGCTAATATAGTCACACGATATTTTAAAGAGCTGGTTTCATCCCTGTGGCACAAATTGCAGCATCTCAACAAGAGCCAGGCCGGCCTGGGGACAGGCAAAGACAGAAGGGCAGCATGTGGGGAGGGTGACTGACTCCTGGCTGACTGTGACCCTGCAGAGGCTCTGCAGGAGGATCCAACCCTGTGGCCATGCTGCCTTGGCTCTGCAATCTAGCACTGGGCTGTGGGACAGATTAGCAGGAGGTTCACCTCTGTTTTCAGCTATTTCTCTGCTTGGTCCTGAATGAATCTTCCAGAAGTGAATCTGGGCATGTCTGCCCATAATCAATAAAACTCTGTCCAAGTGGACAAGATGCCTAATGTTTAATTAAGAATTATTTTCTGAAAGGACTCCCATCTGGCTCAAACTACAGATGGAGTCACAGCAGTGGGGTTGTCTGTTCCCTCCCAGCAGCAACCCCAGCCTGCCTGACACAGCCCCTCACACTCTGGCCATGAGTCAAGCTCTGAGAATCTGGCTTGGCACTCCAAGCAAAACCTCCAGGGGCAGGAAAAGGCTTTCAAGCCAATTTGGGGTGGAACCAGGAGGAGACTGAGCACCCAGGGCCTCACTGACACCAGCCATGGCTCCCCAGTACTCCCCTTGCTGAACTGCTGACCAGGAGGAAAGTCAGGGAGCTCTCCCATCTTTGGAGCCAAAGCCCAACCATAAAGCCATTGTTTTGTCTTACCTGAGGGTCCCCAAAATAGATCTGCATGATGAGGGCCACGGTGACCCCGGTGGCGAAGGTCAGGCAGGCGGTGATGATGACGGTCAGCCCGTCCTGCCGGCAGCTGCAGTCCCCAGAGAAGGGGTCCTTGCTGGTCTCCTGCAGAGGGGACACGTCCTGGCTTCCCATCTCTGAGGAGGACGAGGGCAGGCGCTGGAGCCGTGCAGACTTCAGGAAGGACTCTGGGTCTTTGTGGGCAGCAGGGAGAAAACAAGTGTGAGTTATTGAGCAACTTGCGGCTCTTATTGCAGTATTTACCCAGCATGAACATTATGCTGAGCCCCTTCCAGCATAGCTATCACCTTCCCTATTGATCCCAGCTCTCAGGAGCCTTTCTGGCTCAGATACTGCTTTGAATCATTTTACTGATCCTTTTCTTAAGCTCTTAATTATTCTAAACTGACTTCCCTGGAGATTAAGAGAGACAAAAAACCCTTGAATTTTACTCCATTTTAGTCCATTCATCAGTCTTCAGTGATAGGCCCACTCCTGTGCTCCATTTGGAGGGGTTCTTAACACAGCAAACAGGTCTCTGAAATGCAGCAGAACCGAAGAAGAGGAAACTAATTTTTTAAAAGATGCAGCAGCTTTACTTGGAGCTGTGATTGAGCTAAAGTACCTGAGCAAAAGAGGTAGAGCAAAACAGAGGTGAAGCAAAACATTTGGCCTGGGCACAGAAAATAGCTCTAGGGAAGCGAGGGCAGAGAAGAGCAAACCTGCAACCTGGAGGCCTCGGAACATCCACTCGCTCCGCTGCAGGAAGGACTCTGCTTTAATTCCTTGCTTCCTCTGGCGGATGAGGCCCACTGTGAAATGAAGCCACACTCTGGACACCCAGCTCCAAGATGGCAAAGCAGTGGAGCATGGGTTTGTTGGGCTTCAGCAGGATGAAAAAGTCTCTTTTTTGCTCTGAAAGATGCCTTGAATGTCTGTGAGTGTCAGCTGCTGCCCTTGTGCTGGAAGGACACCAGCTAAGGATGCCCTGCCTGTCCCCGTTGCTGCCAGGCACACAGAGCTGCTGGGGCAGCTGCAAGGTCCTGCCCATCCCTTATGGGCTCTGAAGGAGACACAGGAGCTCAGGGCATCATCCAGGGCTCCAGGAAGAATTTTTTCAGGGGCTGCAGTGCTCTGTGCATCCATAGTGGAAAAAGAGGGGCATCAAGTGCAAAAACAAGATGAGAAGCTTTTCCCTCCACACAGATGTTTCCTGGGTTTGGAAAAGGAGAGGGGAGTGAGCAGGAAAGCTCACATTCCCTATCAACTGCCTGTCTGCTCTGGCAGGTGTATTGCCCTGGGCACTGCGAGCCCAGTCCTTGTCATGGCATTAACAGGACCTGGCTGCAGCTCTCCTGAGGCCAGGGAGGGAAGGAGTTTTAATTTCAGTGATACTGCAACCAGGAGTAAACTCTCATAGCCAGGGAATCCCCTCAGGATAAATTTAATCTCATTTGTGCTATGGTGGTTTATGAGTGGGACTGGGAAAGGCTCAGCTTTTCCAGCCTGAGCCTCTGAGAACACACTGAGCCTCTCATGGGCTTGTCTGGTCTAAGTGAGCTGGACTGAGTGGCAGGACTGGTTGGTGGCCTCTGTGGGGGCCACAACTGGCCTGGCAGGGGCTGCCATTGGGGTGGGATGTCCCCTGGCACACCTGAATGAGGCCTCAGCCCAACTTGCAGGGAAACAGCGAGGAGTGACCTGGCCTCCTCTGCCAGTCCCTCCAGGACACCATCCCTCCAATCTAGTGACAGGCCAGCCATGCACGAGGGGACACGAATACCTAGGAAGCAACTGTGGAAGAGGGCAGACCACAGCCCTCCCACCGTGAAGTACGTCCACTCTCTGCCACAGACACCCTGTTTTTAGTCTCTGTGACCACTGGTGCTGCATAGGGACAGCAGAGCTGTGGTGTGGGGATGGGAGCATCTGGAAGGGGTCACTTGGGAGAAGTGGGAGCCAGAAGCAGCTTGCACAGCCAATGCAGAGCTGCCCACCCCACTACCAATGTGCATGCTTTGAAAGAGAAGCCACCAAATCCCACTTGGCTTCTGTGGGGCTGTGAAGGAGTTGTGGCTTTATGGGGGAGCCAATGCTTTGGAGAACCAGGGCCACCTCAGGTCTGGAGCTGCTGGTGGGCTCTGCAGGTGCTCCTGCAACAAGTGCCAGGAGAGCAGCAGCACTCTTCTCCAGCTGCCCCACCTGCAGACATTGGCAGTGCCAAAACTGCACCAGATTCTGGGGGTGTGACAGAGGCCTCGTGCTTGCAGGAGAGCTTTTCCCACACCCCTGCAAGCAGCAGCTTTGCCTCGATGGTCAGGGGAGCACAGGGCGGGAATGGGCATCACCCGTGGGCACGGTGGGACAGGGCAGAGGGCAAGGGGCGCCTGGGGCTGTGCAAACATGGCCTGGGGGCTGACAGGCACCCGGACTGGGAACCAGCCCCAGCGGGGAAGGGAAACACCACTTGAAGAAACATGACATGCAGGAGACACAACTCCTCTCTCAAGGAGGAGGAAGCAATCAGTTAAAAATAGGCAGAGGATTTTCTTACAGATCAAACGATCACCTGACTTTATTCCAGCTGAGAACGGAAGGGATGGAGCATCCTGCATCGAGGGATGTGCAAGGAGCACCCCAGGGTGGGGGATGCTCAAGGAGCATGCAAGGAGGCCATGCACAAGTGGTCCAGGCTGGAAGGCCAGACTGGCTGTGGGAGAGCACATGCCAGGCTGCCCTGGGCGGCTCTGCGTGAACCCCTGGATCTCTGGCCGCTTTCCGTCCCTCGGGGTGAACGCGGGGCCGGGACCCGGGGACGGCGGGGGCCCGGGGAGCCCCGCTCCGGGCTGGGGCCGAGGGCCGGGGGTGCCGGGGGCCGCGGGCGGGCTCTGCCGCCGCCCCTCACCCGTGTCCTGCTCGCCCAGGAACGCGTCCTCCTCCTTGCGGGCGCGGAGGCCGCTCTCGGCCGCGCCGCTCGGCTCCTCCTCGGGCAGCCGCGGGAAGCTGGTGATGCTCATGTAGTCCACGGGCGAGCCGGCGGCCAGGGCCCGCTGCCGGCCCGGCACCGCCTCCGCCGCCGCCGGCACCGCCATCGCCGGGTCACCCCGAACCGGGTCACGCCGAGCCGGGCCGGGCCCACCGCTCCCGGTCCAACGGAG
>JAOTQP010000841.1:1220054-1268186 GCA_026413545.1 Cichladusa arquata
GGGTGAGCGCAAAGATGGATCCCGGGGGGCGCGGGGGGAGCGGGGCGGCCCCGGCCTTTGTGCGGGACGGAGCGGGCCGCGCCGCGCCGGCGCCTCCCGAAGTTTGCGGGAGCCGCGGGCGGGGGTCCCGCCGCAGCTCGGAGTTTCGGCGGAGTTTGCCCGGCCGGGGACAGCTCGGGGCGGGCGGGGAGTGCGGGGCCGGGGCCGCTCTCCGGCTGCTCTCCCGGGGGCCGCGGCCGCCGCTGCCCCGCTTTGTGTCGGCGGCCCCGGTCTCTCGCCGCCTGTTGCGGCCGGAGGAGCGGCGGGCCCGGCCCGCACCGCCCCGCTCCGCCGAGCCCAGTCCCGGCCCGTGACAGCCGCCCCCGCCTCCATCCCCGCCGCACAATGACCCCGCGTGGTTCCTCTCCCACTCTCCAGCTCCGGCCTCTTTCTCCTGCTGAGATTGTTTTTGTTTTTAACTTCCCTTCCTCCCACCCCACCCCATGCTTGATTTTTTTTTTTTTTTCCCCCCGCTGCGGTGCCCCCCGAACCCCGAGTGCCCCCGAGTCCCGTGCCACGCGCTGAGCTCCTCCGCACCCCGGGGCTCTGGTGCCCCTGTTGTCCCGTCGGTGCCGCTCGTTTGTCCCCCCCCTCCGGGGGTCTCTGCCTCGGGACTCCCCCCCAGGTGGGCCCAGAGGGGTCAGAGCCCCCGTTGGAGGCGGGGGGAGGTGGGTGGGAGGCCCCTTCCCCTCCCCCGACCGGACACCGCCTGAAACTCCCTTTGGTTCCCCCTCTCCAGGCTTCAGCCAGGGGGTTCCCGCGGGCAGCTCCACCATGTCGGACAGTGACCCGGGGGACGAGGACGGCGCCACATCCCCTGACCCCTCGCAGTGCAAGAGGAAGAGAAGGGGCAACCTCCCCAAGGAGTCGGTGAAGATCCTGCGGGACTGGCTGTACGAGCACCGCTTCAACGCCTACCCCTCGGAGCAGGAGAAGCTCAGCCTCTCGGGGCAGACCAGCCTCTCCGTGCTGCAGGTAGGAGCCAGCCCCGCCCGCCGGGGACACCGCCATGCGGTGTGGGACAGGAGAACCCCGCTGAGGATCCCAAAGGACTGGGCAGGCTGGGATTTGCCACTGAAGGGCAGCGAGGAGACGAGGGAAGGGATGCTGGGGATGGAGAGGCACCTGTGTGAAGAGAAGGGTCTCTTTTGGGGAGACGTCTGAGCCCTGGGGACCAGCTCTGCTGGAGCAGAGCATTTTGGCCAGAAGGAAGGTAGAGGGACTGGATGGCAACAGGCTGCATACCGTGTTGTCAGTAAAAGCTGCGCAGGTGGGAGGGTTTTGGGGGATGCTACTTTATCCTCTTCCCCTGGACACCCTCAGCAGAGGCCAGGATGATCACCCCCTGCACACAGAGCTAGGCAGAGGACGGCCCTGGGGCTGGGCTGCCAGGAGTTGGACTTGATCATCTTTGTGGATCCCTTCCAGCTCAGGATATTCTGTGATTTTAAGCAGGAGGGAGAGGCTGGGCTGCCCTTTGAGCCCCCTGGGCTGTTAAGTGCTGGCTGGCCCACCTGGTCCCAGTTACACCAGCTGCATTAAGCAGAGCCCTGTGGGGGAGTCTCCCTGTCCTGCTCCCAGCTGTGGACTGATGTTCTCCGTGTGGCACCACGGTGGGTGTCCAGGCAGGAGCCCTGGGCAGCAGTGGGGGTGAGCAGCGCTTGTCCCTGCCTGTGTTTAGGGTGTCTGGGAGGGCCTGCCTGCAGCTGCTGTCCCTGTGCTCCATGCACAGGCCTGGTGCCCTGGCACCCAGCCTGACAGGGTGTGGGCTTCACTCTGTTCTCTGGATCTGGGGTGCAGGGCAGCAGGTGAGGGCCAGTGGGTTTGCTCCTCTCCTGGAGCTTCCTTTGTACCTCTGGCTCCTCTCCCTGTGGCTCAGCACAGTCCTGGCCAGCTGTCCCAGCCCAGATAGAGTGTGGGCAGGAGCTGTCTGCTTCCCCTCTCCCTGGCCAGCAAGGCAAACCTGCTCTTTCATTTTAATGCATTTCTGTAAGTGTTGGCTGTGCCACAGAATCATGTCTGGCAGCTGCTCTGGGGACAGGCTGGAGCTCCTGGACAGGCCTAAGGCTGAGTGTCGGGGCAGCAGCGACCGGCCTGGGGCTGTGGGAATTGGGCTTGTCCTGGCCCAGGTTGGCATGGCAGTGCCTGGGGTGTTTCCAGGGCTCTGGTGGGACTGGCAGGTGCCTGGCTGTCAGTGCCCTGAGCCCGGTGGGACCCAGGAGGGGGTTGGCACACAGGTGGGCTCATGCTGAGGTGTGGCCCTGCTGTGTGCCTGCTGTGTTGTTTGCCCCAAGTGACCCCCACAGCCAGTGTGTACCCCCTGTACCTGCTGGGCAGGGGGTCCCAGCCCGATGGTATTTCTCAGTGAGGTTTCTGCCAGTCTGAGGGGATGCAGCAGGAATCTGTGGGGATGCTCCCTCTGCCTGTTGGGGTGGAGGAGTGGGATGCCCCATGGTGTGGCTGTGGGGTTCGGTCTGTGATACTGATCTGACCCTTCCCAAAAGCCTCTGGAATGCAGGGCTCTGCCACAGCCACTGGCCAACCCCCTCCAGTTGTTTCTTTGTGCACCCCCCTGCCTGCTTCAGTGGCCTGGGGAGCTGGAGCTGGGCACTGGCAGCCAGGGATCAGGGAGAGCAGGAAGCCCTGAGCCTCCCTTGCAGAAATTCCAGCGCTAGGAAAGTGGCACCTGCTCCCACTGAGGCTTCCTGGACAGCAACAGCTTCACAAGCCTGTGCCCTGCTGTGGGATGGATGGGCTTTTCCTCCGTGTGGAGGAGCTGCTGCTCTGCAGTGCTGAGGGGACAGACACTGCCCAAAGGGCCAGAACGGGGTGTGCTGGTGGGAAGGAAAGGGTGGCCATGGTTAAAAACCAATGAAGTGCTTCAGAGGCAGAGCATGTCCCAGGTCTGTGACAGTGCCTGCTGTCACAGTGGCTGAGTGTGCCCATCTCCATGCTGTGTTTTCCCATGGGAATTGAATGCTAGAAGGAGCATGGTGGTGGGGACAGGCAGGATTTTGGGGAACACTGAGGAGTTGGGCTTTGTGTTGGGAATCCGTCTCTTTGGATGAGGATCACAGTGGTGGATGACCAGGATCATGTCAAGGGGACCCAGCTAAGGCTTGCAAGGGAGTGGGTTTGGAACAGAAAAGGGAGTAAGGCTGGTGTATTTGAGGGTTTTAATGCCAAATATTGTCTTAAAGAAAAAAACAACTGAGATCTTGCTGTGATTGAAGTTGTGGCAAGTTCTCTCTCCTCTCCTTGGGGGAAATATTTTCCATAGCTGTTGATTTAGTAAAGATCAGACTTTTTTTTCCCCCTTGATTTATTCTATTCTAATTGTTTTCTAGGAAGAAGGATGTAGCATTTTATATAAAGATGCTGAAACAATCTATGGCTGAGGCTCAATAATGGCAAAGGGCTGCCAGACGTGCAGCCTCTGTGCTGTGCAGATGTTTGGGAGAGCCTTTAGCATGAGCTGTGACCCTGCTCGTGGGCAGAGGCACAGGAGGGTGTCTGCTGCCCCATTCCCAGCCCTGTTAGGGGTTGAGGGACTGCTGCTCCATCACCTGATGGTTTCTAGGGTTTTCCATCCATGCTGCTCTCCTGCCATCCATCTGCTGTGGCAGCCTTGGTGCTCCCATTCTGATTGGCAGCATGTTGGCTCCGGCAGCAGTGTGGAAACAGGGATGAGCTCCAGGATTCGTCACCTGGAGAAGGAAAAATTGTCACCAGCCGGGGACCTGCAGGCTGGGCTCCGAGCTGGCTCTGTGCCACGCCGTGGGCTCTGGCTGGGGCACGGCAGGAGCTGTGCTGTAGCTGCCTGCAGCTGGGACCTGGAGGCTGCAGTGGGGGCACAGCACTGAGCCCCTCCTTCCCTGGGGGCTGCTGTGCTCAGGGGCACCCCGGGCAGTGCTGCTGTGGCTCCGGGGTGGCTGTGCCCCCGCTCCTGCGCTGCAGGAGGGCAGAGCCGCGGGGCGCGGTCCCGCAGGGGGCTGGCAGGGCCGGGGCAGCCGCGACAGGCCGCAGGGAGGAAGGGGCTGCCCCGGGCCGGCGGTGCCGGGCAGGAAGCAGCCGGTGTTGGGGTTTCCGTGGGTGCCAGCGCTAGTCGTGCCTCTCCGCCGCCCCACGGGAAGGAGGCTGAGCGGGGAGCTGCGGCAGTCCGGGTGTGTGGGAGGTGCGGGCCTGCGCTGGGGCACTGCTGCTGCCGTGACCCGGGCTGCAGCCCCCCGCTGACCCTCTCTCCTCGCAGATCTGCAACTGGTTCATCAACGCGCGGCGGCGGCTGCTCCCCGACATGCTGCGCAAGGACGGCAAGGACCCCAACCAGTTCACCATCTCCCGCCGCGGGGGCAAGGCCGGCGAGGCGGCCGTGCCGCGGGGCGCCGCCGCCGGCTCCGGGCTGCTGGTGGTGCCGCCCGCGGGCGCCTCCAAGGTGCTGTCCATGTCGGTGTGCCCGCAGGTACTGTGCCACCCGGCGCGGGCGCTGGCCGTGGTGAGCGCCCGCAGCCCCGAGTGGGAGAAGCCGGCCGGGCCCGAGGCCGCGCCCAGGCCCGAGGCCGCGGCCCGGCCCGGCAGCACCCTGACGCTGCTGGCGCGGGCCGAGGCGGGCAGCCCCACACCCGGACTCTTCAACACGCCGCCCCCCACGCCCCCCGAGCTCTTCGGGGACGACTTCAGCAGCTTCCAGCTGCTGGTGGAGGTGGCCCTGCAGAAGGCGGCCGAGCTGGAGCGGCAGCGGCAGGGGGGGCAGCTGCCGCTGGCTCCCCACACCGAGCCCCCCGGCGCCTCCAAATAGCGCCGGGCCGGGCAGGGTGCCCTCCGGGGGGCCCGACCCTCCCGGCCTCGCCACAGCCCCACAGCCCAGCCCAGGAGCGGCTCCTGCTCCCGGGGCGCCGCTCTCGGCAGCCACGGCGGCGGAGGAAGGCTGTCCCAGCCGCCGTCCTCCCGCGGGGAGATGCCCTGGCTGCCGAGCAGCTGCCCCGGCCCTGCAGGCCCTGCGCTGCCCTGTCCTGCCCGGAGCGGGCCTGCAGCTCCCCTGCAAACCTGCTGATCCCTTCCTCCTGCAGGCCAGGGTCCAGCCAGCTCCGTTTCTTCAGGGAGACAAAGAGAACCTATTTTTTTTAATGCCAGTGTCTGTTTTAAGGACTGTGGATGAAGAGCTTTGTCTCCCAAATTGCTGATCTTTCTCCCCTCCCACCCTTCCCCCCCGGCCCCGCTTTTGTTTTTGGGGGGCCTTTCTGTTTCCCGGTGCTGGCCAGGGGCCCTGCCTTGCCCAGGGAAGGGCAAAGGACAGATGAACTGGAAACATGGAGTCTGTGGCATTTTATCATGGAAAAAATAGGACCCTCCTCTTCCTTTTTAGGTTGTTCTGGATGCTGCCAGTAGAAATCTCTATGGTGCTGTTTAGCAAGATTTTTTTTAAAACATTTTCCCTTTAATTATGATTTATTACATGATTGTTACTTTTTTTTTTTAAATCTATAAGCATTTCCACACCTTCCCCACGTTCCCCTCGTGTTCATGCTGAATGTGTGCACGCTGTGCCGAGAGCAGTGAGCACGTGGCCAAGCCTGGGCAGAGCTGAGACTGTGAATTTTGTACTCAACTTCATTTCCTTTTTTATTTTTTTTTTTTTCCATAAAACCTCTGGAAAGAGACGCACGGCCATGTGCGTCCTGCAAGTGCAGCGCGGGGTTCCTGGGGAGCAGCGCTGGGCGGGCGGAGGATGGCGATGTCCCTGGCTGTCCCCTCCCCTCGCAGGGTGGCTGTGCAGTGCTGGGGACCTCTAGTGACAAACTGGCGTGTGCTGGGAGCGGCCGGGGTTTGGGGCTCTGGGGCAGTTTTTGGGCTCTGGGGCAGCTCCTGGCTGGGTGTCACTTGCTGTCCCTGGGTGCTGTGCCAGGGTCAGGTGCCCTGTGGGGTGTGAGCTAATGACTGTGCCCTGTCTAGAGGGCCACTAATCCCGCTGGTAATTAGCCAGATGAGCTGATGAGTAGAGGGGGTAAAGCCGCAGGACTGGGAGCTCTGCGGGGCTGGGGGTGAGCACTGGAGGGGACAGGCTGGAAGGGAAAAGCAGTGATTTGGGGGAATGGTGTGTTCCCACCCCCCATTTCTTCAGTGAGAAGGTGCCAGGGGAGAGGGCGCTTGGGAAGGCTTCCCAATAGCATCACCTTGGCAGGTGCCCTGTGCAGTGCTGGGGTGGCACTGGGCGGGTGGGTGCCCGTCGTGTGCATCTCACCCCCGCCTCCATTTCTGTGTCCAGCCTTCCTTTGCCCTTTGTCTCATTTCCAGGGAAAGTCCTCCTTTTTGGGACTCCCTCTTTCACCTTGTCACTCCCCTGCAACTCTGTCCCTTCCCTTGGGGAGGTGGGGGCTGTTTGGCCTCCTGCTCGTCTTGCCCCTGTCAAACTGAAGTGGTTTTCTTCCCCCAGAGCTGTGCCTGTGCCAGGGGCTGGTGCTGCTGCCCTGGGATGGACCAGAGAGTTGGGAGGGCAGAAGTTATTGGAATTAAATTTATGGTGAAATAACAAACTACTGTAAATATCTTTTTGTTTGTTTTTCTATTGTCAAATAAAAGGTTTTTTTAGTTTTGGTTGTTATTTTTAAATATGAGCTGCGTGTCAGAGTGCACTGTGTCATTTGTGGGTGCCTTACTTGGTTCTCCAGCATCAGGAGAAACCCCTGGGCCACCCTTGAATAGCAGCCGGGTGTCCCCCACTCTCCATGAGCTGCTGGGGCTTTGTGCTTGGGGTGAGAGATGTGGGATGGGGCACATTCCAGTGGGAGTGGGGGGCTGGAGCCAGGGCAGGGTGCACTGTGCCAGGGGGTCACAGCTGGGGACACCACAGCAGTGCGGCCCCAGGCAGCACCTCGGGGTTCCTGAGCTGTGCTCGGGGGCCTGTGCCTCCAGCGGGGCCTGGGGCCCCCAGGCAGGTCCCGCAGAGCCTCGGGGACCTGCTCCCACCACAAGGGCCCAGCAGCTCCCGGGGCTCTGACTCGGTGCTGAGGGACAGCGTGGGGGCACAGGGGTCACCCGGGGGCGGCAGTGCTCTGGCCTCCCCACATCTCCCTCCATCGCCTCTCAGGGCATCAGCTGGGGCTGGTCGTTCTGGAAGGGATCCTCCAGTGGCACCCCCAGCCCTGCAGCCCCCCATGCCCCAGGCTCTGACCTGGGCACACAGAACAGTCTCATTAATGTGACACTCCTGTACTTCCCAGGGCAGATAAAAGACCATTTAGGCACAGCCCCCTGCCATGGGCAGGGACACCTTCCACTTCCCCAGGTTGCTCCAACACCTGTCCCACCTGGCCCTTGACTCTTCCAGGGGTGGGGCAGCCAGAGCTGCTTTGGGCACCCTGCCAGAGGCCCCCCCCCACCTCCACAGGGAGAAATTTATTCCTAGTATCTCATCTATCCTTGATCTCTGTTAATAGGAATCTGTTCCCGTCCCTTGTCCGCAGTCCCTCTCCAGCTCTCCTGGAGCCCCGTTAGGCGCAGCAAGGGGCTCTGAGGTCTCCCCGGAGCGTTCTCTCCGCCAGGTTGAACACTCCAGCTCTCCCAGCCTTTCATAGTTATCGCTCCCCTGCCAAGCCTGCCCCAAAACTCCCCACGAGTGGGTGAGGCTCCGGGACCCCCCCCTGGCAGCCGCCCCCCGTGGCTGGGGCGGGGCGCGCCCTGACCGTGCCCAAAGCAGCGCAAGGAGCCGGGAGCGCTGCGCATCCCGCGGCTCCGAGCCCCGCCTGGGGCCCGAGCCCGCGCCGGGATGGTGCCGGGAGAGTGTCCTGGGATGGGCGCTGCCCCTGTCCGTGCGGGGACCGGGCCATGGCCGGGCACAGCGAGCCGAGCCGGGAGTCCCGGGGAGTCCCGGGAACGGGCACTGCGCGGCAGGAGCCGGGAGAGCGCGGGGCTGCAGCGCCCGGCCGGGACGGGACATGGACACAGACAGGAACACGGACATGGGACATGGACCCCGCACAGGGACACGGAGCAGGACTTGGAACCCGGCCACGGCCACGGCCACGGCCACGGCCACGGCCACGGCCCACTGCACACACAGGCGGGCACGGCGCCCCCCAGCCCAGCCCGCCGCAGCTGGACACGGAGCGAGAGGAGACCACGCCCACCACCCATTCAAGCCCCGCCCTCTCGCGGCCATTCGCCGCAGCGGCACGTACTGTGCTGTGATTGGTTGATACGGCCCGGAAGTACTTTGACACACGGCCTCACGCTCCCCCGTATCCACTGGGGGCGGCCATTTTGTTTCACCCGCCATCTTATGGGAGGGCGCAGCCATTTTGTTAAACGTCACGCCGCCCTGTGATTGGAAGGCGGCCATCTCGTGACACCACCTGCCTCACGTGATCTCAGGCAGCCCCGTGATTGGCTACCCGCATCCTTTGGGTTCAGAATAAACAGGTGGATACAAGGAGTGGGTATGAAATTATTTATAAAAGGGGTGTTAAATATCTGCAACAAATCTTCTCAGATTTATAAAAGGCATGTTTATATATGTATAACACATTTTTGTACACGTGTTACACATATTTATATGTGTATATGGATACAGAAGTATGTAACTCTACCTCTGTAGTAGTATGTAGTAGTATGTAGTATGTAGTATATGTGTTTTAATATATGTAGGTTAATTTAAAATATTGTATTAATTATAAGATACAAAACCATATTAAAATTAATTAATTTTTTACCGCTCTATAAATTCACTTACGTGTTAAAATATATACACACACACACACACATATATATATATATAAATCCATATTATATCACAACATAAAGATTATGAGCAGGCTCAGCCCAGGGCAGCAAGGATTGTTTCACCACTCCATGAGCAGCAGCTGGGAAGAGTAACTGATGAAAATAAATAAATTAATCCCCACCTTTCCCTTGTGCTCCCCCTTTCTCTGCCAGAAATCCCTAAAGCCGCATCTTTACAATTAGCCCCAAAATCCAACAGTGCAACCCAACCATGTCTCTGCCCCCATGGAATCTTCAGGTTTGGGAAAGGCCTCCAAGATGAAACCCAGCCACCGCCAAATCCCAACATGCTCACGCACCCCCAGGTGCCACCGGCACAGACCTTTCCCACACCTCTAGGGCTCGGGACTCTCCTGCCCTGGGCAGCCATGCCCACATTTTCCAAGAAGGACTTTCCTCCAATAGCCAATGTAAACCTCCCCTGGAGTAACCTGAGGCTGCTTCCCCTTGGCCCCTGGGAGCAGAGCCTGACCCCCACCTCCAGCCCAATCTGAATCCCAGCACAGCCAAGCTCTGGGAATTCTATGGCTGGGGGCAGAGACCTCTGAGAGCAGCACACATGGACAGTCCCAGACAGCACACAACGGGCAGCAGGCAGCATTCAGGATTTCACTTTTATTTATTTTTTGCCTTCAGGATCACCAACTCTCACCGAAACCACTGGGATTCCCCCTCCACCCCCATGACAGTAGCACACAATCTCCCAACTTGTTCAAACATGTGAAGAGGAAAAAAAAAAAAAAATCCCCAGCAAGATCCCTCAGGATGGGACAAAAACCTTCAATGTGAGAGGGGGGCAAAGAATCAGGGGGTGGCAGCTCTGGCTCCAAGGAGCTAGACCGGAAAGGAGACCTACAAAGGGGAAAAAAAATGGGCTAAAAAATATTTAGCAATCCTTCCTCTACCCAGAGAGCAGGGAGATAAGGAAAAAATAGTCATCTGCTTACACACAGGGTATATATTTTTACACACACTTGGACACACATCTAGATATAGTACATGTAAAAATATATGCTATACATCTGCCCACCCCCGCGGCGGTGTGGGCAGGATCCGTGTGTAGGAATTACTATACAGGTACTACTAAGTGTATATGTGCATATGTACACCCCCTCCTCCTGGGCACACCGACCCCACAGCCCCGCTGCAGCAGCTCCTGTCTCCACCGGCCAGCCAAGGAAAACGGTGTGGGAATGGGAACAGGAGGGGAATCAAAGTGATGTGCCTCATGCTCTGTGGTCCTTCAGGTCCGCTCCTGTGCCCGGAGCAGGCTCCGACTCTTGGGCTCCCCTGCGCCAGATTTATTGCACATTTTGCTTCTGGGCTGCATTTCAACCCCACATTCCACAGCCCCGGCGTCCTCTCCCTCCAACAAAGTGAGGATACAGCCCCCTGTGCCCATCCTGCCCCACCCCGACATCCCAATCCCAAGAACACAAAGGCCAGGAGGCTGCTGGCTGGAGAGGGCAGCAGGAATGACACACCATGGGTGTCCTCTGTGGGAACAGTGGGGTCCGGACATGGGAACTGAAACCATGCAAAGGGATCAGGAACGGGAGCAGGAGGAGGGAAAAATAAAGGATGAGAAGGGCAGAACAGATCTGAGGAGGAGGAAGAACACAGCATGGCAAGTGCTCAAGGCTTCGTGTTTTCTTGTCCTCTTCTTGTAAACAAGCTAATAATTCTCATGAGATGGAACAAGTAAAAAGACTGAAGTTCCAAGTCGAGGGGCTGGAGTTCCCAGGAGTCTGTCCAGTCCATTCAGTAATACCACAGCTGGGGAGAAAACAAGGGGAATTTTTGATTTTTTTTTAAATTTTTTTTTGTTTTTTTTTTTGCTAAAATCTTCATTACTTAAAGCTGAGAGAGAGAAAAAAGCCAACTCAGGAGCCCTTTTCAAGGATGGCTCATTGTCTCTAGACTGAATAAATCACACTAGTTTCCAGAGAACCTTTTTTTTTTTCCATTTAATGACTTATAAAAGCCGCGGGCTGGCCGTGGCCGGGCTCAGAGGCGGGTCTGGGCCTCGGGGACGTAGATCTCGATGCTGTCGGCGCTCTCGGTGGCCGAGTTCTGCCGCACGGACGCCGCGCGCTTGGCCGCCATCAGCCGCTTCCGCGCCTCCTGCCGCTGCTTGTCCGAGTCGGAGCCTTTGTCCCGGCTCAGCTGCGATTTGGACTTGGCTGGCTTCTTTGGCACTGGAGGGGGTGGTTTCTTCTCTTCCTTTAGGGAGACAGGAAGGGAGAAGCCAGACCTGATATAAACGTGCACAGCTGGGTGCCAGCTTGGCCCCGGTGGGGCCTGGCCAGAGGGACTGGGATTGTGCTGCCCTGGTTTCTACAAGAAGCCACTTTGCATTTCATAGAGTCACAGCATGTCCTGAATGGGAAGGGACCCACGACAATCATGGAATCACACAATGGTCTGGCTTGGAAGATGGAGTTCCACCCCCCTGCCATGGCAAGGATGCCTTCCACTACGCCCTGACAAACTTGGCCTTGGACGTTTCCTGGGATGGGACTCCACAATCCAGAGGCTGATGATCCACAACCAGGATCATCGAGTCCGACCCCGGCACGGACATCTGCACGGCACCCAGTCCCTGGCAGGGGTGCCCAAAGGCTCCTGGAGCTCTGGCAGCCTTGTGGGGCTGTGCCCATTCCCTGGGGAGCCTGGGCAGTGCCCAGCACCCTCTGGGAAAGAACCTTTTCCTGATATCCAGCCTAACCCTCCCCTCCATGGTACAGAAAGTACCATGGCTCTTCTGCAGTGGTCTGGAGTTCAGAGATTGTCTGGTTCAGCTGTAGCTCAGAGCACAGGACAGGGAGCACGAAGACACAACTGGATGTGAAACTGCAACATTTTAATAAGCCACCATGCCCTGAGCCACAGTCCTCTCTACCCTGACTGGCAGAGCCACGACACCACTTCTCCTGCATTTTCCAAAGGTTCAAGTTGTTTTTTACTTTACTTGGGCACCAGTTAAATCCATCTACACAGTGCTAGGAACACTTGAGGCCCCTGCACGACTGCTCACTACTCCAGGTTCTCTCCATCCAACACCTTTTCCCCTTCCCACTATTCCTCAAGAGGAATGGCCTCGGTGCCTTGCAAGGCTGTGAGATGACAAGCGCAGGATGGCAAAAGCCCTTGAGAGCATCTGTTTGCAGACAAAACCAGAGCTCAGGTACCCCAAATGTGTACAAGGTGTTCTGGCCACTCTCCAGTGCCCCTCACTCACCTTTCTCTCCGGTGTCTCTGCCAATTGCCAGCTATTCGCTTTGAGGTGGTACAGCTCGTCAAACTTCATGCTGATGTCTTCAATGGACAGCTGGAGGAGATCCCAAAATCCAGCCAAGTCCTGGGCTGTGGGTCTGGGATTGGCATTAGGGTTCTAGAAGAGGAAGCATTAAAAACACCATTTCAGAAAGAACACACCCAGCAGAGCACAGCACCTTCACCCCTTTTACATCCTGCCTGCAACCTAACCCAGTGAGAGCCCACAGGAGACACCGGCCCTAAGCACGGACACACAAAGCCATGATTTACAGCCCAAATAATTTCTGCCAGAGGAAGCAGGTCCTGACTGGACTCCTCCGTACAGCAGTGTAATCCTGAACCAGACACCCCATGGTGGCACAGCAGGAACCTCCAACAGCAGGTGCCCAGCGTGGCAATCAGAGCAACAACACTGGTTTGTTACACAGAGACCCTGATTGCAGGGATGGAAATCATGGGAATGGATACCCAGCTCTGATGCCTGGATGTGCAGCACTCCAAGGAGCCACTGAGTTGTCAGGAGCAAAATTATTTTGCTACATTTCCACAAAACACCTGAAAGCATCAGTACTTCTCAGGGTGGGTTGAAAATTTTTAAGTAGCTTAAGTTTCTTCCAAGAACAGGATTTTCCCAGTTGCCAGAAGTTGAATTACCACCACAGACCCTGGAAAGCATGGGATCAGATCCGAGCAACTCACACAAAGCTCTGCTGGTGCTGCTGCTCAGCTGGGATCAGCACTTTCCCCCCTCCTGCTCGCTCCTTAAGTCTCTCCAAGATTATTTTACATCTAAAGGGGAATTCACCTCTGAGGAAGTTTGCAAAATCCCTATTACCATGAAGCTCGAGGGGAAAACGAAACCACAGATTCCATCAATCCCCATTAGCCCAGCTCAGCTCCGAGCAAGGGCAAACTCCTCCACATTCCCTTTCAGAGATCAATTCCCAGTGACCCGGGGACAGTGTCACCAGCCAAACACGCAAAGGGAGCATGTGTGGGCAAGAGCAGACTTTTCAAACAGTCCCTCCTACATGGCCCAGCCTCAGGGGTTTGCCTCAAAAAGCCCTTCAGAAGCAGGAGGCACCTCTGTGCTAACCCAGCCCTCCCTTGGCCTGGCACTGCAGGCTGTGGCTGCGCTGCCTTTGTTTCCACAGGACAGCAGCATCTTAACACCTGACCAAGTCCTTGTAGTGCTGTTGAAAGAGAGGCATCATTCAGAAACCAGGAAAAAGAGATCCAGACTCACCAAGTTTTGTTCACAGAGGCCGTGGAATTGCTGGAACTTCTGTGACATTAGTAACTGTGCACTGCCCACTGCACTCAGGACTTTTCCTAAGACTGTGGGGGCAAAAAAAAAAGGGAAGAAAAAGACCTGAGTTGAACAGACTATTAATTGTAGCAATGAGCTCCAGTGTTTCAGGAGCAAAGAAACACTGGAGTCATCAAAAAAGAAACTGCAGAGATCCTCAAGGCACCAACTGCTCTCAGGAACAAGAAGTTTTGAAAGTACATTTGTCTGCCATTTCTTCTTCTGGAAGGCCAAACACAGACTGGCTGAGAATATTACAACATCCAAGCTGCCAGAGAGCTCCTCAAACTGCCCTAGGCCCCTCAGAGGAGCCACCAGCACCACCTCAGCGAGGTCTGCTGGTAACAGCTTTGAGATGCCAGCCTGCTCTCCCAGCCCTGCACAGGGGAAAGGTGACACAGGGACCACTCTCCAGCCTCCCTGCACCAGCAGAGATTAACACACAGGCCAAGGCTTTTAACACCCAGGACTTCATGCTGCTCTCAATAGGTTTTCCAAGCAGCCTCTGGGCATGGACATGTTCCTCTGCTCATTAGAGGAAATACAGTCTGGGCTTTTCCCTTCCAGAGGCAGGTTCAGAGCACCACGTACCTGCAGCTGCATCACCAACAGGGACCACCTGAGCCCTGCTCTGCTGCTGCCCCTGAGCCTGCTTGGGAGACAGAACTTGGCTGGACAAGCACACCGTGGGCTCTCCCACCCACCAAGGCTGTGCTTACACAATCAAGCAGCCTGCTCCTGGCACTCACAGAACAATGCCATGGAGGTCTTGCTGTCTTTCCTTGCCACAGGTCAAGGCAGGCCAGCCCTGGGGCAGGGAGATCCCTGGCACGGCCTCTCCCCCTGGCAGCCAGGGCAGCACCTCAGGGAATCCGATTAGGGATTAGCTCCTGGAGCCCCAGCAGTGACAGTGAGCTAAAACTGAGCCTCACCTTTGTTTCACCTTTCTCAGGTTTTAAAAACATCAAAACCAGGCTCCACACAAAGATCCTGCCCTTTACAGCCTCGTCACCCACTCCAGCCACTCTGTATGCACCAAAGGAATGATTCCCACACAAAGACCAGGTTTTGCCACAGCATTTGAAAATACAGGAACAAGCCCAGCTGGGACTGAACCCTGTAAAATCAACAGGCCTTGTGATCCCTGTTCCATGCTTTTGCTGTACAAATTCAGTGCACAAATTCAGTAAGGCTTTCCCGTGTGAAGAAACCTCCTCTTTGCTATAAAGACAAGTTAATCAACTGAACTGAGCAAACAAGCTCTGAAGTTGTATTCCTTCTTCCCCACTGCCAGCTAAGCTTTCCCCTACCTCTTTGAGAGTAATGGGTGAGGCAGGGAGAGATCCCACAGCCTCCCTGAAAGCTTTTTTAAGGTTAAATCCATTTAAGCTTTTAGCAGTTTTGAGTGGTCAGAAGCCACACCATCCCCTGTACCTCTTTTATGCTGCATCACAGCATTACTTTGTACTCCATTTGCTACAGGAAGCTACATTATCCTTTCCAAGGAAAAAGCATTCCTTATCCCATCCTCATCTCCATGCTCTGGCTCTATGGGCTGTCAGCAATTTCAAAGAACCCCAGAATGGTTTGGGAGGGAAGGGACCCTAGAGCTCATCCCATTCCATGGGCAGGGACACCTTTCACTAGACCAGGCTGCTCCAAGGCAGCCTTGGACACTTCCAGGGATGGGGCAGCCACAATTTACCTGATCCAATACTGAGCCCCAGCTCCTTCTGGGCCGCTGCCCACACCCACCTTCCTCAGAGAGATTGTTCTCTTTGGTCTCCTGGTCCATCTGGCGGCACCAGCCCTCCAGGCGCTCGGTCTCTGCCTGCAGCAGCTTCAGGAACCAGAAGCCGTCCCGGCGGCAGGGCCCCGGCTGCGCCGGCTCCGACGGCGACGTGGAGGAGCTCTCAAGCCAGGGGTCAGGAGGAGGGAGAGAGGAAGGCTCCAGGGCCGGGTCGTTGTTTTCTCCATAGGAGAGGTTTCTCTTAATCTGTGAGGGCTTGGCTGGTTGCCTGGTGGAGGCATCAACACCAACAGAGTTGTTGTGCTGGGGGCACTCAGCGAGGCTTCTCTCAGATGATTTACAGCTGGAGTTATTGGGCTCCTGTGTGTCAGAGTCTGTGTCCTGTTTGGAGGACATGCTGCGAGAGTGGCTGTTTCTGCAGGGATCAAAAGCCAGCGTTTAAAGCAGAGCTCGGCCCGGTCAACAGCAAAATCCATGGCCACAGCAGAGCCTCTCCCTGCCCCTCCTCACACACAGACACACCACACACTCAGACAGACAGAATTATAAGGTTGCCTGCTTACTGCAATCGGCCATTCAGACGAGAGGGCTGACGCATGTCTATAATTACAGCCTGGAATTTTAAAATTTTTTTATATAATTTCAAGCTCCCATTGATCTGGCTGTTAGAGAACAAGTGCTTTTTGCAGAGGGTGTATGCTGTGGAGGAAGAACTCTCCATGGGCCCCATTCAACACCACTCACTGGCACAAAGCAGGGAAGAAGGTCTAAGCACAAGTGGGGGAGGCACAATTTAAAATAAAAAGAAACTGCACAAGTTGCGTCTCACTTACCGCCACTCGTCCTCTACCTGTACCCCGATGGACTGGAATTTGGTGGCTGGTGGAGGAGGCTCCTCTTTTGCCACTGGCTGAAGGCAGTCAACCTTATTGAACAAAAAAAAAAAAATACAGACAAAAACAGACACAAGAACTTGCAGCTGGAATCCACGTTAGTAGAACAGGAGTGTGCACACAGAGCATGTTGACACCACAGGGAGGGCTGGCTAAGGACAGGCACGAGGCTACTGCTCAGCTCTGCTCCCACCTCAGGAGCAGGGCTGTGTCCTGCCAGGCTGCTGCCACCACCTGTGCCAGGAGCCCTGGGCTCTGTGTCCCTGTGCCTTTGGCATCCCACACAGTCAGGGACCATGGCATTCAAGGGAGGACTGCAAGGTGTCTGAGACTGACAGCAAAGCCTCTCTCCCAGGGACTGACACCCTGCATGGCTCTGGATAAGAGGGTTAGAAGGTTTTAGGAAAGAAATCCAGGTGACTTAGGAACCAGCTCAGAAAAGGAAAAGCAGAGGAAGGCAGGCAGCCTCTCCAGTGTGTTTCTGTCCCCTCGCTGCCCTTTCAGGTGTTCTGTCCCACCAGCCTTGCAGAGAGGCCTTCACTGTCACCTGTACTGAGCTGGCCTTGCTGTAAAGCTGATGGAGAACTTGTTCAGCACACACACAGCAGCTCAAAGCTCAGATTCTGCACTTGGAGCTGGCCAAGTTCCCCTCTGCTGGTAACCAGCACCTGGGACAGAACCAGAGCTCATGGCCACCTGTAACTGAGAAACCTGCCTGAGGAGGGCAGGGCCCCAGAGGGGGCACGGCCCCAGAGGATGCATTTTGCTGACTGAAGCACACATTTACACTATTCGTTGGGTTCTCATTTCACTGTGTTATCAACAGCTCATTCCATCAATTCCCCCAGTTAGATGCTCCCAGCAAGGGAAGCACCAACCTGCTGCGAACGCTGGGCAGTAAAGAATTGCTCCCTCCTGCCTGCAGGCCTGGCACCATTTGGCACTGCATCAGCCCTTCCCACATGGACATCAAGCACGCCTCTCAGGGGAGATTTGTCCCTAGAACCATGATGGACAAGGAGCAGACTGATGGGAAGCAATACAGAGTACAGGGCACAGGCAGACTACCAGCAAAAGGCTTTTTCAGAGGGATTCACCCAGTTAATATGGTCCCTCCACTCTAGAAAACATTTTAAATTTGTACTAAAAGAGCTTAGTCCTTTCTGGGCTGTTAGGAGAAAGTACTGCTGTCCCTCACCCTGGGAACACAGGCAGTTATTCTGACAAGGCAGTGAGTGTCTCTTGCTGTTCTAAGGGAGCTCACATGCACACCGGGTCACAGAAAAGGCACATGCTAAATGGATGGGGCAAGGACATTCCTTGGGACAAAGCAGAACAAACTATTCCATACTTGTATTCCTATTGATGATAGCTTTCTTTTGGGGATATTCTCCACTTTAGGCTCTTCGTTAGTTAGAGTCCCTTTGTCACTTTTCAAAGTTGCATTTTTCTGAGGTAACTCTGGAGTGTCTCTGGCCGGAGTCACGACGCTGCCCCTGGTCACGCTGGGTGTCCTGGTGCTGTCCAAGCTGTCTGAGGAATTGCTGAGCCCTGACTGGCTGGTGACCTCACTCTTGTGGTCCTGGCTGTCCAGGTAGGTGTCCTGCGCCGACTCAGTGCTGCTCTGCACAGTGACAGAGATGAACGGCTTGGACGTGGTCCGAGGTGGGACGGGAGGTGGAGTCTTTTTATATGCCACTAGGCATGATGAACCTGCAGGGATGGAGGGGGAGAACGGAGAACGCACGAGACAGGTTGGAGGGAAAGAGATACAGTGGAAGAGAGAGAAAAAGCAGGTCAGTCACGACATCCAAGAGGAGCCTCCGAGCAGCAGCTGGAGGCAGAGGAGCAGAACCAGCCCACAGGCAGCAGCTCACGCTGGGGACCCACACCAAAGCATAGGGGAAGCGAAGGCAGAGCCAGAGCTAGCTTGCAAAAGAAGTCAAAAGGAATACCATGGTGCGTGGAAATTTGGAAATGGAGAAGAGGGATAGAAAAGCCTCCCAAGAATGCTACAGGGTAAGCAGGTGTAAGCCTCCACAGTGGGGAAATATTCTTTGGCTAAACCCTATGTTCTAGTGTCCTAGTACAGCCAAGTGTCTCAGCTCTTTGTCCCATCAGTTGACAAGTTTCAATGTCTGGATCAGGGTGATGGTTTTTCCTATAAAAATGGAAAGAAGCCATAAAATTTGTTAGATGTTGATGGCAGGAACACACATTTGAAGCCCCTGACAAGCCCAGCTGCTGCATGCCAGAGGAAAATACATTGTCTGGATGCAACAGTACGAAAGTGGTGAGGTTACTACTCCATGGCCCCAGATCCAAGCAGCAGCAAGGCTGGAGATGTGTGCCCAGCAGTCACAGAACACACATATCACACTTGTAGGGACAGACACGTGGCTGGCCACACGAACCAGTACAGCAGCCACAGCCCCAACCTGCTCCTGTCTCTGGCTGGACAGGATGGAAGTCCACCAGTGAAAATACAAGTAAAATACCAGAAAAATCCACAAGGATGCTGCAGCAGTCATGTTTAGGCTCTCGGTCTGCCCAGGACTCTGAGGCCACAGTCCCAGTCCAGCTGCTGTGCAGCCAGGACAGACTGCACTGGGCAGGGCATGGACAAACACACTGACCAGCCACCTTCCTACAAACAACTGACCCCCTTTATCCCCTTACCTTTGTACTCTTGGTCCTCCCCACATCACCAGACTTGGTTCCTCCCATTAAGTCCTGTTCAAGCCCAGTCTGCTTTTCCCCTGCACCCCACAACACACTCCAGCCCTCGCCAGCAGCCTCCTTAGTCCCAGAGATCTGCAGTTACTCCCCATGCCACATCTGCCAGTTCAGAGCATCCCTGGGAGCCACATTCCCTGGGGACAATCACAGAGCTGCCCCATGAGCCTTACTGACAGCATGTGGACGTGCCTGCATTTACACATGCCACTATTCACCAGATTAAGAGCTAAAGCTCCACTTCAAAGGAGGAACTAAAAGGGAAGAATTACAGAGGAGATCATCTGTGTTTCCAGCAGCATTTCTGTGGCCAGAGATGCCGAGCAGCACCATAATGGTGCTGGCAGAGGAGAAGTGAGAGGCCTGTGCAGGGCTGCCAACCCAGCTGCCTCTAGCCTGGATCTGCACAGGAGCTCAGAAACCACCAAACGTACCCCAGTTCTCTCAGGCCACTACACCAAGGCCAGCACACCTCCTGATGGCAGGAGAGCAGGAGCCATCCCACCAGCCATCACTCTCTGACTCACATGGATGAGGGGTGACCACAGTCCCCCTGCCAGAGCTGCCTGACGTGGAGCATCACCTCCAAAAGCAATTCCTTGGCCCAGGCTCATGGCCTGACTCACACAGCCCATGCCAGTGGGGCAGAGTAGGAACAGCCTGATCAGAGCCACGGCAGAGGCACCCCTGGGCCAGCTGTGCCTACATCCCAAAACAACAGGTTACTCCTGTTACTGCACCAGGGCTACAGCGCCCAGGGCAGGCCAGAGCCACCCCAGCTGGCAGAAGTGACAGCATGTCACATGTCCCTTCAGTTAAATGGCCCCTGTTCCTGGAGAAGAACAGTGGCCCTGCTACCCAATCCCTGGGACACCTCCTGCTTGGAGCTGGACCGGCCACAGCCCTTGGTGGCTTGGCTGGCACGGTCACCACGAGCTCAGCCCAGCTCCCCAGCTGCTCTGGAAACTGCCAGGACTGAGGAAAGGAAACTGATGGCTACTTGACATCCAACAGCTTGGCCAGGCAGAACAAGGGGAGGGCACAGCAGCACAGAGCTTCTGGGGAGGATCAGTGGTGTCCAGGGTCAGTAAGCCAGACCCAAAGACATTGTCCACTTACCAAGAGATAGCATGAACACTGTTTTTGCTGCTCTGGTAGAGGGGGACACCACAGCCTCCCCTTGGCATGTTCCTGGGATCCCTTGGTGCCACCTGGCTTGGCTAAAGGGCAGCACAGGCTTTGCTGGAAGGGGAAGACCCAGGACCAACACAACCCATCCCTGTTCATACATCTGTGCTCAAAGGGTGTATCTGAGCTACAAAAGTAAGTCTCTAAGAAACATTGCAAATGACAAACACAAAAGGATCAGGAGCTTTGAAGAACTGGGGATGCATTAGTTAGTGTAATTGCAAATTAACCCCACTGAAGCCCTCTGCAAACATAAAACAGGACTTCTGACTGCCCAGCAAACTCAGAAACCACACCTTCTTAGAATGGGCTTCAAAAGCTGAAGTCAGAGCAAGCCCACCCAGAACAGCCTGTCCTTGGCCCTCAGCACAATGCTGAACTAAGGTTCAGTGCTTCTTGCATCTGTAGGAGCAGACAGATCTTGAGGAAGACAAGAACATCCCAGTGTTTCCATAGGAGAAGCAGGCAGCTCCTGGCTCTGAGGCCAATCCCACCAGTCAGGAGCATTCCAGTTGCTGACTTACCCCTCCAAAGGGCTACAGCTCACCAGGCATGGATCTGCTCTGGACTTGTTGAGATCACAGCCTTTTATATTTTAAGAGCAGCTTGTTCTGCAATGGGGAACTACAATTCCTGTGGGCACTGGAGCAGGACATCACTCTGCAGGACCATCAGCTCAGTTTGCATGGGAACATCATCCCTGCTCCAAAAAGGTGTGGAACAACAGGAGAACATGAAGTCATGGTTAAGCTTCCAGTTTTGCAGCACTAGCCTCTTCCTGCTCACAGGATCTTCTAAAGCTGATTTCACAAGCAGTTGGAATTCACAGCATGCTGTGGATGATTGATTTTGGGGAGGAGGATGTTTGTTTATAGTCCTTCTTCTGTAATTATTTTTAGAAAGCAGCATGTTTCCAAGTTAGCACCTTGCACCTGCCCTCAGGGGCTCGGGCAACCCCCACGGATGCAGCTCTGAGCAGAGGAGCTGTTTGCAGAGCCTTATACCAGAGAGTCCTCTGGACCCTCAGAAACCAGCTGGGCATGCTGGGATCATCTCCCTCTCCTTCCAAAGGCATTTGCTTCTTGCAAGACTAGAAGTAGAGTCACAAGAGAATATGAAATCCAGCCCCTGTTCCCACCCCACCAGGCTGGTACTTGCTCAGTACTTGAGGATCACAGCCAAGGTATTTGGGGTCAGAACTGAGGGCAATTCTCAAGTCTGAGAATTGCCCTCAAGTGTGTCTGGCCTCAAGTGCCAATGTTCCACTGCTACTGCTGATTCAATACAGCCTGGTGACATTTCCAATCATTCCAGGAATCTCAAAGACCTACTCAAACCATCCTGATTTTTGTTAAATTACCTCACAGGCCCTCAGCCACAGTCAGCTCTGGAGGCAAGTCCCCTGCCCTCAAACATCAGGGCTGGCTGCTATCCCTGTCCTGCTTCATGCATCCCCCTTTCCCCACAGGGAGGACTGGAGGAACGACCTCATTTCCTCATACATAAAGCAGAATGTTCTGAAATAACCTCTCCTACAAGGCAAGCTCATTTGCCTTTTAAATAAAACAACCATAGAATAATCTTGCAGCAAATGGCATCAGTGGCATTATCCCCTTGGAGATTCCAGCTGCAGGGCTTTGGGCTGGCCTTTGCCACAGGGCTGGAAGGAGCTGCTTTGGGAGGCAGTTTCCAATAGCAAAGAGAACTGCAACAGCTGCATTCCAAGTGACCTGACCTCTGATTTTCATAAGTGCGAGGAACACTTCAAGGTTGGAGCTGTAATGAAATGCAGGATGTTTTATTTGTAGAGAGTCCAAGTGAAAATGAGCCCCAGTGACAATTCATACCAAAGACAAGATGGACAAATATTGATTTTATGGTTTACAAGAATCACTTCAGACTTGATTTTTCTCCTTCTGCACACTGAAGGTCAAGATACTGGCACCAGTTAGAGGCACTGCTGAGAAACCTACCCAAATTTTGCTAGTCAACAGGAAAATCATACAAGTCAGAAGTCACAGAGGCTTGGGTTGCAGGGACCTTAAAGCTTATCTTTTTCCTACCCCTGCCATGGGCAGCGACACCTTCAACCAGATTAGGTTGCTCCAAGCCCTATCCAACTTGCCCTTGGACACTTCCAGGGATGAGGCAGCCACAGCTTCTCTGGGCAACCTGTGCCAAAGCCTCCCTAGCCTCACAGGGATGTTTTTTTTCCTAATAGCTAATCTAAATCTCAGCTTTTTAAAACAATTTCTGCTTGTCCTGTCATGATTTGCACATGTGAAAAAGTCATATGGTTCCCATATAGACATGTTTTCCCATCTAGACACGATGCTACCTCTTGCTCTGACAGAATGACTGTCCTTAGAGTGCTGGAGGAGATTTAAAAGAAGTTTATAGTGATTAAACAAAACAACTCCCAGAAAGCCGTGTCAAGAGACTGCATTTGTTCAGAGAGGCAGTTCATGGAAATGCTATAAATACCTCCTACCTCAGTGCTTTCCCTTTGTAAATCTCAGCAGCAGTGATCTTTGCAAAACTGAAAATCTCACCTTGATACTACACAGAGGTAAGAGACACGATGGGGCTGTGGGAGCCAGGGAAGGGCTGTGGGCTCCCCTGCCAGTCCTCACTCTCAGCAGCAGCATCCTGGCACAAGCAGCTCCCCAGGGCACAGCCCAAAGCGTGTGCCACCTCCATGGCAGTGCCCAGGGAGCCCTGCAGAGTGCCCAGCCCAGCAGAGCCCTGTAACTCTCAGATGATCCCAAGAACACAGTGAGCACTTCACCAGCTGCTTCTGCTTGTCACAGAGCCCCCACACAAGCCAGGCTGTGCTTGTGAGTCAGAGGACAGAATTCCCCAGGAGCTCCTCCCAGGCAGCAGCACCAGGGAAGAGCCCTCTCACCTGTTGTAACAGCCCAGCATAAACACAGCCCAGACACCCAAATCACCACGAGTACTTCTGAAGGAGGTCAGATGAGAAATTCAACATTCCCCATCCTCAGCTTTCTGCTCCAGTATGGCTCAGGCAGAGCAGCAGTGTTTGGGCACGGCTGGAATGGCAGCTGGGACAAGGGGACCACTGCAGGCTTCTGACTTCTCCCACCATACAGGACAGAGCCAGGCCCTGGGCTCTGTGCCATGGGACTCCCAACCACAGGGACTCCAGGCAGAAGCATCCCAGCAGTGTCAGGGAGCACAGCAAAGGGCAGGAGAGTCTGCAGCAGGGACCAAGGAGAGGTGAGGGGCAGCACTCTGACACTCCAAGGCAGGAGGGTGACTCCACTGCAGCTGTTCCCACCAGCAGCTAGAGGAGATGAGCAGCCCTCACTCAGAATGACATCCCAATCACTTTTACTGACCCATGGGAAATGGCTATTTCCCCCTGAACAGCACCAATTCACTTGTTGGATAAGCACAGAGAGGGGAGATGCCCTTCCTGAGTAGCCCTGCTCCCACAGAGGCTCCTCTGGGAGCAGCCTCCATCCAGCCCCACGCTGCAGCTCCCCCTTGGCACAGACTGCACATCAGCATTTTGTTACACAAAGGAATCAGTTCTTAGCTTTAAGCCCTCCTCAAAGGCCACCCTGAGCAGCCAGAGAGGCTGTCACAGCATTAACAGACCTGTGCCAATAGGTCTTTGCTGCCCAGCTGGGAGACACCTCCAAGTGCTGGTGCCACAGCTGTGAGAGATCTGTTACCCCTTGCTCCTGCTCAGCTCCAGCACACCCTGGCCACAGCACTCTGCTACACCCCAAAGGCTCTGCTGGCAGGACGGTATTTTATCACCCATGTATCCATCTAGTACTTGGTGTTAGGAAAAAAGGGACTGCCCTGCACTTTTCTGAGCCCTGCCAAGCACAGCACGTTCCTGCATATCACTGAAATGAAAGAACTGGACATATCTGCAGAAAAAGGACCTCAGACTCAAGGGAGCGTCTCTCAAATGTTGCAGTCAGAAGCAAATGCAGAAGCAAAGGCTCCCCCTGAACATCAGCTGTGTGTTTGTAGACTAACAGTAGAGCTCTCATCCAGAAATGCAGCACAAACTGTTCTGTACACCCATTTGTGTTCTCTGATCAGCTGTGACTGAGATGCAGCCCTGGGCACCTCAGAGCCACCACGCTGGGTGTCCAGGGATGCCTGGGGCAGGCACAGGGCACTCAGGGCTGCACGAGCCCCAGCAGCCAGTTCTAATCACAGAGACCCAGTCCCTGTACTTTGGGAGGGAACATTTAACCAGAGAAAGAAAGGCTGAGGGCTGTGAACTCTTCACATGAGGGACTTTGGATTTTTTCAATGTACCAGAAGTTTAAGCATCGTGGAGATGCTCCAGTTTGGAATTCCTGGGCACAGAAATTCTAATAAGCACTGATACACTAAGAACTACTACACTAGGAAGGCAAAGCAGGTTGCTTTTTTTTAAAAAAGCAAGCCATTTGTAGAAGGTCACAAATTTAAAAGAGGCATGAAGCAACAGAAGACACCTCCCAAGAATGCTGAGGGTAAAAATAGGGTACCTCACACTGCTGGCTCCTGACAGATCTAACCATCCCTCCTTTCAGCACAGCCTGCTGCAGAGTCAGCAGGGACACAGCAGATGCTGCAGGGGACGACAGCCACAGGCACTCCCAAACCCAGCTGCAGCAGCAGCTGACACTGGGGCTGCTGTGTGTGTTAGAGGAGACACTGTGATTTCTCTCCACCCTCCCCAAAGCGATTGTCAGGGGTTTTTAGGCAAGTTGAAGCCATGGTGAGCAGCTCCACCCTGCTCCAGCCAGACATCCAGCAAGTGTCCTTCTGTCCTGGGGCCTCAGACAGGTCTCCAAACCAGCTAGCACAGGGCAGCAGCCAAAAGGAGCACTCCCTGCCCCAGGGGTTAATTCATTAACAACCACCAAGGCCCCCAAGCCCAACCATTCTGCCTCAAAAAGTCACTGACTGGGAAGAGAGGAGCATAAGCCTGATGCCAGAGGAGCAGAACTGCATCTCTGATGGGAGGGGGACCAGATTCCCAGGGACAGGGTGCCAGATCCCCAGCTCACTGCCCATTTAGTGCTGGCACACACTTCTTCCACAGAGGGGCTGGGCTGAAGGGATGGCCCAGCAGGTCAGTGCTCCTCTGCTCTGTGCTGGGACTCAGGATGTGCTTATCCCCTCAAAAACCCTCACTAACGAGGAGCTGATGCTTTTCACACCAAAGAGGTGAAGCAGCAGAGATAATGGGAGCCCAAGCTCACAGAGCCCTGGGATCTCTGATCAGACACACTCCTGGTGTACAGCCAGCCCAGGAGTCCCCATCAGCACCTGGACTGTCCTGCCAGGTGGGTACAAGAAAGTCACCTGTGATTCCTCCTGCTGCCAGATTCTGCCTGGCTCCTCTAGCACAGCCAGGGCTGCCAGAGGAGCTGAGAGCCCATCCAGGCAGGCCTGGAGCTTGATCCCTGTGGCCATACACAGCCCCTCCCCAGCCAGACCCCTGGACACGGCACCCTGCAGCACAGGATGCTGAGCAGAGGCCATGGGAGAAGGGCCAGTGGAATTTAATTTCATGGCAGGTTTTGTAGGAGTAGAAAGCTCTGGGGAACAGGAGCCCAGCTGGGCTTTAAGGCCACACCATTTCTCCCTGCTGGCCTTTGTGGGGAGCATGCAGAAATGGGGTCCCAGGACTTGCTGTATCAGCCAGCAGCCTGTTTGCCACAGACTCCCCCTCCTCCCTTACAGCTCCAGAGGGCTCTGATCCTGGCCTGAGCCATGGCAGGCACAGGGGGAGGGAGCAGCTCCCTGGCTGCAGCAGGAGGGGTTCAAACACTTCTGTGCACACAGCACCAGGAACATGGCAATAGGGAACACGGAGAGCCCAGAGTGCTGCTGTTCCTGCCTCTGCAGAAGGCAAGGGAGCCCTGCAAATACCCTGCCTACACATCTGCACAGAGCAGCCAGTCCTCTTCAGAGGGCCAGCAGGGAGGGGCTCAGCTCTGAGCCATCCATGCCACAGAGGATTTCTAGAGAGAGCAGGCACTTCCATCAGCCTCTGGCATTGGAACAGGTCATATGGACTTTCCTGCAGCCAGGGGCAGGCAGGAGAATGCAGGACTGGACAGACTGGAGCACACAGCACCTCACAGAGCCTGCCCAGCAGCTCAGCAGCCACCACTCCCAGGGCTCCAGGAGACACCAGGACCACTGCAGAACTATAGGACCACAGCTTAGCTACCATGTATCAGCCAAAAGCTCCTCAGACACTGAGACAAGCTGTGCTGAAAGGTGCTGCCACAACAAGAGTAGCAATCCTTTCTGCTGATGCACTGAAGTATCATCCACTTCATCTTCCTGATGTGGGGACCTGTGCCTGCAGCATCTCACCCAGATGTGGCAAATAAAGCTCAGGAGCAGCACGAGGAAGTGCTAGACTCAACCCCACACACAGGTGGTCAGGGCAGCTCTAACACCACCAGCCAGCACATCAGAGACAAGAGGGACCTGCTAGCACAACAGGAGAGGGAAAACACAACTGAAGATACATAGAGATCTGCATTCCAGAGAGTATTTCTCAGGAATGGCACTTAGTGCAGGCAGGCCCCATCCCTCCTGGCTTTCAAACACTCACTGTAGCAGTCCCAAAATGCCGATTCTGCTGCTCTGGGACTGCAGGGTGTGTCCTGCCAGCTGCTCTGCAGCTTTGTGTCTGGGCTGCTTTGGGTCCTGCAGCCCCGAGGGTCTCCAGGAGAGAGGCATGGCACATGCCAGACCATGGATAACAGGCAGAGAGGGGAAGGGAGCTGGGCACCAGAGAAGTCCTGTCCCACAGCAGTGACCAGCCCCGTGTCCCTCTCCCTGTTTAACACTGCTCTTTCTGCAAGGTTTGCTCAGAGTTATCCAGCACAGACATGGAATTAGGGCACAAACATGAACCAGACAGGAATTGGGCACTGCCAGCAGGTCACAGGCTGCTCCCCTATCTCCCCTCCACATGGGATGTTACCTAGCTGCTCTGCAAAGCAGCGACCTGCAGGGAGGAAGGGATGCTTTGGGAGGAGACATGTAAGGAATGAGGGCAAATCCTCCATGCACCCACCACTGCAGCCACTCCTAAATGCACCGAGGGTGCTAGCATTGATCATCCAAGTTTGGTGTAATTAGGGAGGTGTTTTAGTTTTCCTCCAAGCTAGCACTTTCTAGAATCTCCTGAAAAAATCAGTTGCACCAGCTAATGATGCACTGCATGAAATATCCTCTCCCTTCACCATCACTTCACAAACTGCCACATAACTTGGAGGATGGCATATGTGGATGCTTTTAACTCGCTTCCCTGCCACTGCAGAAGTCCAGGGAATCTCAACACACCTCCTCAAAATCACAGCCAGTCAAAATCCATATGGCCAGAAATGCCTGGAAACCATGGCAAACCAAATCTCTTCTTATCTATGTCAGAGCTCAGCAGCTCCAATGGGCTATTTTAGGTTATGCTGATTGCTGAAGACCCAAATCCAGTCATTCCCAAGCATTTGCTCACGTGTCACAGGAGACACATCTCAATTTCTCCACGCACACACAGCGAGATGCACCTTGAGCACAACAGTAAGTGCAATAACCCAAGTGTTGCCATCTCAGACAGGAGGGTGTGTCAGTCCAGCATGGCAGAACAGCACTGTGACTCTGTGGGACTCCACACGACTCCCTCTCAGCCCAGGGACCTCTCAAGCCCACCAGGAACCACTTTGTCCAGGACTTTTTGACAGCTCCAGGAGCAGGAGTTGTTCCCCAACTGCAGAATCACACCCAAAGCTTTGGGACAACCAAGCCCACAGCATGGTCCATGGAAGGTTTTGCAAACACTACCCAGTTGCTGAGGCATTATTGGCACATTCCCACTCATGGACAGTCCTGCAAGCAGGGTGGAGGGGACATCATTTTAAGTGTGTCACTAAACAGTGTTCCCAGAAGAGCTGGCCAAGAGGGTGCTGAAAACATTGATGGCAGCCAGCAGCTTGTCAGCACAGAGTGTGATAACAGGAACAGGCCTGTGCTGATGGCAGCAATCACAGAGGTACCCAGCACAAACGGGGCTCCCAGGGAATTGCTCCATCCCTGAGAACACAGGCAATCAACAATTCTGAGCTTACCTAAAATTTCGAGAAACTGCCACCGTCACTGCCAAGAAAACCCCCCTCAAGGTAAGAATTAATTTCTCCATCTGTTTGTTCACCATCAGGATTTTTATCACAGTTTTCAGTTACTGTACCCCAAATTTTACCTGATGCAGGCAATCTGCTACTCTCCTTGCTCACAGGAAGATATTCTGCTGTTTTAGGCAAGGGCAAGCATTTAGTGATGGCACCAAGAGCAGCAGAGGTGGTTTTCCCAGGACATTATGAAAAACCCTCCCCACACCCAGATGACGAGGGATTCTTTGTAAACTGAAAACAAACCCCACCCTGTAGCCATAGGGCCAGGGAAAGCACATGTGTCAGCAGCTGAGGAGACAGCAGTGAACAGTCTCTGCACCTGGGAGATGGGAAGGCAGAAGGCTGGATTCATCTCACAGTGAAAAATTCCAGCCTTTAGTCAACACTCTTTCCACTTGGACAGTGGCTGTCAGGCAGCCAGCAGCCAAGATTTACATCTTCAAAGCTACAATCATCAAGAGGTTTTAATAGCCAGATTCAATTGAAGCTATTTCCTCCCTTAAGTATGTACAAACCAAGATGTGGCAACATTATGCTAATACTGAAGAATCAAAGTCAGAATTGCTGGGAAACTTCTGTTGGCTGAGGCACAGGACAAGCTTTGCATGTTGGAGAAAGCTACTCCATATTCTATTTCATTGTTTAACATGGCATTATCCATAAGATTAAAAAAAATCACATGAACAAACACAGAAAAGGCTGTAGCAGGCTGCTACCTCTCCATTAGCATTAAATTTGACAGTGGTTCAGCTGTTGTAACACAGTCTGGTCTGATCTGGAAAGGAAGTCCTCAGACTCAGAGCAGGCAATTAAGCAAATATTCCAACCTTTTATTCCCTTTGGGTAGGGTGCTAGGAAGCTTTGGAAAGCTGTGCTCATTGCCTGGATCGCTGAGGGCTCCCACCTGAACTCACCCTGCAGAGCACAGAGCTTTCCTCTCTGGTGACAGAGGCACAAAGAGGGGCAGAGCCATGTGTCCCCAGTGCCACTGCTCACACTGTCCTCCCAGAGGCCAGAAGTCCCCAGCTCTGATTCCCTAAGAATTTCAAGTATCACAGGCACTCCCTGAACAATGGGTGCCCCAAGGGATGGGGTATCCCGAGCAAACCCAGCACTTTTTTGAATACTTCATTGCAGGAATCGAGCAGGCATTGACAAAAGAGCTGCTGTGCAACCCCAGCTCTGAAATCAAAGCACAACAGACCCCAGGCATGCACCCAGAGCCTTCTCCAAGCACATCTGAGGCTCCAGTATCTGTGACCTACAAAGCTTCCAGCCACCACCACGTCTTCATCTTCACAGCTTGGTCTGCTTTTCCTGCAGGCTCCAAAACGCCACATTTCTGGTTCACAGGCCCAAAGAGTCCCCATAAGCTTTCAAGTTCAGAGCCCAGACCACCACTTAGCCACAAGTGTGGGTAGCAGGTCTGGATTCAGGGGTGCAGTACCTGTTTGCCCACACACCCGGCCCCTCCAGCCTGCAGAACCTGCCATGAAGGTATTCCAAGGATCTGAGACTTGACTAGGAAAGGGACACAAGGGAGAGGCCAGAGCACAGCTCTATTCACCACATCTAGTGAGCAGACTCAGTTCTAGGCCACAGGGCTGAAGGCACTGGCTTAGTCATGCTGTTCCCATGGCACTGGGACCTACTCCCTTCTGTCCTGCTGTCTGGAATTCAGACTGTGACAATGACTCCCTGACCTTCCAAGGAGGGTTATCAGGAAACTCCAGCCTCCAGCAACAGCACTGGACGTCACCAGAGCATTCCCTGCTGCTTTCAGGAACCTGCTTACTGTGGAACAGACCATTTTACTGCCTTGGAAGCAACGTGCCAAAAGCCTTCTTGGCTTCATTTCCCACCTTGCTTATATTTATTCCTGTTTCCAAATGAGTGATCTCCTTTCAACTTAGCAGTTGTGTAACTCCGGCTACAAAATCAAAACCATCCACACCAAATTCAGAAATCTCAGGGTATTCTGCAGGATATTCCAAAAGGCTTCCTCCCAAGCCTTCACCTGTAAACACCAAGTACCAAGCAGCAGCTGAAGCAGACACATTTTGGCTTTTCCTGATCTGTGGCTCGGCACTGGATGGTAAAGGGTGAAAGGCAGGATAGGGAACAGGTAACAAGTGATTTAGAGAGGCTTAAGAAAGGTGATAAGAATGATCCAGGCAGACTATTTTGAAGGTGCTCCTGCAAGAGACAGTTTACCAGAGGTGTCTTTGAAAGAAGCCACTCCTCCTCTCCAAGGAGCCCTAAACAGATCACGAGCAGCTCTGAAAGAAGGTTTTAGAGAGAACCAGCTCAAGATTTCTAAAACCTGACTACCAAGTGCTGACACACCAAGTAAAAGATGGTGCCATCAGTTCTCCAGGAAAAATCCCATCTCTACACTTCTCTGAAAATCCCAGCCAAACTGCAAAGATTGCCCAAGGCTGGAGTTATTCCTCCACTTGGCCATCTCCCCACACTTGGCCTGGGAACAATTTTAGTCTTGGAATGCATTACTGCATTCAAGCAGCCACTCCTTGTCGTGCCAGTTGTCCAACCCCCAGACCAGCTGGAGGATGAAATTCCTAGCAACAGCAGAATGCCAATCTTTGGAGACAGGGCTATCCAGGGCAGTCACCAGCTCAGTCTCTGCTGTGTTCAGCTCAAAGGCATTGCTGAGAACAGCTCCTGTGGCCTCCCAGGACAGACTGACCGTGTCAGCTACTTGGGGTGAGTCCAGCAAGTGCTTTCACCTGAAGTGGCCTCGTAAACCAAGAACCACCAGCCAAAAATAACCCAACAGTGAGTGCCAACACAGCCCCAGAGCAGCACTGAGCTTGTGGGATACAAGGGTGGGATCAAGGAGCAGGTCTCCAACTATCTGCTCAAGGGGCTTGTTTGCCAGCAGGAATCCTCCCTCAGACTATGGCAAAACACACCAGAACATGGTGCCACTGTAGGGGCACATGGCTGGGAAGGACAGAAGGACACTGCTCTGCCCTTGTCACCCCAGGGTGAAGCACAGAGCACATCCAGGCACATGGAGTGGTCCCAGTGTCACCTGTACAGGGACTGTGCACTTGGGGTCACTTCTGGTGTCTGTGACACCACATTGAGAAACAAACCCACTCAAACCCAAAGTACTTTCCTGGAAAGCACTTTCAAGAAATCACTGGTGTTGTTTACGTAGCAGAGGCCCAGTTTCACAGGAAGAGCTGCCCAGTCAGCTTGCTTGGATCTGGGCCTTGTCAGAAGCCTCAAGACAGACACAGTGGATACTGTCTGAAGATGAAGGTCAGTGGAACAGGATGACTCCACCAGACAACTCCTCCGTAGGGCTCTGGCAGCCAGGCAGGATCAACACAGTGAACTTGCTGTCAGCAAGAGACTGATCCAAGGGGCAGAAGACCAGTCCAGTGCTGCAAACAGGGAGGGATTAAACTCCCACTGCAGCCCAGGTTACTGAAGCTCTGGAGATCATACTGCAGGAATAATTGTCCTACTCAGTTCACCTAAAAAAAAAGTTTGCTCTCAGTTCTGTCCTTATATGATAGCAGAGAAAAAATGTCCTTTATCCTCCAACATCCTTTCCAAGGCCAAAAGCAGCCACAAATGCTTTTGAAGATAAATTAATGGTAAACTGCAAAGAGGTTGGACAACAACAAATAAGAGCCTTGAATTTTTACATGAGATTTCTCTTGTTTCCAATGGCACAGAGCTGGTGAAGAGCTGGCAGATGCTGGACCAGTCTGAGGGGGCTGGGTGCATCCCAGAAACACTCAGGGCCCAACGTGCTGCTGCCCAGCAGCCACTGCCCCACAGGGCCCCCGCATTGCTGCAGGGTGGGGCTCCACCTGCTCCAGGAGCATCCCAAACCCACTGCAGGTGCCAGCTGCTCTGGAATTAGCCTCTTGTGGCCTCTCAGGGAAGGAGAGCAGCCTCCCACAGTGCCCATTGTCCACATGCTATGGCCGGTGCCTCCAGCAGCACCACCACACCAACAACGAATCCTGTTCTCAGGGGTGCTTCTATTCCTGTCCCAGACATGCAGCAGACACAGGATGCCTATGAGATGACAGCAGACAAGCTTCATACCTACAAACCCAAGGCTTGAGATGGGGAAGACAGCTTTGTATTAAAGCAGCCTTAAAAAAACCCAAACCAACAATCCCCTTTTAGCAAGAGATTCAATTCTATTCTTTAGCTGTAATCATGTCACACAGCCCAGCTGAGGAAACAGAACAGCAACACATTATTTTGGATACTGCTTTGTAAACAGATGTGTGGCCAGTTATCTAATTGTGGGAACATGGATGTGAGTAGGCTTGGAGGGAGCAGCAGAGCACTTGCAGGGTTATTTCACAGCAGTTTGCATCATCCCCATCAGGAAATTTCCATGGAACTGCAACGTCAGCAGCTTTGCTGCAACACACCTGGGAGAATCTGTGAGGTGCCACCTCCCTTGGGTACCACAAGACTGTCCCCTCCTACTCTGGCCACTCACAGACACAACCACTAAGACAGTTACAGGAGCTATTTTCTCAGCTAATTGCTAATTACATTAATTGACAAGACATCTGACTCAGCTGCTCTAGAGCCTGGTGGAAGCTGGGCCTCCTTCTCCCCATAGCAGGAATGCCTTATCGACGGGGAAAGGGTGTAACAGCAGTGAGTCACCTCTCAGAGCCAGCAGGCCAGCCCTGGGACACAGCTGATGCCAGCTCAGCCTCCTGACTGCAGGAGGATGTGTCTGCCCTGGCAGCTCTCAGCAGGCAGGCAGTGCTGGCAGTGCTCCAGCACCACAGGTGTTCTGCACAAGGTAACAGCACTCCTGTGATGGGATCCCCGGACAGAGGACAGCAGTCACAACTGCTGAGCTCAAAGGAAGAATGGGAAGAGAAGCCCAGGATGAGGCTGGCACAACACAGAACACAAAACTGTGCCTGCTCTCTGCACTGCCACGCGTGTGTCACAGCCACAGGGACAGCAGCAGAGCCAGGGCCCTTTTCCTTCTCCTGACCCCCCTCAGTGCTGCCCATGCCCAGGTGCCAGATGGGCACACAGCCCCCACCCCATTGCAGGGAGCTGGGGGGCTCAGGTCTGAGCTCTGTTAACACTCCACTCACAGAGGACAGAAGACCCAGGTAACTTTTGGTTTCTCAGGGTCTGGAACTCAAGCATGTTTCAATTTAAAATACAAATATTAGCATTGTGTTAGGTTAAGTACCAGCTGGCCAGAAAGCCAGGGGGACATCCCAAATCCAGCACCCTCCCAGGCTGCTGTCTGGCAGGACACGTGCCTGGCAGTGTCTCCCCCAGGACTATTCAGCTGGAGTCTTTCAGAAGTGTCCCCTGTTCAGAATTCAGGGACAGAGTTCAGTGCTATGGCAGCGCAGAAGGAAACACCTTGATACAACTATACTGGGGGTTCTGGCTAAGCTGGTAAATTTTCCCCAGGAACACCAGTGCATGCCAGTTCTGCAGGCACAGATGTGCACACAGCATTTCAGTGAGTGGCCAAGAATGGACTGGGAGGCTGAGCACCCCCTTCTAAACTAAAAGCACCCTGGAATTTGTCTGACGGACTTCAGTCTGGGCTCTTTGCTCACTTCTGCTGTGATTTTGTAGCATGAACACATTTAGGGGAAATTTTAACAGGGTATGAATTCACATGATTGCTGGAAGCCTCGCCTTAGCAGGCTGCCTTTTCTTCCTTCAGTTCCATCCCAGGAATGGGTGGGGTATACCTGTACCCCACCTCTCGGTGCATGCAGCACTCTGAACACAGAGGAAGGCACAACTGCACTTCCTAAAGCTGGAGATGGGCTCCCGTGAGCAAATGATCCTGCAGTTCCTTATCCAGGCTGTTATCAGAGGAATAATGCTCTCATGAACCTCAGCAGAGAACTGCTTTATGGCTTAAATCAGCAGCCACTGTGCTTTAGGCTTTGGTTCTTGCACACCAGAAGAGTTTCAAAACCCTCAAGTTATTTGACATTTAGATTCCCCACATGCAATGTATATCCTCTGTAAGGATCAGAACAATCCTCAGTTAGTGTTAGGTGTAAGAGCAATAAAGTGCAAAGAGCAATGCCATGGAATAATGATTGCTTCTGCAGTGTGAAAGCTCTCAGCCTGGCTGTGGCAGGTTTCAGTCAGACTTTGTCCTGCCATGTCCCACTGGCATCTGGAGTGTGCAGCCCCTGGACTGAGGGATGTTCACCTGTTGGCTCCCTGGAGAACAAGAAGACAAACTGAGCAAACTAGAAGGCACAACCAGAAACTCTGGAGAGAGAGCACACTTCAAAAATCCCCGAAGAGCTACTAAGTGTAGGTTTTCCTACATTGAAATGACCCATCCCTGTCCCCCTTCCTGCCAGTGAGCACTGTGGGGATCCCTGTTCTCACCAAGGTGAGCAACAAGCACCTGCAGCCCCTCAAGACCAGAAACAACCACAACAGCAGCATGCACTGTAAAGCAGCTGCACTCTGAGGAGCAGGTGCAGAGTTGGAATCACACCACTTGAAGAGTCATTTCCCCTGTGTTTGAGAACATGGGCTCAGATTTTCATGCCCTGGTGCCTAACAGGATACCAGGTAGCAGCTCAGATGTATTAAGCACTGTTTTATCAATACTAGAAAAATCAGACCTCCCAATCAGAAACTCCTCACTAAGGAAATTCACCTGCTAGTCTCATCAGTGAGTTCACCATAAAGCCAGCTATTTTATTTATAAATCTCACCTGTGAGAGGAAAAAGGAATTCTACCTTCAGTTTTTAGTTACTGGAACACGCAGAGTTCCCCCTTCAGCAGCTCCCTTCTGGACTATTTCCTTCCTACATTTCTGACTACAGCTACTTGAAAATCCCAACTCTGACCTGCACCACCTAGAGATGGAGGAAAACAGCAACCAAGAGTTCAGAACTGCAGTCAGTGCTTCCCAGCAAGAGAACTCCACTGGCAGCCTTCTCAGCCTGTGCACTGGACCTGGATGTGTTACACAAGGCCAGCTCCAAATCCAGGCAGCCATAAGCACATGCTCCAAGAGCAGGGCCAGGTCTGGCAGGAATCAGCTGTGGTACAGATGGATGGCTCAGAGAACCTCAGCACAAGAGGCCAATACACAGCAGCCACCGCCCCTTCAAATAAAGAAATCTGTTGGTAACCTGAAGCCAAGTGCACAGAGGGAACATGCAGAACAGGTGAGCTCAGGTGTGCTCACAGCACAGCAAACACAGGTATTCCCAAACCAGCACAGACCAGTCTCCTCCTGAATACATTCCCTCTCCAGGAAAACCTCCAAGGACTTGGAAAACCCGGGCATGGGCTTAAGCATAGGTTATGGCTTCTGGAGAATCCCAGAAAGATCTTGGCTGGAAGGGACCTTAAAGATCATCCAGTCCCACCCTGTGCCACAGGCAGTGACACCTTCCACTAGCCCAGGCTGCCCTGCCTCCGTGGCCAGGTGTGCAGGCTTTCCAGTTTACCAGCCATTCCCAGGTTTCTGGCAATCCTGCCAACAGGATTAAGCACCAGCCAGCCTGAAGAGAGTTAAATTGTCAGCTCAGCTTTCAGCACCAGGAGCACAGAGGTGTCTGACAGCACTGCCAGCTGTGCTTCCCTCCAAGCTCCAAAGTTTCTCACAGCATTGCACAACACACAGTGCAGCAAGTCTGCCTAAAATATGCAAATATTACTGACACACAAGTGATTCACAGCCCTGAAGTTTGTCACTGGCTGGACAAGAAGATCTTTAAAGCTAAAAGCAACCAAGTGCCACCCTTGTCCACTCTGTGCTCACCCCACATCAGTACAGAGTCCAGTGAGTATAAAGAGCCCAGGCACAGGTATCACTGAGGTATCTTCCTTCTGCTGAGGGCTTAGAAAAGCACAGACAATACAACGAGCAAATGCACTTCCCTCCAAAGCAGTAGGAAGGACTCTCTTGTCTTTTGCCACTCACTGACCACTTACCAAGAGGTAAAGAGACACCAAGGGAAAAGTCCTGCTTTGTGTGGCAGCTTGCCCAGATGGGAACCTGAGGCTTCCACACATTTAATAACTTCACTTTCCTACTCATCTGCCAGCTCTGCAGCCTCTCCTTCTGTTTGCTTTGAGCACAAACCCATGTTCCCAGCCTCCATCTCTGGGTGATGCTTGCAGGAGCTATCACCTTTACATGAGTACACAAGGCCATGGCTGTAATAGGATCAGGCAGCTCTGGTTTCACAGCCTTTATCAGCGATCACACACAACAATTTGATGCCTGCTGCAGGCCAGGACCTGGAGACAAGCAATCTATTGACTGCAATCTGAACAAGCACTCAGTGTCACAACCCTGAACCAGCTCCTGCTGCAAGAATGCTGGAAACTTCACTGCTGGGAAGCTGCCCAGAGAGACTCGTAGCAATTTTCACTACTTTATCTTTCAGTCAAGAACACCATTTCCCTGTATCTTGTATATTTTTCAGTTATCCTATAAAAATTATCAGTGTCTACTCACTCTTCCCTTTTAAGTCTGGACACTGCTTATCACCCTGTAGGTGACCATCTTGTACAAAAACATCTTTTAAGACTTGTTAGAATACAAGTCTGAAGTTCAGAGAACTCAGCACAACACCACATTAATTTGCAGAAGATTAGGTTTTATGCTTCTGTTCCCATCCTTAAGCACTCAGCTGGCCTTGGTTGGCACCTCAGCTTTTCCTTCTTTTCCTTTTCCAGAGGCCAACTGAGGGGTTGAGGAACCTGCAGGTCCTGAGGGCAGGGGTTTGGCACAGGGGAAAGGACATCACCCAATGCATTTGCAAGGGTAAAACACTTGCACTGCAGCCCAGGGGGGTCTGTGCAGCCCTGCAAGGGGAAGCAGGTAACATTTAATCCTCTAGGGCTCAAGTCTGGGGGATAAGGAACTCCACACAGTCTTATTCTGAGAGAATAAACCATTGCACAGAGACTAACTCATGTAATAAAGGAATTAGATGAGGTTAACTGTTTAGACAAACCCCCAGGTAAGGACAGAAGGACTAGTTTCCTTCCAGGAAGCAATCTATTTGTAGCCTTTAATGGAAATCTCCAAATTCTTGGGAATTAGTTGTTTTGCTGTATTAAGGGAAACTTCATCCCACCCTTCCCATGGATGTAGTTCTCTATACACACTGGAAATGGGAAACATACTACAATATAGCTAAATCTACAAACCATGCACAGTTTGTAAGTGAGCTTTTAACCCCTTTCCTGAACAACTTCTGTCTGCCCACTGCAGCCATAAACAGTGTCACTCCCAGACCTTCCTGCAGTAACCAGAGTGCTGGAAGTCAGAGTCAAGTAGCCTTGAATGGCCTTGCAGCCACCAGGACAGATGTGACCAGTGCCAGGAGGGAATGAAAACATGTCCTACCTTCTGCTTTTTTTAAGCAATGCTAGTTAAAAAGCAAATTTTAGCATCTTTAGCCAGACAGCAGCTACTTTAATAACAGCAGCACTATAAATTAACATGATTCAAATGCAACTGGCCTTTCACTAATTTTTCCTCTAAACAGGACATGTGTCAAATATTTCAAGGGAACAGACAAGGTGAAAAAAACCTTGCTCTTCATGCTAAGAGCAGTTGCAGCCTTCCATCCTGAAGACCCAGCAGCCCAGAAGAAAAATTAGAAATAAAAAAAAGTCAGTCAGCAGAACTGCTAGAAAACAGTTTTGATCTTTTCAGGAAAACAGCTAAAAATTTCTCTCACACTGAAAAAGCCAACTTGTTGGAGCTTCCACATTACATGAAGTTTTGTCCTTTTTGCCTGAATACAAGGTTGCCTAAAACAAGCAAAGCTCAAGGGAGCTGATGTACTTGCCAAGGAAGCATCAGCCCTGAGAAAAGCCAGCTTGGAGCAGCTCCAGCCAAACTGTGCAGGTGCCACACATAGGTCCCTGCTGAGCAGTGGGACCAACATGAAGCTCTAGGAGAGCACCCCAATCTCAACCAGGGACACCTCACAAACAGGGGAAATCTGCACATCCATCCCCCAACATCAAACATTACAAACAGAACAGGTACAGGTAACTGTGATGGGTATGACAAAGCCCTCTATCAAAACCAAGAAATAACTGGAAAGCATCAGCTCCCTGCTTTGCCAGGCCAGGCACTGACACCACCCTGTCTCCCATTAATCAGGAGGAAGTTAGTTAATATTTGAGTAGGCTATTACAGCTCAAGTCAGAGGATCGAGTACACAGTGTCATGCTCTCAACTAGACTCCTCACAAAAAAATGGAACCAAGATAAAGCTGAAGACAAATGCACAGCAAAGACTCCACAGGGCAGAATATATCCTCATAGTGTTTTACTGACAAACCATGGTATTTCAGGAAACAGGAAGCTCCCATTGTTTTGGCAGAGTAGAATTAAGCCATGAAATAAACCTAATTCTCGGCTACATCCCTGCCCTGCTGAGCTCACACAGACCGTGTTGGCTCTCCTGGGCTCATCACCCAGCTCACCCCACTGGGTGCTTTCCACAGAGGAAACAGCTGTCCCAGAAGTGCTGGAAAGGCAGGAGGCCCCAAAACAGCTCTTCCAAGTTACCCCCTGGTGAAACACCAGCTTTTCTGACTGATGTCAGAGCTGACAAAGCTTGCTGTACCTATCCCCCAGCCCATGATGTCACCCAGTGGGTGCCTGGGTTCTTAGCACTGGAAGCATTTGCCAACAGGGCCCAAGTGCAGCAGCACAGCAACTGCTGCACATCTGGGGCTTCCTGGCATTATTTTAAGTGAGCTCAACAACACACAAGGACATGGAGACAGTTTTGAGAAGGAGGGTATATGAGATCTTGTCTACCACCACCACTCCAGCCTTAACATCACAGCTGTATTTCAGGCTCATTTCAAAGCTCCTTATCTTCCCTAAAGTCTATCGAGCTGTTCTGCTTTCTGCTCCAGCTATTGATTACTGGGGTGGATGGAGTGAGGGGGAACAAGAGCAACTGCCTTCCAGCCACTTTTCAGTGATGCCACATCTCCTGACATCATGACTGTCTCCATGGTGACACAGCAACACAACTGAATTGAAACAGGAGGAGGCCAATTAGAACAAGAAAGCTCTTTTGTCACTGGGACCACAGTAATTAGCAGAAATAAGAGAAGCCATTATAAAAAAGACAACGTTGTAACAATAAAAAGCTTGCTTTCAGCTTGCTAGGTGAACCCCAAATCATACATATATATAAAATCCCTTCTAGACTGGAAAACCCATGATATCACTAGCTGCATTCCCAGTTCCACAGAGCGCTGAGCACAGCCTGGAGCCGAGAGATCACTTTTCATCTCCCCCCATGTCGAGTTCTCCTCTCCACTGGAGCCTGCTCACATGCCTAGGAGGCTGCTCAGCCCTTGAGCTCAAGCAGAGCCCCAAGCTGAGGTGCCTTTCAGCCTGCCACAATTAGCACACACATATAAAAGAAACCAACCTCAGGCTGCCAATCCACAGCAACTCACACCAGCTAAGGCTCCTCCTTCAGGGAGGAAGCACACCCACAGTTCGGAATGGATGACATGAACAAGATCTGGACCCTCTAAATATCTACACTGTTGTGTTTTCAATCTCCAAATGAAAGGAGCAATCTCAGCCACAGGCAGTAACACTATGACAGTGCCAAATCTGACTCCCCACCCTATGGTGCAGGTTGATCAGGAAGCAATTGCTGCAGACCCAGAGATGAGGCAGCTGCTCTATTGCTCCAGAGTGGCCAGAAGCAGCACACAGCTCTAGGAATTCCCAGGGAGAACAGCTGCTTGGAGTGTTCCACAGTCAGGCTCTCAGCCTGAGGCACCTCCACTCTGGCCATACGTTCAGCCCATTATACACCGGTGACATGCCGTACACTCACCATATTTTTCTTTTCTCAATCAAGCCTAAAAGCTGCAGCAGGCAGGAACAAGCTGAGCACAAACTTCCCAAGAAAGGAAGCTTGAAGATGTGAGGCACAGCACAAAGTCAGGGCACCTTGAGCAAGGAGAGCAGCACCCAACACAGCCACTGCAGCACAGCAACTGCACACACTGGAGGTTAAACGTCCACAGGTAACGCTGCTTCCCACAGCTCCTGGGAGCAGCCCTGTTGTGTTCCTCTCCTGCAATTCCATGGGAAAGTGAGACATTCAATGCTGGCAGGGCAGAGCACACAGGTCCCTGCTACTGGCACGCTCATGGCATGTGGAGGCAGGGCAGCAATCTGCTTGGCAGCTGCTCTGAGATAAGAGGCACAACTGCCCAAAACTGAGTCACCTTAGAAAAAAAAAAAAAGATGCTGAAAAGCATCATACCATAAGAATTAGGGTAAATTAGATTTAACAGGTGTCCTCAAAAACCTCTGCAGAAGCATTTTTCAGTCATAATCCATTCAAGTGAGAGTCTTTGTACACAACCCCTGTATCAGCCCCTGTATCTGTCAGGTGAGGTGATTACACATGCAGCAGCACAACTTGAGGTAAGGCACTAACAGTGACAGAGGCTCTTGCTGGGCTTCAACATTAAAAATGAACCATCCTGTGGCACATGCCTCCAGGGAGGGACTTCCTCAAGCCCCTGCCACCTCTGAACACAGCTGGTTCAAAGGGGAAAAACCTTTTGGCACATGGCTTCTGCAGAACTGCACCTGAGTGGCTCCAATTCCAAATGGTGGAGATCAACCCTTCAAAAGGTTTGTGTTCATTTTTTAGTACATTCTGGATTCTGTGTTCCTGCTTTCCCAGCTCGTTCACCCAGATCTGCAATCACATGCACCTGCTGCCTGCACACACACCATCACCCACACCCAGAGTATGTTTGCTAATAGAGCAACAACTAGCACAGAGCAGAAAACATGATTTTCTGTGTGAACCGGGCCTTGCAGCACTAGAAAGAGCCATTAGCTACAGAAGGGAAAGAAACAGGCAGAAGCAGAAATAACGGCTTTGGAAATAACCAGCCTCTAAAGATATTTTTAGAGCTGCCTCCCCCAACACCCAAGATATTCAGAGTCGTTGAAAAAAAATATAAATCAAAGGTAAGCGCACAAATAGCACTGCGAGGAGAAAGCAGACAGTGCTTCAAAGTTACTGCTGCCACCAGCAGCGACGGCTGGCCTGGTTCTGCTCCATCTGGGGCAGCCTCGTTAGCCTGGGCTCTGCTTTGCTGTGCCACAGAGAGCTCAGGGCTCCATCCCACGCGTGCTGGGCACTGCAGGACGCTGCCAGCCAGGCACTGCTGGCTGGGACTGAGCACAGCCCGCATGGGGGAAAGGCCAGGCAGTGTGACCATCCCCTCTGGACAGCACACTGCTGTCACAGAATCAATTAGGCTGGAAAAGCCCTCTGAGAATGAATCCAACCTGTGACCCAGCACCACCCTGTCAACCAAACCACGGCTGAGGCCACGTGCAGTCTTTCCTTAAACACCTCCGGGGACGGTGACTTCAGCACTGCCCTGGGCAGCCCATTCCAGTGCTTGACTACAATTCCTGTCAAATAATTCCACCTAACGTCCAACTTGAACTTCCCCTGGTGCAGTTGAAGACTGAGCCCCCTCCTCCTGTCCCTTGTTCCCCGGGAGCAGAGCCCTGCCCTGTCGGAGTTGTGGAGAGCCAGAAAGTGCCCTCCGAGCCCCCTTCTCTCCAGGTGCCCCGTTCCCGTCCCTGGACGGGGCTGTGTCCCTGCACACCGACAGAGCACAGGGCGCTCTCGGAGCGGGAGTGGGAGCTCACCCAGCACAGGCGGGCCGGGCCCGGCAGCTCCCGGCCCCGCTCCCGCCGCGCCCCGGGGGCTGTGCGGCTCTCCGGGCCCCGCGCACCCCCGGCAGCCCCGCACGGCAGCGGCCCGGCCTCACCTCGCCCTACGGCCCTGCTGCAAAGCGCGGCGGCCGCAAAGCGCGCCCGGGGCCGGCAGGCAGCGCTCGGGGCCGAGCGGAGCCGCCCCAGCACCGGGACCCCCGGCCCGGCTCCCACTCGACCCCCGCAGCAGCACACTACACTGCCCGTGCCGTTTGTGCAGCCGTGCGAAATCCACACGTCTCGGCAGCAAGCACTGGGCATCTCCCAGCTGCAGCGCACGGCTCCCGCTGTCACACAATCACTGAATCGCTTCGGCTGGAAAACACCTCTGACACCACCGAGTCTGATCTGTGACCTATCCTCGCCTTGTCACCGGCGCAGAGCACGGAATGCCACCTCCAGTCCTTCCCTGGACACCTCCAGGGAAGGGGACTCCATCTCCCTGGGCAGGCCTTCCAGTGTCTGACCACCCTTTCCGTGAAGAAATTCCTCCTAATGTCCAACCTAAACAGATTAAGGAGAATATCCTCTCATCCTGTCACTGGTTGCTGGTCCTCGGTCCCTGCCCTGAGGATGCCACTGAAGACATTCTCCCTTTTACCACTGCACATTTCATCAGTCCTGATGCACTACAAACAGAATTAAAGCATCACACGGATGGACACCCAAAACACAGGGATCCCCCTGGCCGGGCCCTGGCGGGTCAGAGGGAACATGTGACTGCCAGAGCTGCGTGTTCACCAAACCCCCACCCGGCTGTGGCAGCTGACAGGGAGCAGCATTCACAGCACAGCCACCCGGGCACGGTGACAGCAGCCACAGCTCCATCCAGGCCTTTTGTCTGCCTTCTCCAAAGCCTTGATTCCCTCACTGAGCCTGGCTCAGTGTCTGACTCGTGTGAGAACAGCTCCTGGAAGGGAGCAGGGCATGGAGGGCTGCTCAGGCAGCGTCCCCTCAGCAGCCAGGTACTCTGCAGCACTCATCTCCAGCAGGGCCCTCAATGGAGCAGCGATAAAAGTTAATGTGTGGCACCACACTGCTGGTAGTGCAACAGCGAGGAGATTGCAAGGTGACAGCAACCCTGACACTGAACCTGTGCCAAGCACAAACCACAACAGCAGCAGCACTGTGGCCAAGGCAACAGGCTGCTGGTGAGCAGAGTTCTGCTTCCCAGCATCCAGGATTCCCTGCTCAAGGCCTGATGCCTGGCATGCTGCAAACCTAAGCATCACTGAAACCCAATACTTCAGAAATAAAGTACCTGCTTTGTCCAGAACCAGGAGCTCAGGAGGTGCAAGGACTGTCCCACACCCTTGTACTTCCAAGGGATCAGATCAAACACTGGTTCAGGCACTGGGAGGAGTTCTCCAGCTCCATTCCACCAGTACCCATCTCCCCAAAGCCACCTTCTCCCCTGGAAAGTTCCAGCCCAGGCTGTACAAGGCTGGGCATTACAGCAGTCCTGCACTGCCAGGGATCTTGCTGGGCTCAGAGCAGCAGTGCTGAGAGGCCACAGTCCCCAGTCTGGGCCTGCTGCTGGAGCAGCAGCTCGGACTGGTGGCACTGGCAGCTGCTCAACAGAGCGCACCAAAGCCTGGAAGAGTTCCTGCCCAGAAATGTTGTAACTTGGGACCCCATGTTTGGGGCACGCTGAGGGACTGAAAGCCTCAGGGCTCAAACGAGGGAAAGGAGGGCTCCCAAGGAAACAGCCACCCCAGTGACCTGAGAGGCCTGCCACTGTCCCGCACACGCTGCGCTCCACAGAGCAGCACGGAGCCGGCTGGCAGCCAGGCACGCACACGGCTCCTGACCAGGCCTGCAGCAGGGTCCAGGCTCTCCCTCGGGGACAATTCCACAGCAGCCTTTCAGACACCTGCTCAGGCTTCAGATACAGGTATCCAGCTTATGTGTAAGGCTCAAGAGGGATGCAGCATCCACACTTTAACTTCCCAATTTTAACTTCCAGTTCAATGCAGCTGCAGATATGCACACACTGGGTAGTTTAGGCTTGGAGATCCCTCCTGCACACACCAAATGCCTGTCTGGGCCCAGGTAGATCTCAACCACCCCCAGAATAGAAACAAAACAAGACAAATAATACTTAGAAGTTTGACTAATCTTATGAAAACAACTTGGAATAAAATTTCCCTTTTATGAGCACTTAAATAGCTTTCAGCTTTCATCAGACATCAGCTTGCACTATGACAGCACATCAGCAGAAAGGCATAAGCAACTTCTCATCTCCACTTTAATTCCAGCTCTGACAGACCTGCAACACAGGTAAGAATTTACCTTTGAAACATTCACCACTCAAGTTTCTTGGTCAAACTTCAAACTGGAGAGAGACAAAACAGCAGCTTAAGCTTTGATCTCTTAGAACTAGGTTCAGAGAAGATCACTGCAGCAAAACCTGGATGTCTTAATGAAGAGCACTAAATGGGATACACAAGATTGACTGTCAACACATCCTTGATCTAAATACTAGTGCTAAATTTTAAAATTTATGCACATTCACTGTTTCCTTTTTGAGCACTGCTGTCTGCTGCACCAAGCTACAGCCTGGCTCAGGTGAGTCCCCTTAGAGACTGGTTTCATGTCTTTGTGTTCCCAGAGAAACTTCAGCCCTGAGACCCTGCAGAGCAGTGGGGATAACCCAGTTCCTGCATGCACTGTCTGCTCAGGTGATGCTGCAGCACCTGTGTGGGCATCCAGCACCCTGCCTGTGTCCCAGCAGGTGCAGTGCCCCTCTGCCTTTACTGGAAATTCACACTGCAAGGCTAAGCTCAGCACCAAGGAGGAAAGGAGGAGAGAATCAGAACTCAGCTATCACCCTAGATGTACAGAAATTTGGGAAGAGGCCTGGCAGTGCAAAACCCACAGCCCCGTCCTTTATGGAAATTGAGCAGTCTCCAGTCCTGAGGGACCATTAACTCCCCCAGCAATGCCTGCCACCTTCTGTGACAGCAGACTAGCAGCCCACACTGAGCTATGTAAACACTGGGACTGCCCTACCTAATGCTGCCCATTTAATTAGAGACCAGACTCATGTGGGCAGATGGATCTGAGCACTTACCTCACTTTTCAGTGAAAATCACAAATGCTTTTGCAATGGTGCCTTTTGCATTCACCAGCCAGACCCTGGCAGAGCAGAAGTGAAGCTCAGGGCTGAGGCCCAGCTCAGGACTTCAGCTGTGGGGCTGTTGTTTCCTCTTGCTTCTCCAGGGGACAGAAGGTTGGTACTTAATGCACCGATCTGCACCAAAGGGCCAGCAATTAATTAATTCTGCAAGACAAATTGAAGTGGACAGAATTTCTAAATATTTTCTTCTCTCCTAAACTGGCCCATCTGCAAATAGTTTAACTTTTGCCTGTTTAAAGGCAGCTTATGACAAACCCTGGTGTCATTCTGCACCCCACTTCTTCTCTCCAGGTGGAAGACTGGGAGAGAAGGGAAAGAAACTCATTTTTCCATGAACTGTTCCAGAGAGACCCAAATTCATCATTCCAACTGCAGCCCTCACAGAACTTTATCCGACAGCCTGAACTCTAATCGCCTTTCACAGCAAACAGCAATCATACTTAGCACCACTCCCCTCCCTTTTAAATCTGCTCTGATAGAAAACACACTGACAACTTTTCACTGCAGAAATTAAAGTGGATTTTTCTTGAACAAGGCCACCCGCCTGCACAGCTTTAATCCTTCCAACTCACATATGTCCCTGTAACTTGCACTGCTCTGAATCCAATTATGCCTCCTCAATCCATTAAAAAATATTTGAGGCTGTTGTGCAGGTTGCACAGAGCAAGAGTATCAGCTGAAGAGGCACAACCAAGCCTTGCTGCACCGTGGCTCTGTAGGCTTCTCTCTGCAGGTGTGCGTCAAGTGAGTTACGGGAAAAATTGAAGTGTCACAGTGACTTTCACACAGTGCAGTGACTAGTTCACTCCAGACCATCCCAGTCTGGGCTCAAACAACAAGAAAATCCATACAGGAGTCAAGAACTGACACACAGCTATTTGTAAAATGCTTGGCTGTCATTAATTACCCATTAAAAGCTTTTAAAGTTCTCTTGCTCTGGCAGCACCCAGAGCTAGGAACACACTCACGGAGCAGCAGGTCTCCCATGCATCAGGCTGAGCAGCAGAATAACCCTGAGCTGAGCAGTCAGAAGTGTCCACAAATCCAAACTGCACACACAGATCAAGCACCCAAGGACTGACACACAGAGCTATGAACAAAACAAGCTGACAGTGTGCCCTGGAACATTGGCTACGTTTCCACGCAGGGACCTGTGGGGCTCCCAGCACACTGTGCTTTGCCAGATCCCATTGGGTTCTACAGACAGACAACTCACATTTCACAGAAACCATGCTCTGCCATTATCACCTTTGCTGCCCAGGGTCTCCTTATCCTTTCCAGGCTGGCACAGTGCACAGCAGTTACACTCCAGCACTTCCAGCGCCACACTACAGATCCAGGGGCCCTCAGCTGCACCCCAAAGTTACACTGCGACAACAGAAGTAGCAAGCTAAATGCAAAAATAGCATGTGGCAGTTTGGCATTTGCACCTTAAACATGAGTTTTTAGGTTTTCCACCCCTGCCAACAACAGACAAATTCTGCAGACAACCCTCCTCTGAATATCTGGGTACAAACACACATCAATACTTATCTGAAAGCCAAACAGACTGACTTTGATCAATAGTTACACTTTTCTCCATGCCTTCAAGAACATGTAACTTCATAGCACCAAATGCCTGTTGGAAGAGCAATTACCAGCAAAGTAATTTGGACCCTCTGGAGTCAAGTCTGCCAACTTACACGACTTGGCAATCTGGCTTGTTATCATCCCACATGATTGGAATTTATTTTAGGATTCAATGCCACATGCTGTGGGGGTTTTTCTTCCTCCCTTTTCTTCTTTTCCTCCCCCAAGTGACAAGCTACAGCCTAGGATTCAGAGGTCCTAATTTCATACACATCTTAAAGATATTTCCTGCACACCCTGGGGTCAAGGTCTTTGCAGAATAAGTAAAATTAGTCCTACCAACTGCATCCTGCAAGCCATCCTCCTTTTCGAGCCTCTCAATCAAGAACGGAGTGAAAATTAAGAGCTACATTTACTGACTGCTCACAATGAACCGTAACATCCCCACCCTCCTGCAAGGCACACCGAAGCCGGGTTGCACCTGCGGTTAAATCCCGAGGGATTCAGCCTCAACTCCTGCACTGGGGGGGCGGCTCAAGGCTGGGCTGCCACACCAGGTACCTTCAGCCGGAACCTGCTCTCCCGGGCTAAAAAAAGAGACTTTTCAGAGCCAGCTCTGGCCGGGAGGTGCCAGCTCGCTGCGCTGCGAAATGTCAGCCTTCAGCTCCGTGCCTCGCCCAGACAATTCCCTTTTCTTCGCCAGGGGAGGAAGAATCCGAACGCCTGCCCAAAGAAAGGGCCCGTGTCCCCCGGCGGGGAAGGCATTTAGCGAAGCGCCGCTTCCTTCCCTGCGGCACCCGGGGACTCCTCACGGGCCTGAAGCACCGGCCAGGGCACGGCCTGACCCCGCGCGGCACCGGGGGACGGGAACAGCGGGGCGGCACCGGGGCAGCGCCCGGCCCGCCCGGGCCCGGCTCCCCGCGGCGCAGGCGGCATGCGGGGCAGGAGGAGGAGGATGGAGCGGCCCCCGCAGCCCAACCCGGCCCGCAGCCGAGCGGGGCGGCCCCGGCGCTCCCACGGAGGCCCGGGGCGCGCGTGGGAAGCGGAAGGGGCGGCGGGCCCGGCAAGCGGCGGAGCAGCGGCAGCAGCGAGGGAGGTAGGGAAGGAGGGAGGGGGCGGCACCCCGCCCGCAGCCATGCAGGGCCCGGCTCGGCCCCCCTCTCGCGCGGTCACTCACATTGCCTGAGGAGCTCCAGACACAAAGCCATGGGAGACACAAAGAGGGGCGGAGGGGACCGGAGAGACGGGGGGGCGCGGGGCGAGGGCGCTCGGCCCGGCCTGGGTCCCGCGGAGGGGAGGAAGAGGAGGACGAGCCGCCGGCGGGGCCGCTCGCGGTCCGGGGCCGCTCCGGCTGCTCGTGCGGCCGCCGCTGGAGAAGGGAGGAGACGCGCGGATCCGCCGCCGCACTCACCGCGCCCGCCCGCCGCTCCGGCCGCGCGCCCGGGCGGGGCCGCGCATTAAACGGCCGCCC
>JAOTQP010000841.1:1286503-1303207 GCA_026413545.1 Cichladusa arquata
GTGAAGGGTGGCAGGGCTGGGGAAGGGCAGTCAGGGCTGGTGAAGGGAGGCAGGGCTGTTGAAGGGTGGCAGGGCTGTTGAAGGGTGGCAGGGCTGGTGAAGGGTGGCAGGGCTGGGGAAGGGCAGTCAGGGCTGGTGAAGGGAGGCAGGGCTGTTGAAGGGTGGCAGGGCTGGTGAAGGGTGCCAGGGCTGGGGAAGTGTGGCAGGGCTGGAGAAGGGCAGTCAGGGCTGTTGAAGGGTGGCAGGGCTGGCTGCAGCCCCTGGCTGAGGAGGGCAGGGCCAGCCAGCAGCCAGGTGTGCCATGCAGGACAGGGACAGGGACTGTCCCTGTGCAGGGCCAGCGCTGCATGGTGTGGGGCAGTGAGGGGTGCTGAGCTCGTCCCAGGGCAGTGGGGTTTAAGAGCTCAGGATCCTGAGGCTGCTCTGCTGCCACTGCTCGAGGGCACAGGCTGAGGAGTGCTCATTTTGCCTTGGCTGCTGCATTTGCCTCCTGGCCTTGGGTTCTCTGGGCATGGCAGCACAAGGACAGCTCCAGTGGGTCTCTCTCTGCTGCCTGCCCCAGCACTGCCTGTCCCACTGGGACTTGTCCCTCTCCCAGGAACAGCCTCCTGGGGCATCATGACAGCGCCTGGTCCTGACCAAGCTGCCTTAATCCTCCTTTCCCTGCCTCTTCTCTGCTTTGTGCCTTGGCAAGGCAGCAGGACACAGGGCTGCTCTTGAGGTGCTTTGCATTCTGGTTCAGCAGTCAAGGGGAAGGAAGATGCTTGGGAGGGCACCCTCTGAATCCACAGCCCCACTTTGGAGCATGTCCCACCTCTGCCTGCACAAGGGTCCACTGGGACTCCCACAGCTCTGGCTCCCGTGGGACAGAGAGCAGGACAAGAGTTTCGTAAGTGTCACACCTGCAAAGAGAAGCAGGTGCCCTTGGGGGCTGGCAAGAGCAGCACAGGTCCTATGGGTGCTGTTCAGGGTCCTCTGGGGTGCTTCTCCGTGGGAGGATGTGAAGAGCCTGTCCCATAGTCTGAAGCTCTGCGATGGGGGTGATGAGCCCAGAGAGGTTCTGTGATCAAGGACAGACCTGACAGTGGCCAGTGCAGTCCCTCAAAGGCAGCAGAGTTCCAGGCCAGTGTGACCCGGGGCTCTGAGCACAGACTGTGTGTCATGCCCATGTAGGCATGAGGGCACCCAGGCCAGGCACAGAGCAGCTCCTCATGGGTGGTGGGGCTCTGCTGCCCCTCCTGCTGCTCTCCCAGGTGTGGCCTTGGCTCTGCCCAATGTGCTTTGGGTGGTGTGGAAGGAGTGGGAGCAAGAAGATGCCCAGGTCCAGAGACTTTATGGGGACTTGGGAGCTGCAGGAACGTGGGTCCTTCCTTGTGCCCTGCAGTGCAGGGATGTGGGATCCAGGCACGTGTCCACCCCTGGAGCTGGGCTCCACTGCTGCCACAGCACTGCATTGTCACCAAGTGCTGCACAGCCACCAACCAGCAGCTGTCTGGCTCTGCTGCTCTCCTGCCATGAGCCGAGCATGGAGGGAAAAGGGGAAGGGGCCACAGGAGAGGCTTCCCTTGGGGCATGGCCCAGTCCCTGGAGCAGGGGAGCAGGGGAGCAGGGGAAGGGCAAAGCTCCCCTCCCGGGCTCTGGCAGGAGCTGCAGCACTCCCTCCACCCAGGGCAGTCAGGGGGAAGAGGCTCGAGGAGCAAACAGGGTTTCCATCACACAAGTGCCAGCTCTGCCATGCAGCCCAGCCCCGCACACACGGACATGCAGCACAGGAAGACCCTGCTGAGCACTGCAGGGGGCACAGGCCATGCACAGGCTGCACTGCTGCGGGCACAGCGCTGCTCCCCCAGCGGCTGTGTCCCCTGTGCTGTCCCACGGGCTCAGCCGTGTCCTCGAGAAAGCAACTGCAGCCAGGCCATCCCTCTGGCAGGGCACCCTCTGGGAAGGACCTGGGCTATTTTCCTGCTCCATGGCAGCTCGTGGGGCTGGCAGGAGGCACTCAGCTTTGTGGAGTGGCTGGCACTGAACAGGCCACTCACTCTGGATTAGGAATTACTTTCAGGGCTCCTGGGGTTAAGGAAGCTCTGGTGTGATCTGACTGTAGGTGGGGTTGGGGAGGCTGATCTGGATGATGCATCAGGTTCATGGTGATGTCCCCTCGGAGCCCCCACACTGCCTGTCCCTTCAGTGCTGCTTGCAGACCCACAGCTCCTGCTCACTCCTGCCTGGGGCATCTCCCAGTCCAAGGAGCTTCTCAGCCTCTTCCCTTGTAGTCTCAGCTGCATATGGGGCCCATGGGGACAGGGAGACAGGGGATGGGGAGCACAGCTTCCCTCTCAGGGGACTGTGCTCTAAGGATGGAGCTGTGTCATCCTAGGGACTGATTCAAGAGATGCCTACCCTGATGGGATTGGGCTGGGCCTGGAGCTGGGTGATCACCAGCTCCAGCATCTGGGAACGGATGTTTCCAGGGCCTGGAAACATCGCACAGATCCCCAATAGTTGTTGATGAATCCCCAGAATCCCCAGACCCTTCAGATGGGGCAGGAGAGCCTTGGGGTCTTACCCAGCCTGAGCCTGGGGTGTCCTGTTTGTCCCCATCCCACTCCTGCCCCCCCTCATGTCCCTGCACCTCTGGCACTCACTGGGCATTTCTGCCTGTAAGCAGAGCAGGGTCCTGTGTCCCTCAGGCACTGGGAGAGCAGATCCTTGCTGTTCCTCCCCCGGTACACGGAGGGAGTGTCCCCAGGTGTGACAGGGGACATGTGACCATGCAAAAGGACATTCCCCACACACAAGCTCCAGAGGTGACTTCTCCATCGCCTCTCCTGTGCCAAGGAGGGGCTGGGATACAACGGCCACATCCTCCATGAGGTGCCTGAGCCCTGTGCCCTGATCTTTGGGAGTGACACTGCACACCTGGGGACAAGGTGAGCCCAAGCACCTGTGACATGTCGGCTTGTAGGGGCACCAGGCATCATGTTTTTGGGGCTGGCTGCCGGGGCTCTTGGTTCTGGTGGTGAACTGCTGGTGAACCGAGCACAGAGCCAGCCCCAGGCACTGGGGATGTTGGTCACAGCCTGGTGTCCCCCAGTGCCCCTCCAGCCATGTCAGCTGTGGCTGTTGGCTGCTCCCTTACCCACTCCAACTCCAGTGGTGCAGGCTGCTGGCCCTGGCCAGTGGTGCCAGGAGGATCAGAGCGGGAGGGAGCGGGGCAGAAGCTCCTCCTCAAAACACGCTCCCTACCTGGGCGCTGCCTGCGTCGGTCGGCCCGGGGCTGAGGGGCTGGTCCCAGTGCCCCGTGTCCTCCCAGCCGAGCGGTGGGGCTGCCCAGCTGCTGGCCAGGCCCGTGCCACCCAGCTGTGCCCTCAGCCCTGCGTCAGGCTGTCGAGAAACGGAGGCTCATTACATGGGGGGGAAGGAGCAGGGCAGCCTTGCACCCCAGAGCCCAGGGGCTGTTGGGGTGCCTGCTGGGCTCTGTGCTGCAGCCTGAGGGGAACAGGGCCCTTGGAGAGCTTGGCTGCAGCTCTTGAACCTCAAATGCTTAATTGGAAGGAGCAGGGGTAAAGAAAAAGAAACCAGGCCAAGATAATTTTCCCTGCTGGTGTTCCTGATGCAGTCAGTTCAGTCCCTTGGAAATTTGATTTACAGCCCTGGCCAGCGAGGTATCGGAAGCTGAGTATGCTTCAATAATTCATCACTTTTTAAAGCCTCTAAGCCCGCTGGGCACAGCCAGGGAAGCTCCTGGCACCTCTGCATTAAAAGGATGCTAGAGATTTACATACAGAGGTCCCCTCCTCCCCCCATCCAGGCCTGGCTTATTTGTCTTCATTCCTCTCTCTAGGGCACAGCCAGGTTCATGCGGCTCCAGCGCCGCTTTTGGAAGCTGCCACAGACCTGGAGCTGTAGGAGCCGGGGTTTCGAAGCAGCATCAGCCATGCAGGCCATGCAAGCGGGGCTGGCAGTGCCAGCTGCCCCAGCCCTGCCCCGCGGCTGCCGGTCCTACCAGTGCTCCAGGGAAGCTGGGCAGAGCGGGGCTGACGGGGCACGCTGGCACATCCTTGCGACGCGTGGAGAAAGGGCTGAGCGTTAGTTACTGCTGCTGACCTCCAGCCCGGGGATGGGGCACAGGGGTCTCTGGGGGGCCTGGTGACACATGGCCCCTCAGCATTCCGGCTGTGTGGGCACTCATGGGAAACAGCCACATGGGGTAGCTACATCCCCATCTGCCCAGGAGTGTCCCCCAGCACCTGCAGGGCCTGGGCAGGCAGTGGGGACACGTGGGAGGCCTGCAGGAAATGGGATCACACCCAGCAGAGAAGGTGGGGTGGCATGTCCCCTCCACACTGCCATGGTCCAGCACAGGGACTGGGGCAGATGGACCCCATCAGCACCCCCAGTCCCTGCAGGAGGAGCAGGGGTCTGTTCCCAGGGCCCTCCCCAGCCCTCTCCTGGCTCAGTGACCTGAGGTGGCAGTTGAACCATCTGGAGATGTTTGATAAGGTCACACGAGTGCATCCCTGAGCTCCTGTGCTCTCCCTGCACGGAGCACCCCACATTCCCCACGGCACCCACCTGCAGGTAGTGGTAGGCCAAGTCCTGGTGGCAGGACTTGGATTTGAGCAAGGCTTTGTCGATGGTGGCAGAGGCCTTCTGGCACACCTCCCGGGCATGGCTGAGCGTCAGCGTGGACCAGGAGCCCCGCTTGATGTAGTTGGAGTCGTTGTTGATGGGGATATTGGTGCAAGGGGTGACCTTGAGGTCGTTATTGCTCTTGGAGGATTTCAGCATGTGCTCGCTGATGGTGTTGTAGGCGTGCATGAAGTACTTTGGCTGGCTGTGGTCGGGCTGCCGGCCCAGCGTCATCAGCCCCATGGGGTTGCGGTAGCTGCAGGTGTCGCTGTCCAGGTTGTCATCGGAGCTCCACCAGCCGGAGATGTTGGACCTGGTCCTGCGCTTGGGCTCCGCGGTCTTCGCCCGGTCCTTGCTCTTGCTCCTCCGGTTTTGCTTGGCGTCATCCGCCCCCTTCTTCCCGTTCACGTTGCCCTTGGTGGGGCCCTCCAGAGACTGGGACTTGGCAAAGAGCTTCTGCACGGAGTGCACGAGGTGCCGGATGCGCCCCGGGCTCTCGCTGCGGTGCTTCGCGTCGCTGCGCTGGAACTGCAGCGTGCTGAAGCCGTCCCTGTGGATGGGCAGCTGCTTCTCAAACTGGTCCAGGAGGTTGGCAGGCAGGCGGTTGATCTTGGTGGCTTGAGCATGGCTGGGAAAAGGGTTGTCATCCGGGACCTCGAAGTGGGAGTTGTAATGGATGCGGGGGAAAGTGCTGCTGTTGGAGATCTGGTTGTTGAGCGGAAGGAGACAGTCGCCGTGGACGGTGTTCTGGGCTGGGAATCGGGGATCCATGGTGAAGGAGTCGGTAGGGCTGAGGAGATAAGGGTTCCTGTCCTGGGGGGCATAAAGAGAGTCTTGAGGGGAGTCCAGGTTTTCGGAGAGATGGCGGCTTCTGTTGTCTCCTAAGCCCTTCATGGTCCCAGTGCTTCCTAGACCATGGCTCAGGGATGGTGTGGCAGAGCCCTCGCAGACCTCCCTGCAGCTGGAGGAAGAAGAAGATGCTGAGAGCCCACTGGGAATGCCCCTGCAGCCCACTCCTCACCGGGGGCACATCCCTGTCCCTCTCAAAGCAAATGCCACCACAGTTAAAGGACAAAGGAGAGAAGCAGGATGGGAGAGGTGGGAGGGGAGGAGAGGGGAGGAAGGGAGACCAGGGGCTGGAGAGAGCAGGGCCCAGCACAGGAGGGGCAGGATTCGTGTTCCCACTGCAGTTGCAGTGCTTGTGTGCCTCAGTGCTGCTTCACAACACTGCTGCTTCTGTTCTGGGGCTGCACGTGGGTATTTACCAGTGTCCCCTCCCCAGCAGCATGGCAGAGGCACTGCCAGCAGGTCTCTGCTCTGCCCCCTTTGCTGGAGGGGCAAATGAGAGGGCAAATGGCGAGGGTTGGAGGAAAGCCTGCTGCCAAAGCCCAGCAGGTCCTACTGAGCCCAGGCAGTCCAGAGCCGAGCAGCCCAGCTTTGCAGGGTGCCTGGTGTTCCCGAGGTGACAGATCCCAGGGCTGGCCCAGCTGTGCTAATGTGACAGATGGCAAACACCTCCTCTGCAGCCAGTGCTGCCTTCCTGGCAGGTTCTGCCCCGGAGCACGGCGTGTCAGTAGCTCTGGAAGAGCTGAGTGTTTCTGAGCACTCAGAGCCTGACCCGAGAAGCTGTTGGCTGCTCAGATGATGATTCCTGCACCACTCCTGGGGAGCTGTGCCACCTGTGCCACCCTCCCAGCCAGCCTGTCTGTCCCCTCTGCCACAGCGAGGGGCTGGGGCTGGTCCCTTCCTTTCAGTGGGTATGGGATCCCTGTGGGGGGGTGAAAAGGACAGAGGGATCCCCTGAGGGGTCCTCACTGGACATCTCCCCAGTGGTCTTGCCCTATCCTGCTCAGTTCAGAGGGATCCTCATCTTAATGTGTTATACAGGGAAAAATGACAAGCCTTTAAGATTTGCCTAAAAGAAAAATCAATGAACATTTATATGAGTTGTGCTGTCAATCAATAAGTTGATTTTCCATATTAAAACCTACTTAATATAATGGAATGTATAAATGAACTCTTTATTTCCTGTTACCTTTTAGTTTAGTTTCTTAGTACCTTTTTAGTTTAGTTTGAGTATTGCTTAAAAAAGAGGCTTCTAACACATGCAGATGGTATGTCCCTGTGAGGAGCAGAGCTGGCACTTTGTGCTCCTGGCTTCTCCCTTTCAGCTGGGAATTGGTCTCCAGTCTTCTCGAGGAACTTGTCCCTTATGTGCAGTGTGGCCAGCAGAGTGGTGTGGGAGTGGAGTCAGTGACCACTGCAGGGTGGCAGGGATTGACAGGCTTGTCTTCCTCACTCATGGAAAAATGCATTAATAATGAAAAGCAGCCAGAGCTTTAAATAATTTTTGAAAGCATGAAGGAAAAAAAAAAAGTGGAATTTATTCCATGGCTTAACGGGCTTTGCAGACTCCATTTAACTCTGTGGCTGTCAGTGGGTTGGCAGAGCCAAGCTGGGATTTCTAAAGCTGCAGTGAGCACAGCCTGGGCTTCCCATCCAGCTCCAATGGAGACCCCACTCCTACTCCCCCTCCCCTGAGCCCTCCCCTGAGCTCTGCTCCTGAGGATCCTGCCCATGCTGACCTCAGCCCACCTGCCCTGAGGCACTGCCCACTGCCCCCTGCACCCTTGGCAACTGCCCAGCACTGCTCCCTGGGCATCCCAGGGCCTGCAGCAGGCCTGTCCCGAGCCCCTACAGAGGCTGCATGGCCCCATGGAGTGGCTCCTGTCCTGCTGCTGGCTCCTGTCCTGGAGCTGAGCTGCTCCAGCTGCCTTCACCTCCAAGCTATGCCCTGCCCCATGGTCTGGGCTGTGCTGCTCTGGGAGCGAAGATTTGCCCCTCTCCACCACACAGACAGTACCCAGGCATTTTGGGGATAGGGACATGACCTGAGCTGGGAAATACTGATAGCAAACCTGAGCCTTCTGCCCAAACACCAAACACAGCCTTAACCTTGGCTGGGGCCCAGCTGCTTCTGGTCTCTGTGGGTGTGATCCTAATTCTCCAGCAGCATCAGCCCCCTGGAGTGCCCTGCCCGTGGGACCCATGGGGCTGTGGATCTGGGGTGCCAGCAGGGAGGCTCAGGACGTGGCAGCTGGCACCCACAGTGCTCACAGATCAGTGACAGAGAGCCCCAGGTGATGTTCCTAGAGAAAAAGCTCTGGGCAGAAGGGAAGGATGGGGTGTAGGACAGGCTCCAGGCTGAGCTATTGATCTGAATTCCAGATGGCTTTGGATAGCCAAGCTCCACCTGCACACCTTGGAAGGGAAGCCCTGCAGGAGGCAGAAGCTCAAATCCTCCCTGAAGTGCCCAGGCTCAGCTCTGCCTGCCAATGCCATTCTCCCTCCCTCCCTTCCTTCCTTCCCTCAGATTTGGAATCCCAGTCAAAACCTTCCTTTGTACCCAGGGCAATCCTGGCCCTGGTGGACGCTGTGCTTCTCCCATAACAGGAACCAGGCTCCATAAGGAGATATCACACCCTGATTTGATTATTAAGGGGGGGTCTCTGGATATCTGGGTATCTTTACCTTCTGAGAGCAGTTGATATTTGAAGCAGGAATCTCCTCCTAAGGCAACCTGTGACTACCTTGTGCTCACTGGGCTCCAGATAAACTGCCTTAGGAATCGAAAGAAGTAGGGAAATGAAATGAAATTAAGAAATGTAAATCTATGCCACACAGTGAAGGTCTAGTGTGCACAGGAGGAGGAGAAGGGCCAGGGTCAGGCTGGCTGTGGGTGCTGGAGAGGCAGAGGGGCAGAGAGGAAACCCTGAGGGGCTGGGGGATGAGTGGAAAAGGAGAGAAGGTTTTGGAGGGGCAGAAGCAGAAAGGATGGGAAGGTGGGAGCAGGGGAGGACAGAGAGATCCCTCTCTCCCAGACTGGTTTCCCCCTGCCAAGGGTGGGCACTCACTTCTGTATGGCAGAGTTCACTGCCCCCCTCTCCTGTGGGGCTGCCACAGGTCCTGAACCTCCTGCCTGTGCTGCCTGTGCCAGGATCCCTTCCCTTGGCAGCAAGGGAGGTGTGAGGTGTATCCCTGCTGCTGGGCATCTGCTAGTGCCCACCACGCTGTCCTTGCTGCCTCCTCTGTCAGCTGGTTTCCCTCTAAGACAGATTAAACTGTTTTCTCACATTCCAATTACTCTCTGCAATCCTTGGCACTTTGTTGAGACATGGGCTCAGTCCTTCTCACCAAGCATGGCAGATCCCAGGGAGCTCTGAGAGCACCTCACACTCACCCAGATTTCTGCTCCTAGTATGTGCACATTGGGACTGTAGCTGGAAATGTTTCACAGGCATGCAGATGTGGCACTTGGGACATGGTTCAGTGGTGAATGTGGCAGTGCTGGGTCAGTGGTTGGACTCCATGAAGGCCTTTTCCTACCTCACTGATCCCATGGGGGCTGTGGGGGTGTGTGTGACAGAGTGCTGGGGGTGACACGTGGTGGATGCCCACCAGCCCATGAGGTGCACGGGCTGTGGGGGGTGTCCCTGTGACTGGGTGCCTACAGGGCTCCTGCAGAACCAGGGAGTGCTGGGCTGGGGGCTCATTTTGACCTCCATGGGCTTCCTCCCTCCTGCTCTTCCCCCTGCCCTTGGCACACATGTGCCAGGGAAGGATTCCCTGTCCCCTCCCTGGCCACCCAGCTCTGCTAATGCAGCCACAGCTGAGCAATGCCTTGACCCAGAAAAGAGCACTTGAAGAGCTCTCAAAGTGGTGCTCAGGCCCTGGCACAGGGTGCCCAGTGAAGCTGTGGCTGCCCCTGGATCCCTTGGACTTGTGTCCAAGTCCAGGTTGGATGGGGATTGGAGCAGCCTGGGACAGTGGGAGGTGTCTCTGCCCAAGGCAGGGGGTGGCACTGGATGGGCTTTAGGGTTCCTTCCAACCCAAACCACTCCAGAATTCTTTGGTTCCCTGGTTCCATGTACTACTGAGGCAGGGCTGTTCAGAAAGGGCCAGGAGCTGCTTGGCTGATGCTCAGGAGAGGCTGGCAGCACACCAGGAGGAGCAGCAGCCTGTGAAATGGGTCTGCTCAGAGCACACATCCTCCAGAAAGAAGCCACTCCTGGACTGATGTGGCTGAGGGCACCCTTCGGGGTCAGCTGGTCCTGCCCTCTGCCCATCAGCTCTTCCAGGGCTCCACATCCCCCAGGCTCCCACGCAAACCAGCCACCCAGGCTGGCTGCAGACAGAGGTGCCTTTTATAGATGGAACCAGCAGCACGATAATAACGGGCTGGAGTCGGGAGAGATGATTTGCAGCCTGCAGGGGGAAAATGCCTCCCCTCTCCCTGCTGCAAGGAGCTGAAAGGATGGCTGTGCTGTGGTGCAGGTGACGTGGGCCTGCCCACACGCTCCGAGTCAAACGTTCCCTGAATTAGCAGGAGCTCTGGATGTGGCTGGGGGCCGCTGGCTGCCAGAGCCCTGCATTAATGATGATTCAGAGTGCACAAGCTGATCGTGGCCGATAAAAATAGCTGGCTGCTGCTCGGAACAATTCATTACACAACAAACCCTCCTCCTGCCACAGCGCTGCGGGGATGCTCCCACTGCTGCCTCGGCTCCTCGTGGGGCACAGCCCATCCCCAGGGATGAGCAGGAGAAAGCACTGCCCAGCCTGGGACCAAGGCAGGGCTCCTGAGGAGGAGTTAATGCCACCCACCGTGACAGTGTCACCTGGAGAGCCAGGCACTCACTGCACAGCAGTGCAGGGGACAGTGGCTTCCAGCAGGACAAGTGTGCCACCTTTTTGGGATCCCTCCTTAGGACACAGGGAATCCTCTAGAGGGCCGGTCTGTCACTGCCTAGGGGTGTCCCAGGGCTCACCCAGCCCATCCTGACCACTCTGCCAGGCAGCCATTGCCAGGTGAAAAACAACCAGTGCCAGCCTGAGCTCGGCAGTCTCATCCCTCAGCTGCATCCCTGGGGAAGGATTTCCCCACATCTCCTCATGTGGGAATATGGCTGGTGCCCTTAGAATGTGGGATCTACACACAGCTCCTGAGGCCCATAACAGCTGAAGACCAGTGGTCTCTTGCTTATTCTTTAAGCCAAGGGGTGTCTCTGCCCACTGGTGCCCACTGGGGTGATGAGAGAGACAGATCTGACTGGCACCAGCCCAAAATGACAAGGAGCAATTTATCTTACCTTAAGAGCTCTAAATACTACTATTTTTTGGGGTTTTTTTGTTTGTTTGTTGTTTTTTTGTTTTGTTTTGTTTTTTGCTTTTTCTTTTTAATCTACCAGCAAAACCAAATGCTGTGAAAGTCAAAGGCTGTGGTATGACAAAGATTTTTGACTTCAGGTGTTGTCTAAGTTGGAGGAGCATATGAACTCCTGAGAGAGACAGAGAAGTTATTTCCACGCAGATGTCACTGGTAATATAATCAACTCTCCAGGGAGCAAAACCCCAGAAATTCTGCAACCTATTTGTCTGTCCCTAAATAGAAGTTTCTCAAAGTTCTCCATGAGACGGGATTTGCTCTGAATCAGGAAATGCAAAGCATTAAGTAGGTCAAATGAGCCAAATGAGACAGATAAGAGAGGAATTTTTAGGAAGAGAGAGCAGGACAGTTGATGAGGTGGCTGGAGTGGAAGGCCAGAGCAGGGAGCTGGATTGCTGTCTTTGAAACCTACCTGCAGCCTCTGCTGCCTTGCAGAGCACTTGGGGCACAGGCTGGTAACCACATGGGATGTGTTCCAGCTTGGCTGGAAAAGCAGCTAACGAGAATATTCTGGCCCAAAGCTGACCTGTTCTGGCCAGCGCTGTTCAAAGGGTTTGGCGGGGGTGAGGCAGTGTCTGCACAGCCCCCATGGAGCAAGTGTGGGATGCAAAGCCCTGAACACAGCTGCCCCTGACCTGCCTCTGTCCTGCCTCCCAGGGATGGAGGTGTCCACCCTTGCACTGAGAGCCTGTGACCCAAACAATAGCAGAGACTCTGCTTGGCCTCCTGCTGCCCCCCTGCCCAAACCCTAACTGAGTCCTCCTCTCAGAGCCTCTCTGTGCTGCCAGAGCCACCAGCAGCCCCAGGACCACAGCCCCAGTGCCGCTCCCAGGGCACAAAGACCATGCTGAGGAGGAGGAACTTCAGCCTGGAGAGGAGGAGACTGAGGTCAAGCTTCATTGGAGTCTTCACTAGGCAAAGTGCTGAGGTCTGCTCTGTGACAGTGACAGGACAGGGAACAGCTGCAGCTGTGTCAGAGGATTTATGCTGGAGATCAGGGAAAGGTTGTTGCCCAGAGGTGCTGGCAGTGCCCAGGCTCCCCAGGGAATGGGCACAGCCCCGAGGCTGCCAGAGCTCCAGGAGCGTTTGGACAGCGCTGCCAGGGACTGGGTGGGACTCTTGGGCTGTCTGTGCAGGGCCAGAGTTGGATCAATGATCCTCGTGGCTCCCTCCCAACTCAGCACATTCCATGATTCTCTGTCTCCTTGCCCTTAATGCTTGTGGCAGAGTAGTTACAGGATGCTCTGAATGGTCCTGGCTGTCACTGCTGCACCACCAGCTGAGCAAGGAGGTTTCTTTGCTCCAGGGCAGATGTTCCCTTGGCCTAAATGGCCACATGAAGCGAGGCAGGGCCCTGCATTGGGGATGCAGGCTGGAGATGCTCTTGCACTGGGTTTGCTCAGTGCCTCAAACCAAGCAGCTCCTTCGCCTGAGGGTCCCAGGCAGGGGGAAGAGGAGCAGGTGGGAGAAGGCAGCAGCCCCAGTGCCGTTCCTGGGGAGGCCGGGCTGGGCCCTGCGCAGCGCCCGGTGCTGGGAGCTGGGAACACTTCCTTTGTCTCAAAGTGGGTCAGGCGGAGGCGTGACGTTACTATAGCGATGGGCAGGAGATTTCATAACTTTATTTTGCGAGGGGCGTGTTGCAGGATTCGCCAGGAGACGGAGGGAGGGCTGTCATTGAATCACCTTCCCAGCTTCCCTTCCCTTCCCTTCCCCAGCCTGCTCCTGCAGGAGCTCCACTGCCCTTGGCCCCCAGCACGGAGCTGGGTCTGTCCCCCCCAGCCCCCCCTGAGTGTCCCAGAGCCACCCCCAGGCCACCCTGTACCTGTCACAGCGTGCTGGGCTCAGGGCCTAGGCCAGACTCAGCATCCTGTGCACCGTGTGTCCCTCTGGGCTCCAGGGCTGGCCCTCATGAAGACCTGTGGGGCAGAGAGAAAAGGAGACATGTCCTCACAGGGATCAGAGAGGTGTCTTCCTGACCAACGCCCCAGGCCACAGCCCTGATGCTGCAAACACTTGACAGCTCTGCCTGATACCCAGGTTGTGTCCAGCAAAGGGCAAATGGCAGAGAGTGAGGCAGAGGCAGTGCCCCCAGGACAGGGAAGGATGTGGGAGTGGGTCCTGTATCCCTCGGGATGTCACGTGGACTGAGGATGAGCTGGACATCAGCCAGGTGGGGAGGAGAACATCCACAGTGCTCCTTGCTGGGGGCTCAGGTAGAGACCCTTTGTGGGAAAGTGCTTCTTTCTTTCCTTCCCTTGCTTCTTTATCATGGACTAAACCCCCTGCAGTCCGTGGCCATGCAGGAACCACTGACCTGGGCAGGGGGGATCCTGTCACCCTCTGTGCCTCACCCTGGGCTGTCTCCTTTGAGCCGAGCCCGGGGAGGCAGGAAGGACAATCCTGGGGACAACCCCCAGCCCAGGGTGGCAGATGACACCTCAAGGTGCTCCCCTTGCTGTGTCCCAGCACTGCACCTGCCAGAACCTGCTCTGACTCTCACCTTCAGCACTGCAGCTCCCACCAAGCCTCTCCCAGCTGGTCACTAGGTGCTACTGTGCTGCAGCTAAAACCTGATAGTTCCTCCTTCCCTGCCCTCCAATCACACTGCAGACCACGGGAAAAATGCTCCCTCTGTGAAAAGCCAGGTCAATAAATATGGGGGAAAAACCCCAATGTTTCTTAGCATCCCAAAACTCTACTGACCCCACAGAGAGCACAGCCTGAGTTGTCTAATCCCTGGTGTTGGGGTTTGCATTGGTGACATCCCAGGCTGGTTTGTGTGCACACACAGCCTGTCTGTCCTGCACTGGGAGCTGCTGGGGCAACCTGGGCAAGTCCTGCTGCAGGGAAGCAAGGGATGGGAATGGCATGGGAACCAAAAGAGGAGTCAGCCTTTCAAGGACAGTTTTTTCATTCCTAGTTGAATGGAGGAAGCCATCTGTGTTTGAGAAAGTCTGTGAGAGCTCAAAGAGGGGTGGAAATAGGTGAACCACAGTTTCCTGGCTCAGATGGAAGGCTGGGACAAGGATGCAAACTTCAGCAATTTTTCCAGGAAAGCCAGATCCAGGTGAGGGGCTTGACCCTCACCCTGGTGATGCCAAAGATGACTATACTGGTGCCCAGAGATGAGGCAGCAACTCTTTGTCCCCAGAATGGAGAGATGGGCACTGCAGTGCCCCTGAGACCCTGCTGTGCTCCTGCCACCACCCAGCCAGAGGGGCTTTTTCCTGCCTGGGAGTTCCACATGTCCCAGGTGCCTGGCTGGGGCAGAGGCACTGTGCTCCCCTCAGATGTGCCCAGCAGCACTCCCAGAACCTGGAGAGATGGAGAGGCACAGTGCAGGCAGACAATAAGAGGACTGTGTTCACTCCAAGGCCCTCATGAGGGATATCCCAACAGACTGAAGAATGGAAGGCCTGAGAAGATCAGCAGACTGGCCTCCTAAATTGGGTACAAACCCTCATCACCTTCCCACCAGTTCCGTGCCCCAGCACTGCAGAGGGAACTGCTAAAGAAAAGGGACATGTCCTGCCACAGCCAGACGAGCCATTCACATCTGTCCCCACAGCTCACCAGTCTTCTACACCCTAACACCCCTTCCTTGAGTTTCTTGCTGCTGCTGGGCTGTGACAGAGGTGAAGCACATGTGGCTTCACCCAGGCCAGGAGGCCCCTGTGGTGGCCCAAGGGACACCTCCCCACCCCAAGCCCAGACATTCCTGGGCTCAGGGGTGTCCCTGAGGTGGCAGGCAGGTCACTGCACTGTGTGACTGTGCCAAGATGAGCTGTGGCAGGGCCAGGTGCCACTGGCTGCTCTACACGGTCACTGCACTGGCACTGCCCCCTTGCACAGCTCTCTCCATGGGAAAGGGAATTCCAGCACTGTGAGCTGTGTGAGGTCTGAGCCCCTGATCCAGACAGCAGAGCCACCAGCACAGCCAGGATGCACAGCCAGTGCTGCCTCCAGTGTCAGCACCCAGCTGTCTCTGTCACCACTGTCGCTGTCCTGCTCTAATGCCCCCAGTGCTGGGATGGAGGGCAGCACCACTGGAGCCACCGGTGGCCACCGTGGAAGCCACCAGCATCTTCTAGGAATGCCCCCAGCACCCTCCTGGCTGCACAGGCACCACCACAAGCACCCAGCACCAGCAGCAGTGGCTATGGGGATGGGAGTGGCTGTCCAGTGCTGACACCACTGGTCACATCTGTGTGTGTCACCAGCACTGCAGGGTGTCTCAGCCCCCAGCAACAGCCCAGTCCTGGCACCCCCTGGCACGTCCAATGGGTGGGAGAAGCAGTGCCTGGCTACCAGGCCTCCCCTCACCCAGCAGGTTCCTCCAACTAAACAAGGTCATTGAAGCTCTGGAGGAAGAAGCATTTTGGTGTGGAACTGTTTTTCCCTTTGAATGCTGCTCTTGCACAGGGAAAATAGCACAATAATTGCTTTTAACTAATATCAGCATCAACACCCAAGGAAATGCAAATGAGCAACTGTGTCACCAGCACAAGCACCTGATGTTACTGACCAGTCAGACACCTCCACTGTCCCTCTCTCCCTCTCTCCATCCAGACACCACTGTCCCTCTCTCCCTGCCATTCTCAGGAGCAGGGTGAGGGGGTGAGATGGAAGCTGAGGAGTGGGATGGAAGCTGATGCATGAAAGGACAGGAGAGGTGCTGTAAGCTCAGGGAAGGGGGCTGCAGAGCAGTGGAAGGGTGGGGGAGCAGGGGCCAAGCTGGGGCCCTGACTTTGCAGGCAATGAGGGCACAGGATGCCAGAGGAAGTGGCCAAGGGTCCATCCAGGACCCTTCTCTGCTCAGGGGTGTCTTGCTGATGAACTTATGCCCCTTGGAGACACTTTTGGTGAGCGGGGTCTCAGAATACTCTGCAGCCAAGCCTTGCTGGAGACTCAGTCGGTGATTATTGTCCTCCTGGCCTAAGGGAGGAGGCCACAGCCTGCCCTGCTGCAGCCTGCTGAGGTGGTTCTGTGTGGCTGGAGAAGGTCTTGAAGGGACGAATCTGGTGCTCCTGATGCCAGCTCAGAGGTGGCTGCAGGTCAGTGATGAAACATGAAGCATCAGTGTCTGCTGGGGCCTCTGAGGAAGGCAATGAGGTTTCAGCTGAGTGAGCAGATGAGGAGGGCAGGGTGGTCCTTCCCCTCCTGCCACTCCAGGGCCACACTGGTGTGGTCACAGCTGGAGCAGAGCAAGGCCAGCAGAGCTGGGGAGGTGCAGGTGGTGCTGGGATCTAATTCTAGGGGAAATCCTGTGGAATGTTACAGGCTCAAATAGCAGCATTTTGGGCTGGTCTCTGTAAGAAGAGAGGTCCCTCCCAGGCTGGGCTGTCACCTTCTGCTCCTTCCTGCTTCTCCTCCAGACTTGGAAGAGCCTCAGCAAACCACCCACGGCTGCTTTTGGTAAACCTGAGAGGAGATGAAGCCCTCATTCCAAGGAACAAGCACAGTGACCTGGCAGCCAGCCCAGCGCTGGATCCAGAGCTCTGTGAATAGGCTGTGAGATCCCACAAGCACAGCAGGGATGCTGCAGGGATGGGGAGATGAGCAGGTCTGGCACAGGGGCAGAGAGGAAAGGGCAGAGCACAGCCCCACAGGCAGGTGCCCAGGGGTTCTGAACACAGGGCTCCTCCCTCCTGCTGTCACCCTGCCCGAGCCCAAGCTTTCTCTTAGTTCCGAGATCACCTCGGGGGGACATTCTGGTGGTTTAAATCCTGGTTTTTCCCTGAATCTGCCGATGAGAGACTGCAGCAGACGGTTTTCAGAGGCTTCAAGGACTGTTTATTGTTTCTTGTCTCTGGATCTTTTGCCCGGCTAACAGCGGTGTTCTCAGC
>JAOTQP010000841.1:1303307-1317479 GCA_026413545.1 Cichladusa arquata
TCTGCTAATTCTACATTCTAACAGTCTAATTTACACTCTATTTATTTCTGCAGCTTGTATTTCTTCTCTCAGTGTTGGTAAATTGTTCCAAGGAGCTAAATCCAGCCCCTGAGGCTCTTGGGCATCACTCGAGGGTCTCAGAGGGATCTGCCAGGGGGGTCCTTGCACCCCCAGAGGAGCCACATCACCCCTCCTGCTCTTGTCCCCAGACTGAACCCCCTCTAACACTTGGATTTACAGACTGTAAGAGCAGGTACAGACATTGCCAACCCTTCTGAAACAGGCCATAACACCATTGTGTGCAAACCCAGCTAGAGAACTAATGACAGGAAATGTATGTGTGCTCTTGTACCTCCAATCTCTGCACCATTTCTCTGGGTAAAACAAATGCATTGAGCTCATTTGGGCATCCCAGAAAGAACCACCTGTTACATGGAGGAGGTTTGGAGGCTGAGCTGGGAGCAGCACCTCCAGGGAAGGACAAGAGGCTGCTCTGGAGAGAGGGGAGAGCACAGGTGAGATATGGCTGAGCATAAGGGAGGAGATTTGTAGACAGGATTAAGATCCTTCTGAGGAGGTATGGAAGGAAAAAATGTGAAAACGTCAGAGGGAAGAATTGAGCAAAGGTGGGAAGAGTGGGAAGTCCTGCTGAGCTGTGAGGAAGGTGCTCCCCTCCCCAAGCCCAGAAGGCTCCCACGCAGATGCCTCGTCAGCAGGGTCCTGTTGGGGCATGGGAGCAGGGAAATGAGGTTACAGCACATGGAATGGGCTCTTCCCCTCCCTCTCTCCCCACAGGAGGGTATCCTGAACACAAGGACAACATGCAATGATCCTGCTGAAGATGGAAGCTGAAGTCAGCAAAAAGCTGAGGCAAAAGATCCACACTTGTGACTCCCAGAGGTCAAACCCCACATCACTGTCAACTGAGAGGAACCTTGGGGACAGAGTGGTGACCTGACAGTGGCACTCCTTTAACTCTGTACACAGGGTTCTGCTAGACCTTGGAGGCATCTCCTAAAGCAGAAGGACTTCGGAGAGTGACTCTGCCTGTCTGAAGTCTGTTTCATTTGAAAGAAACATCACTCTCCCTTCTGCTAAGATCTTTTATTAAATTTGCTGCTACCAATTTACTAAGTAAACACAGAGATAACCTCTGCTCTACTCAACTGGTTCAGATTAGATATTAGACAAAATTGTTTCACTGAAAGAGTGGTCAGGCACAGGAATGAGTTGCTCAGGGAGGTGGTGTGGAAGTGTTCAAGAGCCACCTGGATGTGGCATGTAGGGATGTGGTTCAGGGGTGACTATGGTGGGACTAGGATGATGGCTGGATTTGGTGATCTTGAAAGTCACTTCCAAGCTTGAGGATTCTGTGAGATGGGAGTGTGGGCAGGCCAGCAGCCCCAGAGGGCAGGGGAGGGCACTGTGGGTGGAGGTTACCTGTTCTTGGCATGGGAACAGCAGCAGACAGCCCTGAGATCCCTGTGTAGGAATGGAGGAAGGAGCTGGATGGAGCAGAGCCTCGCCTCGCCCTCCAGGCAGTGAGAGAACTGTGCCCCCAGCAGGGAGGACAGATGCTCCTGCTGAGGGACCCCAGTGGGGTGGCATGCCCCCTCCTCAGGGCCCACCATGGGGTGTCTGTAAAGTTGGGCAGCTGGAATTGTGAGGAGGGATTCTGCACTGGTGCCACGCCCCATGGACAGGAGCTCCCAGTCAAAGGGCAGGGCACACCTGAGGCTCTGCTGGGGCAGAGCTGGCAGGGACTGCACAGACCCCTGAGATGCCCCTCTGGTGGAACACTTTCCTCTGAGGGCATAGGGGTGTGGCACAGACACAACAAGACCTGAAATAGTGAGGGAGAAGAACAAGCAGGAGGGACTGGGAGCCTTCACCTGCGTGACATTGTGATGTTGAGAATAAAACTGGTCCAGATAAGGGCACTGGAGAGAAGAAATTCTCTAAGTGCATTCCCACTGATGCCAGGGAGCCTGGATAACACACTCTGCTCACATATGGACAAGGATTTGACCTAGTTGTGCTCCCAAAATCTGACTGGGAGCGTCACATAATTGGAGTGTTAAAACCAGCAAATGTTAAAATCAACAACTTCAGGGAGGAATGAGGGCGCAAAGGGACATCAGATGTCACAGCAGGCAAGGTCAGCAGTTTGAGTCATACCCACCTGCAAAGCTCTCAGATCTGCTCCAGCAGAGGCAGAAGAAGGCGCAGGAATGCACAGAACCTTCCCCAGCCTGGCAGCTGCTCTGCCAGCAGCCCTGTGATCCGCAGGGAAAACAGGTTCCCTTGCTATGGGAGAGACTTGTGCAGAGCACTGCAACCCAGGGTGAGCCCAGGATGGACGTGCAGACCACGATGACTCAACAGCTGGACACATCTGTACAGAATCATGGCTGAAGTGAGACCCTGCCTCAGCCAGGGAAGGCAGGAGGAGCAGGGCCTGTGTGTGGTACCCTCTCTAGAAAAGAGAGTCAGTTTATGGCAGCTCGGTGTCTGGGAGGATGTTCACAGAATCAGGGAGTCATTAAAATTGGAAAAGCCCTCTGAGATCATCAAGTCCAACCCTTAACCCAGCACTGCCAGGTCCACCACTAACCCATGTCCCAAGGGGCCACATCCACAAATTTTTTCAGGGATGGCAACTTCACCAGTGCCCTGGACAACCTGTGCCAGTGCCTGAGCACCCTCGTGGTGAAGAAATTTCCCCTAATATCCAGTGTCAGTGACTGAGGAAAAGAATAGAGGCACATTGTCCCAAAGCGAAAGAAAGGTGATTTCCAGTGCTACAGCTGCAAGTACACCCAGCCATGGACTGTCCCTGGCTCTGCTGGCTCTTACTGCAGCCCTGGGCTGGTCAGCAAAGCCAGGGCACACAGGGCTGGGACAGCCAGCCTGAGCTGGAATGTGGCTGCAGGGTGAAGAGAAGGCCAGAGCTGCTGGCTCAGCCTGTCCCCAGCCTGTCCCCAGCCTGCAGCCTGGCACAGTCTGTCCCCACCAGGGTACCTTGGATCCTGCTCCTGCCTGGGGTCTGGAGGGGGACAGGCTGCAAAGTGCCCATGTCCTGACCATGCTGTGCCCATGTCCTGACCATGCTGGGAACCTGGGACCTGCTCTCCTGTGGCAGGAACACCTGAAGGATCTGTCCTCGCTCCCTGCCCCTGACACTGCCAGTCTGCTGACAAGGGACAAAGAGCAGATCTCTCATGAGGCTGGGCACAGCCTGACATGGCCACACCAAATTCACCAAAAAAATCCCTAAACCAGGTCAGCCACATCATGGCAGGTGTCAGAAAGCCCCACACTCATGCAGTTCTGCTGAGAAGCCCTCAACCTTGTTCCCTCTCTGGCTCTGGCAGGGAAGGGACAAAGAAGCTCCTGGTGATACACCTGGGAAAACCTGCATCACCCACTGGGTGCCACGGGGTGCAAACACTCCGAGCTCCCTGGAGCAGGTCCCTGCTCCGTGCTGATGGCTGGAGCCCCTGCCGTGGCTAGCAGCTGCCCCTCGGACACAAGGGATGGAGCCCGTGGAGAAGCCGCCTGTGGCAGAGGGAGGGAGGGGCCGGGCTGAGCTGTGCTCTGGCTGCTCTCACAGCGATGTCACCGCTGCCGTGCGTCCATCCCCGGCAGCTCCGCGGGAGCGCGGGACCGTGGCCACAGATCGGGCTGATGGCCACGGGGGAGTGCCGGTCCCTGCGGGGCTGTGCCGGCCACTGATCGGGCTGATGGGCACAGGGGAGTGCCGGTCCTTGCGGGGCTGTGCCGGCCACAGATCGGGCTGATGGCCACAGGGGAGTGCCGGTCCCTGCGGGACCATGGCCACAGATCGGGCTGATGGGCACAGGGGAGCGCCGGTCCCTGCGCGGCTGTGCCGGCCACAGATCGGGCTGATGGCCACAGATCGGGCTGATGGCCACAGGGGAGTGCTGGTCCCTGCGGGACCATGGCCACAGATCGGGCTGATGGCCACAGGGGAGTGCTGGTCCCTGCGGGGCTGTGCCGGAGGAGGGGCGTGCCCAGCCCACCGGGGCTGCCCCGGGTCCCCTCGGCAGTGCGGAGGATGCTCGTGCTCTGAGAGCAAGGAGAGCTCTGCAGGTGCTGCCTTTAACGATTACGATGAGTAATTCCCTTTCAGTCCTTTAATCAGTCACTTTTAATTAGCGTGCCAGTTGTTTTTTCCTTAGCAAACAGCTCTTTCAATGAGGGTTTTCGCTGCATCTGCTGGCTTGGGAAAACACTGCTCCCTGATGGGGCTGTGCGTTCATTCCTTGGCAGAAGCTTCCTCCTGTGGAGCCTGTGGGACTGGGCTCACGTGCAGAGCATGGCACAGGTCCTGCTCGCCCTTGGGAAGCCCCTTGCTGCTGAGATGGAGGCATTCCTGGAGGTGCTGGTGGCCCTCTTGCAGGCAAGGACATCCTCCTCATCCACACCCCTTTCAGCCTTTTTAATTTCTCCTTTGAAACTTTCTTGGCTCTGTGATTCTGGTATCTCAGGGCAGCAAGTTCCACAGGGGAATTTTGCCTGTGGAAGAGGATCCCACCTTGATTCCCTTGGGATGCTTTGTCCCCTGGCGAGGAGCAGAGTCCCCAAAGCAGCCACTTGCTGTGTGGGGCAGGCTCTGTTTCCCAGCTCCAGCCCCTCTGACAGACACAGAGGTGCCCTCACCTGCAGAGGTGTGTTAATGGTGCAGGTGTTTCCCTGCTGCTCTGGACACCTGGACACTGCTGGCTGTGGGTCACCCAGTCCCAGACTCAGAGCAAATACCCTGGTGCTCCTTCCCCTCCTCATCTCCACATGACCGACCTCCTCCTGAACTCATCCTACATCCATGTCAACATCCAGCTCTTGGGCTAAAAGCTTTGCTTTCATTTTCCCTTGAATAATAGCCTACTTTTGGATGGGTTTTCCCTCTCCCTGCGTGTGCTTCTCTCTCTCCCTGAGTGCCTTTCTTTCTCTCCCTGGGTGGGTATTTCCCTCTCCCAAGGTGGCCTTTGCCCTCAGAGGACCCTGTCCCTTGCTCCTTTGCCCTCTGGAGTGAGGGAAGCTCTGTCTCTCCAAGGGGCCCCAGCCTCTTCCCTTCTCCTGCCCAGGACAGGGTGTCCAGGCTGGCCCAGCTTGCCATGAGTCACCAGCAAATCCCAGCTTCCTTCCCAGGGCCCTGGCACCAGAGCCCTAATTACAGGGCAAGACTAGCGGAAACAAGCTTATTATTTACCAGGCTAATGAAAATTAATCATGCCTCCCCCTCCCTTTCTTGGGAGAACAGTCACGGCCAAGAAAGCAGATTATAAAAGCATTACAGGGGGCTGCTGTGCTGGGCTTTGGCACTACCTGAGGGCTTCGTGGGGCTGTGGGCTGTGTTTGCAGGTCATCTGGAACTAAAGGGTTAAAGCTGACCCCAATGCTGCCTATTCTTCCTCCAGTCTGCTGCTGGCTGAGGCTGGGCACAGATGGAGCCCTGAGCCACTGCTGGCCAGGCTGGAGAGCCCTTCCCTGCATGTCCAGGCAGTTGCTGTTTCCCCCAGACCCCTCTGGCATCATCTGTCTCCTTGAGAGAGCAGTGTGGGGTGCAGAGGGGTCCCAGCCCAGGGACTCCCAGCCCAGGGCAGTTCCCAGCACAGCCCTGTTTGCCCCATGCAGGCAGCCAGTGGCTCCAGGCTGCTGCACAAGGCAGGGATGGGGAGCAAGGCTGTGTGCAAGGCCAGACAGAAGAAAACACAACAAGGACTGGTTCACATTGCACAGATGTGGAGAATCAGAGCATCCTATACCCACTGGAACCACTGGTTCTGGAGAGAGTGCTGCAGCAGAGGCATGAACTCTGGCAAGTGCAAAACCCATGACCCTCGCTCAAATTATCACCCCCACTCAAAATATCAACCTTATTGAGGGAAAACCGAGGCACAGGATAGGACACAGGGAGACAGCTCCAGTCTGCTGAGCTCTGCCAGTGCCTGCCCCCGTGGTTCCAGCTGGGGAAGGAGATCCCAGGGATGCAGCACTGCACACCCAGCATCCAGAGATGAGCCCAGAGCTGCCCAACCTGCCTGCCAGGCTGACCACAGCCCTCCTTCTCCAGGCTTAAAGATCTCCACACCCATGATCAGCCTTCCTCCCCCTGAGGCTGCGCCAGCTGGGAGTGGCAAAAAAATGAGAAAGGGGAAGATTGCTAGGATCAGGATCTGGGATGGAGGGCCAGAGGTGAGGACCAGGTTCCAGGACCAGGACTAGGCTGGAGAGCCTGCAAGGCCTGTCCAGGGCAGTGCTGCCCACCACAATAATTAAGTGTTGCTGGGGAGAAGACAGGAAAATGAGCAGGAGGTCAATTTTCCATTTCCCAGTTGTGCATAATCAGTTCCAAGCACACAGCCTCAAAATAAATCTCCATCAGGCTCGTTACCTCTTAATTAACATCACCAGCTACAACACGTACTCCCCAACCCAGGCAGAGCCCCTATTGATGTACAATGAGATGGAGCCAGGGCTGGGCATGGCTGGTGAGAATTGTCCAGCTGGAAATTCCAGCATGCTGGACCTGCCCTGCTCAGACAGGAAAGCTCTGCTCCAGGATGGGGAGAGCTGCTGGATCTCCCCAGAACTGGCTGCTTTGGGGGCAGCTGGCATAGACAACTGAAAGAAAGTTGGTGAAACAACTGGGCTTTGTTTTCCTTTTGCATAGATTGGAATAAAGCAGAAAAGAAGGTCCTGTGGGTGAAACAGTAGATTAGAGAGATGGAACCTTACCCATGAGGAAAGGCTGGGACAGCTGAGGATGCTCAGCCTGGAGGGCAGAAGGATCCAGGGAGACCCCAGAGCCCCTCCCAGTGCCTAAAGGGGCTCCAAGAAAGCTGGAGAGGGACTTGGGACAAGAGCCTGGAGGAACAGGATGTGGAGAATGGCTTCCCACTGGCAGAGGACTGGGTTACATGGGATATTGGGAAGAAATTATTCCATATGAGGGTGGTGAGGCCCTGGCATAGGTTACCCAGAGCAGGGCAGAGTGGCTGCCCTTAGATCCCTGGTAGTGTCCAAGGCCAGGCTGGATGGGGCTTGGAGCACCCTGGGATAGTAGAAGGTGCCCCTGCCCATGGCCAGGGGTAGAACTGCATGAGCCTTAAGTCCCTTTCAATCCAAACTTTCCATGGTTCTCTGCTTTTTGCCCTCTTCCCCATTAGTGATTTCCCTCCCCTGGTCTGCCCCTGGAGCAGCCCTGTCCCTCCCAGGTGACCTGGTATGGGAAGGGCACAGGGGCTGCCATCATTACTGAGGGAGGAAGGAGATGGGATGAAGGAATGCAGTTCTGCTCCTACCACCCTTCCACTCAGCACTTCTCTTCTAAGCACTATGCAAACACCAAATAACGAATCCTCCCAACACTCCTCCTGGGAGGAAGAGACATCAACAGGGCTCTGTTCTAGACACCTGATAAACACAAAAGGTGCTTGGAGGAGATGCCAGACAGGCAAAACCTGCACGTCACAGCAGGTCCTCTGCTCCTCCTGCTGCTTGTGGCAGGGCTGGGCAGGCAGGGGATGTACCAGGAATCATCCTGTGCTCCAGGATGGAGGCTGCACACATGGATGGAGGTGCAGGACAGAGCAGGGACTGTAGCAGGAATATGAGAGAGGGTAAAACTAGATGAGAATGGGAGGAAGAAGATGAGCCCTGTTGTCCTCACAGACAGACAGACATTCTGTTTCCAATTCCAGCTTTGATGGAAACCCTGACACTGCTGCTGTGGCATCCTGGAGAAAAGTACTGAGAGAATGCACTTTGACTAGCAAAAAAATGGATTTTGACTTGCTCAGTTTGGCAGGTGAGTTCCCCAGAGGATCTGAAAAATCAAACCACGGGTTTCCAGCCTGAAAATCCCCAAACACTGCAGCAGTTTTTGTGTCCTTTAGCTGAGCTCTTTCTTCTCCACCCTCATGTTTACCCAAGAATGCATCAATAGGCTGCAGCCCCTTCCTTTCAAACAAGTCAGGCATCCCCAGGACTTTCAGCCTGGCTGTGATTCCTCATGACTGGCCTCTCTGGAATCCTGCATTTAAAGCTTCCTTGCCTCCATCCCTAAACCCTCCTGGAGCTCCCTTCGTGCCAGGATCCCACTCCCTGGTCCACAGGGAGTGCCCTGCATCTAGCACTCCCACAGCCAGTTCTTGGGAAGGACCCTGGCTGCAGGAAAATCCCTGTGCCAAGGGATGTAGATCCATCCAGGGAACCCCACCAGTGCTGCTGGGGCTGGCTGGGGACCTGCCCACAGCCCTCTGACCTCCAGGGCTTCTCCAACCTGCCTGTTCAGGGATCCCCATCAGGGTGAGGTCTCCAAGGCTCAGCCAAGGTCCTGCTGTTTTCCTGGGAGTTGAGTTCAATTGGTCCAGTCCAATTGTTTCAAGGAGAGACTTGCCTGCTGTGCCTAAAATCAGAGCTGCTGAATTTTTAAACACAGCAGCACATGAAGGCCAAAAACAGAGACAGGGGCTCTTCCCAGACACTGCCCACAGGTCTGGAGAGACACAGCCTTGGGTCTCAGTCCCTGTGTGGGGTTTTTCTGGAGGTGGAGAACCCTGGCAAAAACCTGCCATGGCATTGGCTGGATTTTGGGCTGGGCCTGGATCCACCTCACGCAGACACAGATGCACTTGGCAGAAGGGGATGTGTTTGGTTCTGGCTCCCTGGCACACAGAGGCAGATTCTGGGTTAATTCCTCCTGGAAGACCTCCACCAACCTGCCACAGTGGAAAAGCTCCTTGAAGGCTTCTGCTCAGCTGCACCTGTCCAGGGACACCTTGCTGCTGCCCAGAACCACAGAACAGTTTGGTTTGCTGGTGTTTTTTCCCATGAGGCTGCTGGTCTGGTTCAGCACAGGAGAAGCCCAGCGGGTACCAGAGGGCAAAGGGAAGGTGACATGTGCAGGAGTGCTAGGACAGCCCTCTGCCCAGGGTGGTAATGCTGAACCTCCAAAATCCTCACCAAACAGAGGCATGAAACCCCAGATCCTGATGTTTCCAAAGAAAAACTCAGCCAGGAAGGATGTCTGCCCCTGGCTGCCAGCACACAGGCTCCACATACCAGAGGCCCTTCTGAGGGAGCTGTGGGCTCTCCTTTCTCTCTGACAGGACTTTTTTTAGCAGCTTGATCCCATTCTTGCTATTTCTTGACCTGAAGCACACCCACCTTCAGCAGCCACGCTCCCCAGGCACCAGCCAGACTCAGGGCAGCCCCTCTGTGTCACCTGGGCAGAGCCCAGCCCTGGCCAGGGGCTCTGCAGCAGAGCAGTGCTGGGGCTCCCCTCTGCTCCCACACCAGCCATGCCCCACCTGGGAGGGGATACAGGAAAATAAAAGCCTTTCCTAGTGTGGTTCAGGGCCCTATCAAGGACTTTGAGTGCTAAAGTCACACATTTACCCTTGCACAACTTGCCCAGAGCAGCTGTGGCAGACCCTGGATCCCTGGAAGTGTCCAAGGCCAGGCTGGACAGGGCTTGGAGCAAGCTGGGATAGTGGAAGGTGTCCCTGCCCATGGCAGGGGTGCCACTGGATGGTTTTAAGATTCTTTCCCACCCAAACCAGTCTGTGATCTCCTCTGCTCAGCTCAGCCTCTGCTCCAGGTGCCTGCATGGGAGCAATGCCTCCTGCAAACAGCTGGGAGCAGCTGTCCCCTCTCCACAGAGGGGAAACTGAGGCACGGCAGCACACTCAGACAGGTCTGCAGTGCTGCATGCAGGTGTGCAGCTTCCCAGCTCCCTCAGTGCCCCTGTCCTGCCAGCCCAGGCTGACAGAAATCTCCGTTTCAGTCTCTTACATGGCAGCTGTGGGGTGCACCAAGAGTGGAGCCCCCAGAGTGACTGCAGCTCATGGTGGAGCAGAGCTGAGGCCAAAAGTGGGAGGATGAGGAAAGCCCAGGGTTCTGCAGCTGAAAAAGATCTGAGTTACCCACTCCAGGAGAGCGATCTGGGGAGGGGATGGAATCACAGAATCACAAAACCACTAGGATTGGAAAAGCCCTCTAAGAGCACCAAGTCCCACTGCTCCCCAGGTGCCACACACCATGACATCCAGGAATGGTGACTCCACCACAGAACAGACTGTTCCACTGCCTGGCCACCCTTTCTGTGAGGAGATTTTCTGTAATATCCAACTTAAACCTTCCTGGCACAATTTGAGGCCATTCCTTCCTGTCCTAAAATATACGTGGGGACACCAGCAGCCTCTGCAAGCCCCTCCATGCTTTGGGAACATGGGTTGAGCATCGGTGCTCCCATCCCCAGGTGGGCAGCCCACATTCCTGAGGTCTGGGGTGCCCAGGTGTCTCCAGCCTGCCCACTGCTCCAGTTTGGGAATCAGGAAACAGTCACCCATGGCTAGAGCTAGAGAAGCTCCTGTGGGAAGGCCATCACTGCAGATGTCACAAATAACCCAGCAGGCCCACAGCTGACAGCGGCCCCTGAGCCTCAACCAGCTCCTTCTGGGTCAGGCTTGCCTTGTTCTGGAACACAAAAGCAGGGGGCTCTGTGCCTCACAGTCATCTGCCCCCATTGCTGCCTGCCTGCATGAGCATCACAGCCCCAGCCCCAGCCCCAGCCCCAGCCCCAGCCCCAGCTCCAGCCCAGCCCCCTGGGCTCAGACCCTGCCAGGGCCTGGGGAATGCAGCCTGGGGAGCCAGGGCAGGCTGCTGGCAGCCACTGGTGGGCACCCAGCAGCCTGGGAACAGACACAAGGGCTCTCCTGCAGCACTGGGCGAGGCAGACGTGCCTGAGGTGCAGGTGGGACCACAGGCTGTGGGATGCAGCTGTCTCAGCATGCACACAGCTCCATAAATCACAGGGAATTCATGTGACCCCTCATCCCCAGCCCATCCCAGGAACTGGGTGGAGGTTCTCCTCTCGGGGTGCTTGGCACAGTCCTGGCAGAGTGACTCTGAGTCCTGGCATGCAGCTGAGGTGACAGAAGGGCTCCCTGGCACTGCTGCTGCCCCAGAAGTCTGTGGGCACCCTGCACCCATCCCCAGCTCCCAGGGCCTCAGGAGCTCCCTGTGGAACCTCCCCTACTTGGAGAAATCCTCCATGGTGTCTGGAGGTCAGAGCACTGCTGGAGTCTCCTCCTCTGACACTGGACAGCTGGTCCTGAGGTTCTGCTGGCATGAAGCACCTGCCTGCAGACCTGGCACTGCTCTCCCCGAGCCAGGACATCAGGCAGGTGTTGGGTGAGGCCCTGGGCCAGCCCCAAAAGCCCAGTGAGTGCCAAAGGAGAACCACAGGCACACATCCACTGGGTCCAGGGACAGGACAGGATGGTCAGAAACATCAGAAAATGTATTGGTTTCACCCCAACAGGGCAGGGACAGCTCTCACAGACTGAGACACACCTGAGACACAGACTGCTCACAGGACAAGCAGGTTATAAACAGCCAAAGTCCTTTCACTCCAAACTTGTAACAGATGTGCTTCAAATCCCTCCAACAGTGTCTCAGAACCAGGATTCACAGACCCAGCCTACACTGCTACACCTGCTGTCACCAACTCCCCCACTCCTCCTGTCCCCATCGTTGCTACAGCACCTTCCACCTGGCCTTCAGAAAAAAAGGAAAGGAAAAAAACAGCAGCAGAATTATCTTTTATTGGCTTGCAAAAGCCAGTTTGCAAAGCTGAGCCAGCCGTTGCTCCAGAGGTGAGGGGGTACCTGGCCCACACCTGGTGCTGTTGGGCCTTGAGACCCCTCCAGAATCACCAGCCAGGGCGAGGCTGAAGCAGAGGGGCTGTTCTGCCACACAGCAATTCAGTCCCAAGGGTGCAGGAGGCCCTCTGAGGCATGGCAGTGATGCCCCCACACCCTGAGCCCAGCCAAGAGCCCCTCTGGGGGGGCAGAGCAACCCCCATACCCTGAGTCCATCCTGAAACCCCTCTGGAGGGGCACAGCATCTTCCACACTCCCTGAGCCCAGCCAGAAGCCTTTCTCCAGCCACGCTCCACATGCTGCAGGGCCACTTTGCACTTTCACAGGAAATTACCAAGTCTTTTCTGCAGCTCAGAGCTAAGTTTATTCCTCCCCACAGCACATTCTGCTGCATGTACACTCAATGTGAGATCCCCATGCCCAGCTCCTAGGGTCACCCCAGCCTGCTGTCCTGTATTTATCAGCAAAGCTCTGGCCTCCTGATCCCAGCATTCCCATGGGGTGCTGAACAGCTTGGAAAGTCAGAAGGCAGCAAATAAACTATGACATGAGGTGTTTACAAATTCCTCAGTCTCTAGCTCTCTAAAAAGCCAAATGTGACACCTCAGCACCCAGCACTGATTGTCCCGTGACGTTTCCAAAACCACCTCAGTGCCTCTCTGCAGAACAACTCCTGACTTCCTGAGCACAGGACAGCTGGGTGCACAGCTGGGCTGTGCCAGGGAGGACAGAGCCAGGGCCACCTGCAGGGCCAGTCCCAGCGACACAGCCCTGCCCCAGGTGTCTGCAGGTACGGGTCTGTGGGGAGCAGCCCTGATCCCTGCTCGGGCTGGCAGCACTCACCCTTGCACCCTGCTCCAGGTCAGCCCCCTGCAGCCCCCAGCCCTGCCCTGCAGGCACTCCTGGGAGCAGTGCTGGGCAGGAAGGGATGATGCCCGGTGTCCAGGTTCCAGGACTGTCCCCCTGTCCCCGTGTGCTCATGCCTGCACACCCCTGCTGACACTGGCACACGCACCGGGCACGTGCTGGCACAGTTCCCGGCTGTGACAACGAGCCAGAGCCACTGCAGTGCCCAAGAGAAGGGGGAGCAAAGGAGAGGGAGACAAACCCCTTGGCAAGTCCCCAGGAGTACTCAGGTGCCAGCAGCAGGCTGGGTTCATGTAGGACAACAGAGCCCCTGGCAGACAGGCTCCCTGGCATGGCCTGGGCTGCTCCCCTGAGCCCACTGCTGGCAGCAGGACAGTGGCTTTCCTAACCTTGGCACTGGCACTGCTGCTGCCCCGGGGGCCAGGCCCTGTGTGTGTCCCTGCACAGGGCAAGGGACAGCTGAGCAGAGCAGGAGGGGACACGGGTGCTGCCTGGCCATGGTCCCAGGGGCTCCCTGCACCCCATCAGCCTCATGGCACGGAGCAGCTGAGGGCACCTGGAGGAGCTGTGGGCAGCTGGAGCATTTTGGGCCACACAGAGGAGTTGGGGGCTCATGCAGGAGCTGGGGGCACACTGAGGAGCTGGGGGCACAGGGGGCAGGGCTGGCAGCAGCAATTCTCCTCTGAGGCCCCCTCCTGTTTGTGCCATCCAGTGCTGTTAATGAGGTGGACACTGAAAGGTCACGCCTTCTTCCAGGGATGCTTCTGCACCTGGGCTCTGGAGATGTTCTTCTCCAAATCCCTTTTAAGTCACTTAAACCTTTTGGTGCCTCAATTCCCCACCGGTAAAGTGAGGCTTATCCCATTTCCTCTGCCTGGCTTACTGGGAGAGCTCATAAGCCCTGCAGGACCGGAAAAGCCTGTGGATACGGATTTCTGTCTGCCTGGCACAGTGGGGCCCAGGCTCATTAGGGACTAATGTGCTCACTGTGCTGTGTCTGGCAAGCAGAGCCTGATGCTCCGTGCTGCTGTTCTTCGAGCTGGGAGGGGAGCAGGGGTGACACCACACATGCTTCCAAGGCCTCCTTGTCATTTTGGTCTATTCCTATGTAATGAGAGTGGTGGGCTCAGCTCAGGCACCCACAGGCACCGATCTAACGTGTGCCATAACAGACAACAGACTCTTCACTAAGGGATCAGGATGGGTGAAAAACACCCTTCCAAGGCAGGGTGGCTGCAATGCTCCTGTGTTTATGTATATTTACACTGGAGAAGCACAACACCTCAGAATGAGAGGTGGTCACCTAAAAACACCCTCCTCTCCACTCCCCCTGTGGTGTCCCTCTGCCTGTCCTCCAGGGATAGCTGTGTAAGGTTGTGAGTAACCAGAGAGCAGCCTGAGGAAACAAGGTGGTTCTGGCTTCAGCTGCCCCTCAGGCACCCCTAAACCACCACCCTCGGACCTTAAAAGCTCTAAATCATAGCAGCTGAACATTTATCCCTTTGCTCCTCTCTCCCCTCCCCCAGAAGGGTGCAGCAGAAACTCTCAGAAAAGGTGAGCAGAGTAATGGAGCTGATGCACCAAGTGCCTCCTGAGGAAATCTGGGGTCAGT
>JAOTQP010000841.1:1319807-1332086 GCA_026413545.1 Cichladusa arquata
CTCCTCCAGCTCGGGTGGGATGGAGAGCAGGACCAGGGGAACAGAAGCACTGGGCAGAGCTGGGATGGCTGTGCTGGCATCTGCCTCGGCTTCCCGGCCATCTGAGGTTATCCAGGAACAGCTGTCAGTGCCAGGCATGGCCAAAGGCACTTGGAAGCAGCAGCAGGAGTGTGGAAAAGTGCAAGGAGCAAGGGCACGCAGTCACTCCCCCCTCACCTCCTTCTGCCTCCCCAGCAGCAGCATGCAGTCCCCAGCTCCAAGGGCTTTGGCCAGGGGCCTCTGTGACCCACATCAGCCAGGGGCTTTTTCTGAAGCTGATGCTGGAACTGGAAGCAGAGAAGCGACACGGCTGAACTCAGAGGAAGCCTGAGAGCATCATTCCTGGAGAGGCAGCACTGCCTCCTTCTGAGTCCAGCTCCACACAGCCCCCACTCTGGGTCCCCCACCCCAGAGAGACACCGGTGCCATATTTGACACAGCTGGGGCCTGGGTGAACACAGCTGGCCCTGGGCTTGGTGTCACCATGACTCAGGAGCTTCTGGAACCCCAGTTCATACAGGAAATTTTCCTCTGCTTTGCGGTCTCTGCAGGGCACAGCAGCAGGGCAGCAGCTCAGAGCTCTAGTGCCTACCAAACCTCTGCCTTCATGGGGAGCTGAGGGGGATTAGCACCCCTCAGGAAGTGCCTTGAGGCCTCTCCTGCAGCTGCCCAGTTGCCAGGACTGGGAGCGGGGTTTGAATGTGCTATTGGAGCCCCCTGAAGAGCCATCCCTGCCTCCTCAGGGCAGGACACTGAGGGTTACTGTGCCTCTGCGCCTGGGCTGCATCACAAGAAGGGGAGGAGAGTAAGCACCTCCCTCTCTCCAAATAACAAGAGCCCTGATTTTGGAAGATAATCCCCCAGAAGAACCTCAGCCCGACCTGGGTTTAATTCACAGCATCACCCAGCACCTGCAGGAACCTGGTTTGTCATCAGGGCCCCTGCAGGTCCTGTTCTGGAGCTGACTCTGAGGTGCTCATCTGTCCCAATCCAAGCAGCACATAAACTCCTGGGCTCCTCCCTAGGACAGCACTGTGCTGGGACCCTCTGGGACACCACCTTTGCTGGCACCTATGGGGTCCCTTACTGCCCCAGAAGGCACGTGGACCCAGGTGAGAGGTCACTGGGGTCGCTGCCACCAGCACTGCCACCAGCCCTGTCATTTCCAGCAGCCCCAGCACTGCCACCAGCCCTGTCCCTGCCATCAGCCCCACCTCTGCTGCCAGGCCCAGCTCTGCCTCCAGCCCCTCCAGCACATGGCCCATGCAGGGCCTTTTTCTCCTCCTGCAAAGTCCAGCACCTCCAGCCTCTCTGTGGCTGAGCTCTGCCAGCCTCACATCACCCATCCCAACCCCTCCTCCCTGGGGACCTGGCCCAGCTCAGGTTGAACCTGTCACTGGGCTCCAGCCACCGGCACCAGAGCACACCTGACTGGCAGGGAGGTGAGCGATGCAGGGGAGCCCTTGGCCTCAGCTGAGAAAAAAGGGAGCAGCATCCTAAAGAGCACAGGAAGGGATGGCTCCAGGGTCTGCTTCTGCCTCTGTGGGATCCCTGCCTGTGCCTGCTGTGATCCAGTGGAGGAGAGGGATGGGAATGGGTCAAGTGGCACCAGGGCTGGGGAGGGTGTGCAGCCCCAGCCACAGCACAGAGCCTCCTGGGGCTTTCTGTGCCTTGTTCATACAAGAATGCACAGAGCAGGTTTATGGCATTGCCAGTGCCCAATAACCCTTACTCTTGAAGTGCTTTACAAGTCCTTTCTTGTAGAAAACACTTTTCTCACACCAAATGTCCCTGATCCCTGTTAAGATGCCCAACTCTTGGAGAGGAGCAGTGCAGGTGGGAGGGTGGTGTCCCACAGGAAGCTCCAGCAGCTCTCCACACTGGGATGCCAGCTCGGAATTCCAGAGGACTCTCAGGGCTGGGGTGACAGATCTCTGGCTCAGATGCATCACTTTCTGCCATCAGTCACTCTGGCTGGGTGGTATGCAGGGGAGGGGCACCCAGCAGGGATGGGTCAGCACAGAGCCTCCTCTGCTGCCTGGCACAGAGGAGAGAGAGGGGCAGAGCTCCCGGGGCTTCCCTCAGACCCTCAGCAGCCGTTCCTGAGCCCACAGATGTGCCAAAGCTCTCTGACACTCTCTGCATCCTGTGAGGTCCTGCTCTGTCCTCCCCCCTCTGCCAGGGCTGGACCTTGTCCCAGAGCTGCCAACCTCTCCTGGACCTGCAGGACCTGCCATGGGAGAGAGCAGGGGGAGCTCTCCCTGTGCCCTCAGCACTGCACTGATCCTGCACCCTGACACTGATCCTGCACCCTGACATTGATCCTGCAGCCCTGCACTGATCCTGCACCCTGACACTGATCCTGCACCCTGACACTGATCCTGCACCCCAGCATTGATTCTGCACCCCTGACACTGATCCTGCACCCTGACACTGATCCTGCATCCCTGCACTGATCCTGCAGCCTGACACTGATCCTGCATCCCTGCACTGATCCTGCATCCCTGCACTGATCCCGCAGCCCTGCCCCAGTCCTGCACCCTTGCTCTCCCTTGGAGCAGTGCCCAGCCCAACTCCTGCCCTGGGATTTCTGCCATCTTGCAGTGCCATGGGCTCAGCATCGGTGCCATGGGCACTGCTCTTTGCCACCACAGACTGCCAGGAATTCCTTCCTGAGCCCACCACCTCCGTTCCCACCTGCATGGCACAGAGGGATCACAGGAATGGGAACAGCTCCTCCAGCCCCCTCAGACCCAGTGCCCCCCTGAGGCTTTGGCCACAAATTCTCCCACAGCTGGTGATTCCTTTCCAGTCCCACTCAGCTGGTCCTGAGAACCAGCCTCTCCTCATAATCCCTGGTTTTCCTCATTCCTAGAAGTACCAGGTCCAAAAGAACCTATGGAGCTCCCTTGGCCCTGATGTTCCTGGATGAGAAACAAGGGCTCCCTTCCAGATGTGCACCACCCAGTTCTCCTTCACACGTTCTCATGGCTCTTCCTGCTCCCCTCTGGCTACTTCATCCTTGGTCCCCAGCAGTCTCCACTGGCCTGGGCTGTATCCTTGTTCCAGCCAAAGTCAGGACTTCCCAGGGCAGAACATGCCACATGCCAGGAGCAGCCAGAAGGGAGGGCATGGCTGGGGACTCATTCCACAAGGAGAGAGCTGCCCTGGGAGTCTGCAGAGGCCACAGGGCTGGCAGCAGCTCCCTGGATGCCGAGGGCTCCTTCCCGAGGCTCCCGGCCCCGCAGACCCTGTCAGCTCCAGCTCCCTGCTTGGCTGTGTTTGGGCTGTGGCCAGCTGCCTGCCCGGGGGTCCTGCCTGCTGAGTGCCCAGGATGCCACAGTGCCTGTGCCAGCTGCACGGCCCCCAGTGTGCTCGATGTCACCTTCCCGAGCCCGCTGCGAGCTGGGCAGGCAGGGACCCACATTTAGCTGCAGCCACTCCTCATTCCCAGTGCTGACCAACCAGGGAGAGGCTCCTTGGCTGTTCCCAGGGTCTCACCCCACTGGCACAGGTGTACCCTGGCTGTTCCCCTCCCTGTCCCTGTGAGCAGAAGGCACTGTTGCAGTGGGAGCCAGCTGTGCTGTGTGACACAGGGGCCTGAGAGCCAGGAGTGGGCTCCAGCTCAGCTCCTGCCCAGCCTGGAGTGGAGCCTCCCTTCCCCTGCCAGCCGGGGGCACAGGGGTGTGACAGCAGCAACTCCACTGAGCTAAAAATAACCACTCTGGTCCCCCAGCTCATACCACGACACCTTCACCTGGTGCCAGACCTGCTGAGGGCTCAAACCACTGCAGGAGCCAGCAGCAAACACAAAGAAACACCCAGGGATGGAGCTTGGGCAGCTCTGGCAGAGCCCTACACCCTCCTGTTTGTGGGGAGAACTCCCAGAACTCAATCCCACAAGATGCTGCTGATCAGGACTTGGCAGTGCTGATAGAAACAGCCAGCAAGTCACCCAGGTGTCCCCAGAGCAGCCTGTGAGTGCTCTCAGTGTCCCTGTCCACCATGGCCACCCTCCCTGCAGGGAGGATGGAGGTGCTGGAGTGTTGCTCAGGCTCTGGCTTGACCTCTTAGGAGCCCCACCTGATGGCAGTTGTGCTGAGGTCTCTGCAGTTCCATAACCCCGTGATGAGCCACAGAGAGTCCCTGCAGTGAGAAGAGCCCTTTGCCTTGTGCTCGCAGCTGGCCAGGGCCCAGGTGTCCCCAGAGCCAGCCCACGCCATGGCACCGTGTCCCACGCTCTGTCCCAGCCTTCTGGGCAGCTGAAGGTGGGCACAGAGCCCTGTCAGGGGTCCCAGGTTGGGTTCTTAGCACACACACACCTTGCTGAAGGGACTTGGTGTTTTTGCATCTGGACAACACTGTGGGATCAATGGGATCAATGGGATGAGTGGGATCAATCACTGCTGATCACTGAATAATGTTATCTTACACAATTCCTCATCAATCCCTGCTCCACCCACTCCAAAAATGCAGTTTTGCCTTATTGCCTATAGGCAGGAATTTCATTCCAGGCGATTTCTCCCAGGGACTTCTCCTTCTTAGCTCTCCTCCACAAATCCACCAAGCAATCATGTCAGCAAGACCCAGAGATCACTGTGGCCATAGATCCTGCAGCAAATGGCCAATAAACCTCTGCCCTGGGCTATGTGCATCAGCTACAGCAGGGAAGGTTTAGTGAGAGCAAGCAGATGCTGGAGCTTGTGATTTCTCACAGTGTTTCACCACAAAAGAGATGAAGGACAAGAACATCGTCTTGAAGCTCTGGGGGAAATGCACAACTGGTAACCAGCAACAGAAGTGATCACCTACAGCCTTCCCCACTCTCACCTCAGCAGTTTCCTGATGGACTTGGGCTCATTTCCCCTTTCTAGCCACTGTAAGATATAAGTATGAACCAAGTAGTGAGGGAAAGAGTCCTGGACCATGGGCAAAAGATTGCTCAGTGCACCACTGCCCTGGGCAGCACCTTCCAGTGCCTGACCACCCTTTCCATGAAGAAATTTTCCATAATATCCAACCTAAACCTCCCCTAGCACAGCTTGGGGCCGTTTCCTCTCATCCCATCCCTTGTTACCTGGGAGCAGAGACCTGGATGTGCCTTCCTGTCACAGGGAATTGTAGAGAGCAAGAAGGTGCCCCCTGAGCCTCCTCTTCCCCAGGCTGAGCCCTCTCAGCTCCCTCAGCCTCTCCTGATCAGATCTGTGCTCCTCAGGAGGGCACTGATGGCTCTTACTGGACAGAACTCCCTCCCTCCATGGGAGTCCTGGCAGCATTTGGAACCTCCAGAGCTGCCAGATGTCACTGGCACCTCTCCTGAAGAGGTCCCACTCCTTTCTGTGCTTCCAGAGGAACACAGAACTTAATCACACAATCACAGAATAACCTGAGTTGGACCCACAGGATCATCCAGTCCAATCTCTGGCCCTGCACAGACACCCCATAACCCCACCCTGAGCATCCCTGGCAGCGCTGTCCAGAGCTGTCTCCTGGAGCTCTGGCAGCCTCGGGGCCGTGCCCCTTCCCTGGGGAGCCTGGGCACTGCCAGCACCTCTGGGGGAAGATTTCCTGATGTCCAGCCCATGCCCCTCTGAGCTCCCTAAACCCCTCCAATCTGTTGGGTCAGCAGCAGCTCAGAGCTGGCCCAGGGGAAGATCCCCAAACTGGCAGGTGGTCAGGCAGTCTCTTCCCTGCCCCACTGAGCTCCCAGAGCACTGCCATGGCTCAGGATGGCAGTGATATATAATATTTACACATATACATTTGGAATCAAAGACCCATCAGGTCATTACAGCCCTGCTTTCCTCACCCAGCTCAGGGCCTGCTGGTGCCCTCACTGCTCTCACAGAGGCAGGGACAGCAGACAAGTTCTCCCAGCTTTGCTATGCCAGCATGGGAAGAGGAAAAGCTTGATTTCTGAAGAGAATGATGGATTTGTGAGGAGCTCTGACAGCCTGGGGACAGCATGGCAGCCAGAGCCCTGCCAGGGTTGGCCACTGCGGGTGACAGGATGGGATGAAAGGAGCAGAGTGAGGGAGTCAATAGCTCCCAAAGCTGTGCCTGGGGGCTGTATCTGGGGCTTTCAGAGCCAGCAGAACCTCTCCTGCCTTGAGAGCAGCCTGCAGGGTCACAGCCCTGTCCCTTGGGGCCAGCCCTGGCTTTTGTTACTCTCTCTTCTACTCTGGTCATCACTCAAGCTGCCAAGCCCATCCCAGGAGGTGCTGAGGCTCCCCACCTTCACAGAGCACAGGGATCCAGAGTCCCTCCTTCAGAGGTCACATTTTACTCCTCTGCCTGAGAAAAAAACTCGTAGAACCCCCCAACTTTTTCCTTCCTAGCTGGGTGTCCCATTCCAGCTCCAGAAATACCAGCAACCTTTTAGTTCCCATAAGATCTCACAAGGACTTATTAAGGTGATGGGTCTACTGTTCCTAAAATGACCTCAGGACCAGGTGAAACAGTCTCTGAGGGTCAGAAACATCCTCCCAAAATAAAAGAAGTGCTGAGCATCCATTTGTCTTTCCATGGGGTTCATAACCTGAGGATGTCTCGTCATCTGTGCCTGCTGAAAGAAGCAGTGTATTCTGTTTTATCACCCTCTGTGGAAGTTGAAACCCTTTGGCCAGGTTTCCCAGTCTCACTCATTGTATTAAGTTCTTGGATAATTTTTCAATGAAAGCCCTGCAAGTGCCTTGGCTCTTTGTGGGAAGTGAGGATTTTGGGTTGGATGAACATTGCAAAGGAGGAAAAGAAAGAGAAAAAAGTAAGAAGAAAGAAGGAATCTCTCACCATAGGGAGCCTGTGTTCAAGTTATATGTCATAAATTGTTATGCCACATGGATTTATCTCTGATACAGGCAATATACAACTTATGGATAAATAGGGAAATACAGAATTAGGGGAAGGCTGAGCTCCTGCAGGTCACCACTGCTGCCAGGGCTGTTCCTGCTTCTGGACATGCTGTAGGGCCTTGCAAAGACTCTTTCTCCTACCACATCCTGCAGACAGGTCCTGCAGCCTCTCCTGCTCTACAGCCTGCCTGGGAAGCCCTCTTGGAGTGTGTGGGGTGTGCTCTGCTGTTTCGGAGTTTCAGCAGAGACCTGAGATCCTGCACCTGTGTCAGAGCTTTGCTGAAGGTGACTTGAAGGAGGAAGGGACTAAACATGGAACAGTGGGTGGAGGAGACATGGGAGAGATGTGGGATATGCTGGGGTCATGGTCACAGTGGTGGAGCTATCAGAAGTCTCTAGGCTGAAATCCCAACTAAATCACTGAACCATAGACCTTAAAGTTCATAATGTTCCAAACCCTCTGCCATGGGCAGGATGCCAGGTTGCCCCAAGCCCCATGTCCTTGAGCATTTTCAGGGAAAAACTCCAGGAATCAAACCTCAGTAACCCTCTGGGAGCCTCCTTCCCAGCCAGATAAATGAGCTCCTTGTGACCCTTAGGCTTGGCAGGCTATGTGCCTGTTGCCACCCCGGAGATGGGAGAGGGCTGGGTCTTTCTGGGATGGGGCTGCACAAATTCCCCCTGCCCTCCTTGCTGTCCTTGCCCACCCCAGCGACGGCAGGGCTGGAATGTCCCCCAGCACACAGGCAGTGCCAGGATTTCGTGCTGCTCCCACAGAACCAAGGCGCAGGGGCTGCTTGCAAGGCTCTGTGGGGCGACTGCAGGCAGCCTGGGATGAGATGGTCACAGAGGGACCCCAGCTGCTCTGCAGAAAGCTTCTCCACGAGCTCCTGGGGAGCAGTGTTCCCAGCCGTGGAGCCGTGGCTGCCGGAGCCTGGCGTCACCAGGGCTGTTTGTTTCCCAGCCTGTTATTCACCGACTCCATTCTCCAGCCAAAAGATCTTTGCAAGTAGTAATAAAAAAGGATGAATGGGATGGCATGGGATGATTAACCAGGATGATGAAAGATGGGCCAGCACCTGGGCTGCTGGCAGCAAAAGCACCTGGCAAACAGGGCTGTGTCCCACATCCCATCCTCTGCTGGAGGGGCTGCCTGAATCACTGAGCCATGGAATGCTTGGGGTTGGAAGTGACCTTAAAGTCATCCAGTTCCACCCTGTGCCATGGGCAGGAACAGCTTCCACTGTCCCAGGTTGCTCCAAGCCCCATCCAACCTGGCCTTGGGCACTTCCAGGGATCCAGGGGCAGCCACAGCTCCTCTGGGCAGCCTGGGGCAGTGTCCCACCACCCTGAAGAGAGCATTTGGCACTGACCATCGTCACCACCACACAGCCCAGCAAAGCTGGGCTCTCACAAACAGTCTCTCTCGTATTGTTGTGTTCAGGTTTTTGGTATCTTTCCAGCAGAACCTCTCAGATTTATCTCTGCTCTCCCCACACCTTGCCACGACAGTTGGGATTTTGATGCAGTTCTAATCGTTCTGGACCATAAAAAAGAAGCCCTGTCTTTCACTAGCATATGGTTCTCCCCGTACAACAACAGACACCAGAACTTTCAATTAAGTTTCTGGAAGCGGTGCTGAAGCACACATGACTCATTTCACAAGTGCACTAACGAGTGAAACGATTCCGCTTTTTGCCAGATCTCCACTCATCAGGAAACAAACAGTATCTGATGTCTTTCTTTCTTTCTTTATACACTGACGAAAACAACACCCTTCTCTGTCGCCGCTGAGCACGGGTAGAGATCGCCCAGCTAAATATTCTAATATTTGATAACAGCCCTGCCAGCACGGAGCTGACTCATTCCATGGCATGTGCTGCTCCCTGAGGATTGCTCTCAGCACAGCGAACAATTAGCTGCTTCATTCATCCCAGCTTGAGAATGGCAGATAGTTACAGGACCACGGGCGCACTCCTGACGGGAGGGATTTATCAACACTCGTAGTGTTGCTCCTGTAATTAATCTCACGCTATTTCCACACGCACTCACTCACCCTCTGCTCCCGGCTCCCAAACACTTCTGTATGCTCAGAATGGCATAGAAATCATTTTGGTTTCTGGTCAGTGACATGGAAATGACCAGACAAAATCAAGATATAATCTGGGGGCTCTTCTCCCCAGCATTCCTTAAATCCTTCGGGGCAGAGCAGAGGTGTCCAGCCCCAGCCCGCACTGCCCTGTGACAGCGATGTCACACCCCCCTCCATGTGCCTGGCCCCACAGCAGCCCAGAACATCCAGCTGCTCCATCCCAAAGGAGCTGCTGGCTCTTGGTGTCTCATGGCTACTGCTCCTGCCTCCAACTTCTGGGGTGGAGCTCAGCATCCCTCTGGGATGTACTTCCTGGCTGGCTTGGCAATGGGAACCCGTGCCCGTCCTTCCTGGCACTGCTCTCGGGAGTCATCCTCCAGGTCACAGGGAGATACCAAGCAAAGCACTTCTGTATCCTACATCCCTGCCAGCCAGACAGCTCCTGGGATCTTCTGCCTCTAATTTTCTCCCTTCCAAGTCCCCAGACTCAGGCTCCAGCTGGAGATTTATTTTGTTGGCTGCTCATTGCTACAGTTACGGCCAGTGTGAGGACAGCATCCTTGGTACAAATGAACACAGCACTGCCTTCAGCATCCTCCTCCTTGTAACTACTGCCCAAAAGACTCGCCATGGAAACCAGAAGAAAGGGAGGATTGCTCAGGAAGGGATGGGAAGGACCATCCCCAGTGTCCCCAGGAGTCACTCCAGTGGCTCCGAGGGTGGGACCCCAGGGTCTGTCTGGCTGTGAGGAGGCATCCCTTGGCCACAGAGGGCTGTTCCTGCCACCCCACTGCAAGGCTGAGCTGGTAATCCTCCTGGGACACGGAAAATGTGTCCTACAGCTGCCACTGCTGCTTTTGGGTCACACCCTGACCCCACGGAGCTGCTGCCACAGGGGATGGAGCAGGGACACCTCTCATATCTCCATGGACACCTTGAGGCCCCCACAGAGCACATTCATGTGTCACAGAATCCCAGAATGGTTTGGGTTGGAAGGGACATTAAGGCTCATCTCATTCCAACACCCTGCCAGGTGCAGGGACATCTTCCCTCAGGTGTCCAGCACTGCCCCTGAGGGCATTGTCTGAGCCTGGCCCAGGGTGTCAGAGCTCTGCTGTGCTCTCATCCCTTCACTGGTGCCTCTAGTGTGTGACCCGTGCTGTTCTGCTGTCCCTGGAGCACATCCACCAGCCCCTGGTTGCACAGGGATATCTATCCCTGATATCCACACTCCCCATCAACCCATGCCAGCCAGGAAGGACCTCTAGCCAGCAACTTCCCAGCTGTGGCTCATCCATCCCAGCTTCCAGCATATCCTGACGTGTGCCAGAAACAGGGGCCTGCACAGGCACCAACCATTTGTACTTCCCCATTTCCCAGGGTGGCACAGCCCTTGGGGCTGGCACTGATGTGCTGTAGCCTTGATGCCCTGTGGCCTTGGCACCAGGTGCCATCAGTGCTCGCTGCCATCACTCCCTTGTTCTCCCAGTTTCTCTCCACTGGCTGGACATGGACACGGGCAGGGGGCACCTCAGCATTGCTGGGGCAGTTCTCCACTTATTACTGTCACCCTCAGCTGTAGCAGTGACAACTAACCAAGACAGTTCATGGATTCTTTGTAGGAGCTGGGGAGACTCCTCATGGAAAGAGGGGACAGGCAGTGGAATGGGTTGTCCAGGGTGGAGTGGAGTCACCATCCCTGGGGGGATTTAACAGATGTGTGGATGTGACACCCAGGGATATGGGTCAGTGGTGGGCTTGGCAGTGCTGGGTGATGGTTGGACTCAATGATCTTAGAGGGCTTTTCCAATCCTAATGATTCCTAATGATTCCATGATTCTGTGAGATTCTTTGGTAAGAGCTGCCCAGTCATGTCTCCACTGTGTTCAGCCTTCATCTCCTTCCTCCCAAAGCTACCACCACCCTACTGGAGCTCAGGCTTTGGGACAAGGATCTTCTGTTTGCCCCACCAAACCAAACCAAACCAAACCAAACCAAACCAAACCAAACCAAACCAAACCCCTCTGCCCCTCTCAGCACTACCCCAAGGAATCTGCTCCAATGCAAGAGGGAAGAATCACAGAATCACAAACTCACAGAAACTTCTGAGCTGGAAGGGACCCACAACGGTCATCGAGTCCAACTCCTGGCTCTGCACAGGACACCCCTAGGACTCACATGAAATGATTCACCTGCTGAGAGCTCTCCTGAGCCAGGGTGAGGAGCTGAGGTTTGGTGCTTGGCTGGAGCAGAGCAGAGCTCAGACAATGCTCCTGCCCAGACCCGAAGTGCCAAACCTGCCGCCAGCTCCTGCTCACCTCCCCTGCACAGGAGAGCCAGGGACCATTAGCAGTGGATGAATGGGAAAGAACTGAAATCAGCTTGGAGACAATCCCCAGGCCGGAGAAGAGACAGAATTAACCAGCTTATTATTTTTATTTAATGCCCGCATTGTGCCCCAGATGAGTAATTGGTGCGCGGGCTCTGCGCGCAGGGCTGTTACGGAGTTTAATTCATTAGCGCTTGTAAAGCGCCTGGAACTCGGGAGATGAAAGGTGTTCTCAGAGCGCCAGGAACTGCTCCAGCTCCAGCACTGCGGATCTTTAACAAGGATATTGAACGACTCCTCTGAGCCAGCACATTGCGTTTTAACTTCTTTATGGCTGTTTTTGCAAGCAGGATCCCAGAGTGCTAAAAAAAAAGTTGAAAGAGAAAGCCCCATCACAGTGCACAGAGCTGTCTTTGCATAGCCACAGACTGGGGTGTGCCACCCTCAGCCCTGCCCTGGGGGACAGTCCCAGGACTCTGTCCCCATCACCAGCCCCTCCATGGGGACTGGGAGCTGTGGCAGCTCTGAGGATGTCATGGGAAGGGCGCTCAGAAGGGCAGGTGGGAAGAAAGGAAGGTCTGGAGGAAGCTGGGGGCTTGTTGCCTGGTTTGCCTGCAGGGGGCTTGGCCTGTACTCCATGTCCTGTGTTGGGCTGATGCAGGGAGAGGTGAGAGTGGAGGCCATCTGGCCATCCCTGACACCCACCCATCCATCCATCCATCCATCCATCCATCCAACCATCATCCATCCATCCATACCTCCATCCATACCTCCATCCATCCATCCATCCATCCATCCATCATCCATCCATCCATCCATCCAACCATCATCCATCCATCCATCCATCCATCCATCATCCATCCATCCATCCATCCATCCATCCATCCCTCCATCCATCCATCCATCCATCCATCCATCAATCCCTCCATCCATCCATCCCTCCAACCAACCTCCATCCATCCCTCCAT
>JAOTQP010000841.1:1343132-1361732 GCA_026413545.1 Cichladusa arquata
GCTGTGACACCTGTCAGATGGGGACAGGAGCCACCCCTGAATGTCACACCTGCGGGATGGGGACAGGAGCCACCCCTGAATGTCACAGCTGCGGGATGGGGACAGGAGCCACCCCTCGTGGGATGGGGACAGGAGCCACCCCCAGCTGTGACACCTGCAGGATGGGGACAGGAGCCATCCCTGGCTGTGACACCTGTGAGATGGGGACAGGAGCCACCCCTGGCTGTGACACCTGTCAGATGGGGACAGGAGCCACCCCTGAATGTCACAGCTGCGGGATGGGGACAGGAACCACCCCTGAATGTCACACCTGCGGGATGGGGACAGGAGCCATCCCTGGCTGTGACACCTGTCAGATGGGGACAGGAGCCACCCCTGGTTGTCACAGCTGCGGGATGGGGACAGGAGCCACCCCTGGCTGTGACACCTGTCAGATGGGGACAGGAGCCACCCCTGAATGTCACACCTGCGGGATGGGGACAGGAGCCACCCCTCGTGGGATGGGGACAGGAGCTGCCCCTGGCTGTCACACCTGCGGGCTGTGACACACCTGTCCCCACAGGGCAGGCAGGAGCAGCCCCCCTTTCCTGCCCCTTTCCCGGGTGGGCAGCTGGGGCTGAGCCCGGAGCACCCGCACACCTGGGGCCGCGCTGCCATCCCTGCACTGCTCTCACTCCCCCGGGCTTCCCCCTGGCCCTCCAGCTGTGTGACAGGAGAGGGGAGCTGTGCCCCTCCACAGCCTGCCAGCCCTGGGTGTTGGGCAGGAGGAGGCAGGAGAGGTTTCAGAGAGGGTTCTGGAGAGCCCAGAGCAGGACAGAGCCCTGGCTTGGGATGAACCCAAGCATTCACAGCTCCCTGTGCCTCCATGCTGGGCTGTGGCTCAGGAGAGCCAGGCACAGCCACCACCCTAAAGCCTCCTCAGCTTATGGGGCTGCTTGAACCACCAGCCAGGCCCCCAATCTCTTGTTTGCCCCAGTCCCCAAAGCCTGGAGGTGCCCGTGGGCAGCAGCCCCTGCCGTGGCTCCTTGGGGATCTGGGAGCAGGGAAAGGTGCTCTGCAGAGGCACTCAGAGCCCAAATTAGCCACACTGGGCTCAATCTGAGATTCTGACAGCGGATGCCAAATTTATTTCCAAACGCACTGTGGAAATGTCAGCGTGCTGGTCGGAAGGAATCGGGTACATGCTCCCTTTTAAATAGCACCAAGCATATGGGAGGAGGATGATTAGATTGCTTCCAAGCTGCCAAATTTCTTTGCTGCAGCTAAAAATCTTCTCCAAAATGTCCCAGCCCACAGTGTTTCTCAGCACTGAAGTCTGTGCCGAGACTTTGCCATTGACAGTTGTGCTCTGAGCAAGAAAACACAGCCCTGCCGTGCAGTCCCGGGGGTCCCAGCCCCCCCAAGGCTCAGGGGGTGCTTTTGCCTCCTTTTGGAAGCTGGAGAAATTCCTGCCTCCTGCCACCCTACCCCTGAGGAGGGAGCAGAGTTATCTGTGTAGAATCATAGAATATTTTGGGTTGGGAGGGACCTTAAAGCTTATCTAGTTCCAGTCCCTGCCATGTACATCCAGTACAGAGGGACAAAAGCAGCCCAGCAGCTGCTGGCAAACCAGGAGAGCAGGGAAAGCCCCTTTACCTCCCTGGGTTCCATGGAAAGGCATCCTGCAGGGTCCCCAGCAGCTGAGACCCCAGTGCTCCCAGCACAGGTCCCTCACAGCTCCCACTCTGGCTCAGCCAGGTGACAGCACAGGTGACAGCTCGGGAGGGAGCAGTGCATCCCCCACTGCCCAGGATGGGGCTCAGGCTCCTGCTCAGTGGGTGTGGGGGGAAGGAGGAGATGGGGAGATCCTCTGGGCTTCCTGCTCCATGCTGCAGAAGGGATGAATGTCCTGCCAGAGTCAGGACACCCAGAGCCCAGAAATTCCATGGTGTTCCCTACAGATCACCCCAGATCCACCCTCAGCTCAGGGGGAAGCAGTGGAAGCCACCACAGCCACTTTTCCCAGGATGAGCAGCCCGAAGCACTGTGATGTCCCTCATCCCAGCCTCAGGTAAGGGGGACCTTGGGACCACCCAAACCTTTCCTGCCCCACAGAGGGACTGAGGAGGGCACAAACAGCTGCTCTGGGCCTGGCAGGGGGTTCTTCTCCCCATGGGTGACACTGAAGGTTCTGCAGGGAGCAGAGCGTGGTGGCCTTCCCAGGAAAGGATATGACAGACACTGGTTTCCAAATCTGGGGATAGTGCCCTCTCCCACCCAGCCCGTGGGAATTCCTGCCCGTCCTGTGTGGAATTCCTGGTCCAGTCAGGACCAGATATACACTGTCCCTCCAAAACCAACCTCCACCAGCCACCCTCACTCTCCCAGCAAGACCTGAGGGGACCCAGAGCCATGTCCTACCTTTGGATGTGGCACTTATCTGCGACACCTCGTGGACCCACTGATCACAGACCCCAAACTCTCCCTGTCCTGCACCTGCACTGCCTCCCCACAGTGCTCTCCATGCCTAGGACTCCAAGAAAGGCACTCGGTGATGCCAGCCACGCCAGCTGTGCCAGCTACCCTGTCCCTGCTCAGTGGGCTGGGGGAATCCAGCGCTGGAAGGAGGGGAGCAGAGCATCACCTGCACGGCCGCAGGGCAGAGCTCTGTCCCAGGGCACGGTGCCCAGAGGGTCCCCATGATCCCAGCTGAAGGGTGAGGGTGCCAGAGGCAGGGATGGGGCAGGAGCAGCAGCCTGGAGCCCAGGAGCAGGAGCACAGCTGCTCCCAGCTCCGCTCCCTGCCCACACGCTGCCGCGTGGCGGGTGGGAGGTTTTTCTCTGCATTGCAAATCCCTTCTTGTGTGAGTGCTGCAGTGCTGGCAGTGGAAGGAAAACAACCCCTCTGGAGCGAGCCCAGGGGTCCAGAGCAGCAGCAGCACCTCCTCCTGCCCCAGGCAGGCCCTGGGCCCGTTCCCAGGGTGCCTGGCTCGGGAGATAAAGCCAAAGCCTCCCTGGCAGGCAGCCTGGCTGGGAGCAGCACCAGCCATTCCCATTTCCCTGTGCTTGTCTCTGGCACAGACAGCCCCAGCTGAGCTCTCCCTCCAGACGTGGGGAGTGGGAGGAGGAGGAGGAGGCAGAGGGAAGAAGGTTCCCTGGTCTGCAGCAGCTGTCTGGAAGCAGGACAAGGGCTTTGGAAAGGGGGGGAGCACCCCTGGGAGCGTGGGCCAGGTGCTGCAGGGTGCCTGGGCCACAGGGATGTGGATCCAGGACTGGGGGAAGCCAGACTGGGGGTGGGGGAGGATCTGTTCCGTTTTGGCATCTGCTGCTGGGCAAGCTGCTCACCTGCACCTGGGCAGGGTCTGTGCTGAGCCCCCAGGAGCAGGGCTGCCCTTTCCCAGAGCTGGGATTCCATGCTGGAAGCCGTCCCCTGCCAGTCCCAGCCCACTGATGCATCCCCACACTGCCAGCCCCTGGCAGCTCATTCTCCTCCCAGACACACGGCACTGCTGGGCTGGGGAGAACTTCCCAGAATCTACAGAAAAACAACCCCCACATCTGCTGCTGCATGAGATCCCCCATAACCAGGGTTTTGGGAACCACCTGAATGTTTGGCACAACTCTGCAGGAAGACAGAGACTGGATTTGTGTTCCTCAGGGACTGGTGGATGGAGGAATGCAGGGAGAGTGTCCTAGGGTTCTTTCCAGGGGACAAGCCTTCAGGGGGGTTCCGCCCAGGGCAGCAGCACAGATTCAGTAAATGCAGGGAGCCCTTCAGGAGGAGATCTGCCCCTAAAATCCACGGCTGCTCCTGCTCTGGGCACTGGGACACTGAGCAAAGAGGATGCAGGGAGGGAGGGAGGGTGCCTCTCTCAAGGGACAGAAAATTCCTGTAGGCTTCCAGCCCACCTGCTCCTATTGGGAATGTTCATGCTGATGAGAGCTGAGGAGGAGGAAGAATAAAACATCAAACCCTAAAAACAAGGCACAGCAACCCCTGGTATCAGAACTGTGTTTGGGGCAGGGTCCTGGGGGAGGATTCCTGGCACCAAAGCTTCTGGGAAGGAGCCCTGAGGGATGTGTGGCATCAGGATCCACCTGCCCTCTGTGGACCCTGTGGGTCTGGTTCTGCCCCATCTTCCCACCACAGCATCCACCACCTCAGCTCTCTGGATTCAGGCAGCTCTTTAGAGCAAATCCATCCATCCATCCATCCATCCATCCATCCATCCATCCATCCATCCATCCATCCTCCATCATCCATCCCTGCCTGCCTCTGTCCACAGTTTCCTCTTTTATCTCCACACAACTCGAATCCATTGCCTGTCTGGATTGCTGCTTATCCCAGTGAATCTCCATTTATCCACTCCAGTGTGCCAGGGGTTTCTCCCCAGGGTAGAATGTGTGTGACCCCTGCTTTGGGTTCAGCCAGAAGATGGATCTGCAGCGCTTTGCTTGGACAGACCCTGCTTTGAAAACACGGCCCAGGGCAACAGACACTAACCCTTAACATCCATCCTCCAGTCTCCAAACTGGGAAGTGCTGCCATTCCCACCCAGGGCTACCCCAGTGGCACAGGAGCACATTCCATGCACACAGCCTTGGCCTGACCCTTGAGCAACACAAGCAAAGACATCTCCAGGGCCCTTGTACTCTCACGTCCCAGGTGGGGAGGGATCACCACTCTCCTGGTCAGGAGCAACAGGAGAGGCTGAAAGGCATTGAGGAGAGAGACTGGGGGGCACACACATGCTGGAGGCATATGTAGAGCTTTTTTTCCTCACCCTTTCCTTACAAGACAGAGAAGGGGGAAAAAAAAAAAGAAGGAAAAAAATAGTGAAATAAAGCAAACCCAACAACTCCAATTTCTCTCTTAATGAATAAATGAAACGCATCCCAAGAGGCAATTAAGCGCTTCGAACCAAACATGTGTCACATACATTAAAAAAAACAACCCAGAGAGAAATGCAGCAGCTGCAGTGAAGGAAAGGAGGCAGCTGATGACTGCTGGGGGGCAGGGAACGGGGGCTGCTACTCCCACCGTGGTGTTTGGGTCCCCCAGGGGAGGGGAGTCCCACTGAGGGAGTGTGGGGACCCCCCAACAGCCAGAGGGTTCTCCCACCCTGAGGACATCACTCTGCCCTCTGAACCTTTGTGTCCCACGGGGACTGGGACTATTTGCTCCCAGGTCTTCCTTCCCAAATCTAAAAGCAAGTTTTGTCTCACCCTCCCTCCTGATGTCACTTCCAGGGAACACACAAATTCCCCTGAGCTCCTGTCCCTGTCCCTGTCCCTGTCCCTGTCCCTGTCCCTGTCCCTGTCCCTGTGCTGCCTGCACTGTAGCTGTGTCTCAGCTGACACTGGTGGCCTTTGCTGTGGGAGGAGGAGGAGGGCTGAGTAAGGGCTTCCCTGCAGTACAGAGGGGCTGTGACTGGGTTGGGCAGGACCTGAATCCTCATCCCAGAGTAACAGCTACCCCATGGGTGGATGGCTGACCTCCATCCTCACCCCCAAATCTCCTTCACATCCCTGCACCATTGCCAGAGCCTTGATGTTGAGAGAGCTCTCCAGAATCCAGCCTGCAGAGAACCAGGGGCCTCCTTCTAGAGCAGCCCCAGAAGGCTACAAAGACTCCCTTTCATTGGCCCAAAATGGGGCAAAGAGATCAGCTTGGCTAAAAGCCTCCATGGATTTTCCTTCCCATGACAACTCACAGCAGCAGCTGCAGTGAGGCAGTCCCGTGCTGTGAGGGTCCTGAGCTCCCAGCACTCTGAGCTCTTTGGAGAAGCTGTGTTTTATTTCTGGGTGCTGGCACAGCAGGACAGGGCACCCACAGCAGCCCCTGCACCACTCCCACCCCTCGGGGTCCCACAGGGCTGACAGGCTGTGAAGGACAAACCCTCAACATGCTTTGGATGCTCACTGGGTTTTCTATCTGCTCCCTTTGGGAGGCCAAATCTGGACTCTGAGTGCTTGGGTTTGGCTGGGCTGATAGAGCTGCTGTCAGGTTCTGGAACAAACCAGGAAATCTTTCCTGGTGCAGGAAAGCCATGGGATTTACTCCTCTGTTCACCCTGCCTGCTGCTTTCAGCACACATCCGCTCCCCATGGAGCAGCACTGCAACAACGCTGCCCAAATCCAGAGCCCTGCCCTTCCCACAGCTTTCCTGAGGCAGGAATACAGGCTTCCCATGGGCTGGCAAGTTCCCTGCAGGAGCCTCCTTCTCTGGTGTGCCAGCGTGGTGCAGCCTCTGCATCCTCGTGCCCACCCTGCCCACAGCAAGGCCACACCTCGGGGAGCACAGCACAAGCTGAGGGTGCAGAGCACAGAGCAAACCAAGCAAGGGGCAGCCCCAGGGAGCCCAGGGACCCCCATGCCCGGGGGGTGTGGGTCTGCTCCCCACCTGGCTGGTGCTCCCTGTGGGCTCTGCTTCCACTGCTCCTGGGCTCTGGCATTGCTCACAGCCCTGCCTGCCCCAGAGACACCTGTAACAGTGTCCTGCAGTGTCCTGCAGTGTCCAGAGTAGTGTCCATAGCAGTGTCCTGCAGCCACCCTCTGGCCCCACACCAGAGCATTGCCAGCACCTCACACCAGCTCAGCCCTGCCCTCGAACAGCCCTGTGCCCCTGCCCTGCCAACAGGGCCTCTGCTGTCCCCCTGGGCAGAGAACAGCACCCCAAGAGATGACACAATGCCCAGCACCCAGAGCCTCCTCGTGCCACTCACCCAAGGAACCCTTGGAGCCACACCGTGTTCCCACCAAGGCCGTGCCCCGAGCACTCACAGTCTGGCCGTGGCTCTCCCAGGTGGCACAGCTCTCCCAGGTGGCACAGCTCTCTCTCCCAGGTGGCACAGCTCTCTCTCCCAGGTGGCACAGCTGCTGCAGGACGCTCCCTCATCCGCGGGCTGGGGGACGCTGGTGGCAGAGCCGGGGGCAGCTCGGTGACCGCGCTCGCCGGGGGCCTGGGGCTGGGGAGGGACAACACACACATGAGCCCAGGGAGCTGTGGATGCACCCCAGTGTCTTCCCTGGCTCAGAGCAGAGACCTGTTAAGGTTGGAAAAGACTTTTTGGATCACCAAATCAACCCAGCACTGCCACCACGTTCAGCACTAGCCGGTGTCCCTCGTGCCACAGCCACACGCCTTTTGAACACTTCCAGGGACAGCGACTCCATCACTGCCCTGAGCACCCTTTCCATGAAGAAATTTCCCTAATACCCAAACCTAAACCTCCCCTGGCATAGCTTGAGGCCATTTCCTTTCATCCTGCTCCCTGGGAGCAGAGCCTGCCCCCCACCCTGGCTGTCCCCTCCTGTCAGGGAGTTGTGCAGAGCCACAAGGTCCCTCCTGAGCCTCCTTCTCTCCAGGCTGAGCCCCTCAGACAGTCCTGGGGCTCCAGCCCCTTCCCCAGCCCCATTCCCTTCCCTCTACATGCTCCAGCCCCTCAAGGCCTTTCTTGTGAGAGGCCCAGACCAACCTGGGGCTCCACAGAGCTGCTCTCAGCAGTCTGAGAAGAAATGAGTTTCAAGGCTTGAGAAGAGCCAAAGATGCCACCAAGAAGGGCAGGGCACCTCCCCGCTGCTCTCTGCCAGCCTGGCTGCTGCAGCAGGGACAGGCACATCTGTCCTCCCTGTGCACTTCCCAAAGAGCAGCTTACACCCAGATCAGATTAGGGGAAGAAAACTGCATTGCTATAAGTCCAGGGAAAGAACTGGCTGCCGGGGCTTTAATCTGAGAGGAGCCTTCAAGATAAGAGCATTAAGAGGGGATGAAACAGCCTCGGTGCAGGGATGGTCCAGGCTGGTTCTCTGTCTGGGATTTGGCAGAGGGAAAGGGCTGTGCCAGGCCCTGGCACCTGGCACCCAGCTCCACACATCCTGTCACCCCTGAGCAGGCTCTCCACGGCTGCAGGACAGGGGAAACTCCACCCAGGACGGGGCACAGCACAGAGAGCATGGCTCCAAATGACAGGAGCCTGGAATTCCCAGGGGGAAGGACAGCACGGTGCTCAGTGAGACACCTTGGAGCAGGGTGGGATCTGCCCCACAGCCCCTCCTTGCAGTGAGGGGACTCAGCACCTTCCAGCTCCCAGCACGGCGCTGGATTCCCTTCTCTGGGAAATGCCTCTCTGGAATGTGGGCACAGTGCACTTTGCAGGGCTCTGGCCTCCCTCAGAGCCTCAGATTCCCAGAGCCATCCTCACCTGGGTGCCCCCAGCCCAGCCCAGCCCAGCCCATGCCCCGGGGATGGGACAGCACTGCTGCAGAAAGGCAGGAAGAAGCTGCCTGCTCTCCATCTGGCTCCCCTGGGAGGGGCAGGCACCTTTCCTGCCTGTGTCCCTGCACAGACAATCCCCACAGCAGCAGTGGGACAGAGGGAAGGAGAAGTGTCCACCTGCATCCCTGGGGAAGGCTGAGGGGAGCTGCTCCCACACCCCTGGAGGAGCCACCAGGGATGGGGTCAGTGGTGAGAGCTCAGGGGGAAGGCCCCTCCTGCCAGAGTGACTGGCTGGGCACCACTGGGGGCTGCTGATGAGGGGACAGTGGCTGGGGTGGCCCCTCCTGTGCTCCACCAGCTCAGCCAGAGATGGATGGAAGCAGCCCTGCAGCCTGGTGTAAGTAATTGAGAGAAGAACATTTGTAAGGCAGGAGACAGCTGGATTAAAAAGGTGAAGCCCAAAAAGCAAATGAAAAGAGAATCAGTGATGATGGATGGGAAAGCAGTGCCTGAGTCCAGCTTTCCCTGGATGTGCTGGTGAGCAGCAGCAAGGCAAGGTGAGCTGAGATCAAACCACAGAAAGAATCTGGGCAGCCATGGGGGCTTGGAATCACAGATAAATAAAGGTAAGAAATCCCTCTAAGATCACTGAATCGAACCCTTAACCCAGCACTGCCAAGCCCACCACTAACCCACGTCCCCATGTGCCACAGCCACATATTTTTTGAACACTTCCAAGGATGGGACTCCAGCGTGTGCAAGTGCCTGAGCACCCTTTCCATGAAGAAATTGTCCCTAATATGAAATCTAAGCCTCCCCTGGCACAATTTGAGGATGTTTCCTCTTATGCTGTCCCTGTTCCCTGGGAGCAGAATCTGATCCCCAGAGCTGCACCCTCCTGTCAGGGAGCTGTGCAGAGCCACAAGGTCCCCCCTGAGCCTCCTTTTCTCCAGGCTGATCCCCCTCAGCTGCTCCTGGACCCTTCCCAGGCCCCATCCCCTCCCCTGGCTCAGAGGCTGTGCTTGTGTAGAGGTGCCTAGGTGCCACTGCTGCCACCCCCCACAGCCCCAGAGGTGCCTCTTCCCCTGCAGAGCTCCCCAAACACCTGGTCAGTGCTCCTTGAGGGCACTGCCCAGACACGCCAGAAAGGCAAATCATTACTGCAAATCATTACTGCAGCTTGCTTTGCTAATTGCTGCTGATCAGATGCTTCCTTGGCAAGGTGGGAAAGACATTTGGGTCGGAAAAAAGCAAACAGAGTTCATAAGGCAGAAGAATTCCCAACTGCTCCCTCTGCACGAGGGGCTGAGCAGACCCAGCCCTACCCAAAGCAGGGGCTGCTCCTCCAGGCAGCCTGGGCAAGGGGGGGAAAGCCAAGGTGAGCCCACCTGAGCAGGGTCAGGCTTGTCACACCCAGAGCAGCAGAGCAGGACATCCCATCCCAGCACCCCGACAGCCCCTCTGTGACTGTCCCCCTGCCAGCCTCACCACTGGAGCCCAGCACCAGGCACAAAGTGCTGTGCCACCCTCTCTGCCTGGATGAGGCCATCACCAGGACACCTCCACATCCTCCCAGCACAGCCCAGGGACCATCTCCCCACACTCTGCTGCCTTTTCTCTCAGGATCCAGGCATCTCCAAGAGACTCCAACTCCTGTTCCCCCCTTCTCAAACACATTCCATTCCAGCTGCCTCCCAAATCATTTCCTGCCATCTCTGGAGCTCAGCTGGTCCCAGCAGGTCACTGTCCCAACTAGGTTTCCTTAAAAAAACAGTTTGCTCCAGTGCTCTGGATGCCCCACGTGCCCACAAGACCCCAAAGCATTCTCCAGGAGGTTTCCCAGACTGATGAGCACAAGCAGATTGCTCCCAGTGGGCCCTCTGGGGACAGTGGCACAAGGCTGGCCCGGTCTTGTCCCCACACACACTGAATGTCCCACATGCTGCAGGTCCCAGTGTTGCACATCAGCACAAAGACCTTCTCCAGCAAGCCCTACACCTGCCTGCAGCTGGAAATCATGGGACATAGAGAGGCAAGGCTTTGCCAAAGAGATCCCAGAGAGCCAAGAGAAGAGCCAGGGATGGTGCTTGTCTCCCCCAAAGCCCTGACTCACGGCCCCTTGATCCCACACACGAGGACAAGGAGATGGAGCAGCCCAGGAACCTCCATCTCCCAGGGACAGGGACAACAGCTATGGCAGCGCTCAGGCTGGCAGCACCATTCCCTGGTGGAACACCCTGGGCACTGAGATGCACAGAACAGAGAAGCACCAGCCCCCACCCAGCCATGGAGGAGAGCTGCCAGGATCAGCATGTCCAGGATCTCTGAAACCACCCACGGAGCACTGACAATCCGTGCTGGAATATTGCTGCAGCAGTCCAGTCACCCAGCACAGCAGCACCAGTTGTGCCCAGCTTGGGGACACTGGTGCTGGTGTCTGAGTCACCAGCTGCCCCCTCCAGGGCAGACACAGCCCCTGCCCCCAGCCCCAGGGCAGTGGGGGCCCCCTGCACCAGAACCCCCTTGGAACCCGATAGAAATGGGAGCAGGAGAAGGTTCAGGGCACGACCAGCCCTGGCTGCCATGGCTGCCCAGGGCCAGGCAGCGCCAAGCATGAGGGGCTGGATGATCCACAGCTGGAGGAGCAGCAATGCAGGGAATCACCAGCAGAGACACAGTGGAGGTGGCTCCACGCCAAGGAGCTCCACTTCTGCCACTGCTGAGGGACACTGCCATCACTGAGGGACACTGCCATGGCCACGGGACACTGCCACTAATGAGGGATACTACCATCACTGAGGGACACTGTCATCACTGGGGGACACTGTCACATGCTGAGGGGACACCAGAGGATGCTGTGGGGACCCACAGCCAGCACAGCGCCAGCTCCCCCCACACCCCACAGTGCCACCCCAGGGGTGAAGGCCTGGCCAGGGACAGGTACCTCTGGAGCGAGGAGTCCCTGATGCAGGCACGGCTCTGCCGTTCCCTCCTGTCCTTGCCTGCCTCCCATGCTGCTTGACCGTCTTTCCAGCTAATTACCCCCTGCTCCTGCGGGCACGGCCACGTGGCAGCTGGCATCTGCACCGGCTCCCAGGAACGACCTTGGCTGCTCAGAGGACAGCGGGAGCCTTTCTGCCTCCCAGGCTTCCCCCGAGGCAGACCAGGATGGTGCAGCAGGAGGATGAGGAGCGCTTCCAGCCCTGCTGCCAGCTGTGCCCTCCCAGCTCCGACCTGTGCCTCCCGTGCTGGGGCTCACAGTCATCTCCACCGGGACCCCAGCACTGCCCCCCTGCATAAACTCCCACTTTCAGGCTTGGAAATCTTTCTCCCTCACTTTTCCAGCCCTGAGCCAGGTCTGGCTGTATCCCCATGCCAGCTGTGCCACAGAGAGGGGACTCAGCCACAAGGCTCTGGCATAGAGAGCTTCGGGAGGAGGTGTGGGCTCTTTGGGCAGAAACCTGGGGGGTGGTATCACTGCCACTGTCACACCCTGTCCTCCCTGGCGTGGGGAGAGGTGGAGCACAGAGGAAGGAGACACAGAAGCTCTCTGGGATGGCAGAACATGTGCCAGAACAGCCCCCAGCCCCAGGCTGGGGCACTCCCCCAGGATGGAGGGGAGCTGCCAGGCAGCAGCCTGGGGCTGGGGGCAGGGCTGGCTGGCCCCAGAGAGGAAGAGGGTCCAGCTGAGGTCATGGACAGTGATGGGACAGTGGGAACGAGCTGGGCATCCCCTCCTGCAGCAGAGGAGGGGATGTGGGGACGCCTCTGGCATCCTGCACCCCGCCCTGCTGGGAGGGAGGGCAGGCAGGACAGGCAGCAGGCAGGGCTGAGCGCTGGACACGCTCAGGGACTCCAGGGAATGGGGGTCCCGGGGGCTGTCTACCCTCAGGAGCTGGGGCAGAGCCAGGTCAGTGCCTGGCCAGGTGTTTTACACCTTCCTGTGCTGCCCTGGGTGCCAAAGGCTCGACAGTTTCCCAAGCTCCTGTGGCACTTTGGGAAATGCCCCCTCCAAACGCTTGGGCTGCTGGGTGTGGAGTTGCTGAACTAAAGCATCCCCACAGTGACACAGGTGTCCCCACACTGAGGAGCTCAGCAGCTCCTTCTGCCTGGCTGCTGGCTTCACCTTGAGCCCCACCGTGGTCCAGCTGGGTTCGTGGAGGGGAACTTCCTTCAGTCTCCTCCCCAAACAGCCCCCCATCTCCTTCCACCTATCACATTTGCAGATTCCTTTGCCTTAAAATAATAACCAAGCCCCCACCGTGAGGGGCTCACTCCTGCCCTGCTGTAATAAAGAGGGAAGATGAAAACATCAGGGCAAAATTTGCTTCTGTAGCACCTCACTGTTGCTCCAGCTCTGTGCTCTCCGTCCTTATTCCTCATTCTCCTTTCCAGGAGCTGTCTGTAACCTTTTGATAACACCCTCCTCTCTCCCAAAAGCCAGTGTCCTGTCCTGCCTGCACTGCCAGAGACACATCACACACCCCTCTGATGTCAGGATAATGTATAAACACAGCCCAGTGTGCATGTGTGACAAAAAACACCAGCAGCCAGCTCTGCTAATTAAGGGAGAAAAGGGGGAAGAACACATCTTAAAACAAATTCTTGCTGTCTAACACACACATAGACACAGAGCTGGCCTGGGCAGGCTGGGCCCCCCAAGGGGCCGCTGAGCCAGGGATGTACAGGGTCCCACTGACCCCCACCCTCCTGAGCCCTGGGAACGGCCCTGGCAGGTCTCCATGCCCAGAGGTGACACCTTGCAGCCTGGGCAGAGTGGGGCAGTTTCCAAATACCCCCTTAGAGCAAACCAAGCAGCTCCAGCCCCAGGTTTGGCCTAAGGCAGTAAGGATGGATTTGCAGGAAGCCCTCACCCATTGGCAGGGCAGGTGCCAGGGCTGCCTGATGAGCCTGGGACCCCCCACATCCCACACCCCTCTCCAGCCCCTGCTCCAGGCTCAGGGCACCTGTGGAGCCCCCAGAAACCTGCCACTGTTCCCTCTGTCCAGCCCCTCTGAGTGAGGAGGGGTTTCTCTGATCCAAGTGAGCCAACACATGCCTGGTTAGGATGGAGGATGCCAGCCCTGCCCTGCCAGCACAGGAGCAGCCCTGGCTCCAGCCTCCTGCCTCCACCCCGGCCTCAGAAAACCTCCCCAGCCCTGGGGAGCAAGCCCTGACCCCTCCAATCCCACAGGGCTCGGGATGAGCACAGGCAGGAACCATCCCAGGAGTGGTTTGGATGTATCCAGCATCTAAAGATGGATGGGCAGACAAAGAATTTTCTTCTCAGAGTCTCGGGTGTCCCCCTGGCTCTTGTCCCCAGTGCCAGCAGGGACATACCTCGCTGCACACAGGGCACAGTGTGACCATGGAGGATGGACAGAGCATTCCAGCTGGGCCAAGGGGGGCCTTCAGCCCCCCCGAGCCGGTGGGAAGCAGCAGCACCTGGAAAGCAGGCAGAGCTCAGTGTCCTTCCCCATAGAGCCCCTCCCCACCTCTCACACCCCGGCACCGTTTCCATTGCCATCCTCACATCCTGCTCCTGCAGGGGCTTCACAACCAGCCCGGCATATTCCTGCCTGCTTCCATCCCGCAGGTCCCCTGCAGCAGCCAAAGCTGAGTGTGCTGCCAGCACATGGAGGGAGCAGGGTGTGACCCCACTGATCCCCTGACCACCACATCCAGTGCTAATGCTGCTGGCAGCATTCCACTGCAGGGAGTGCTGGAGGGGGCCAGCCCCTGGCTCGGCCCCTGGTTTGCCTAAAGCAGCCAGCGATGCCTGGGGCCACCAACCCGTCCCTGGGGAGCGTGACAAGCGTGGCAGGCTGGCAGGCGAGCCCACGGCAGTGATGACGGCTCGGGTTCCGTGTGACTGCCTCGGGCTCTTGCTCATCCCGGCTCCGTGACTCACACACAGCCTGGCAGCGCAGGAGGGGCTGTGGGGGACACCCGCCCAAGCACGGGGTCAGGCTGGGACCTTGTGCCATCAGCAGGCACCCAACAGCAGGTGCCACTGGGGGCAGGGAGCTGGGCACGCTGCTGGGACAGGCTCTTCCAGAGAGGGACATTGCTCCTCTCTGGATCCAGGCCCTGCTCCAGGGTGACCTGTCCCACACAGTGACCCTGCTCCTTGGAGAGAGACCCTGCTCCATGATCAGCCTGCTCTGGGTATTGACCTTGCTCCATACGGTGACCCTGTTCCTGTGCTTTGCTCCCTGGGAGCCACCCACAGCCAGGCCTGGCTTGAGGCTCGGCTTCCAGCTCACCCCCAGAGGAGCTCTCTCCTCCTGACCCAGGACTTTCTGTAAGAACAGGGGCTGCAGTGAGCACAGCTCATGAGGCTCCTCACTGCTCCAGCCACACTGCCCCTCCATCCCTCAGATACCTCCTGCTGCCCCTCCATCCCTCCTGCTGCCCCTCCATCCCTCCTGCTGCCCCTCCATCCCTCCTGCTGCCTCTCCATCCCTCAGACACCTCCTGCTGCCCCTCCATCCCTCAGACACCTCCTGCTGCTCCTGGGGGAGCTGGGGGCTCTCTCCACTCCCTCATGGACCCCTGGCCAACTGCAGCTGTGGGCTGGGTTACAAGAACAGCTCCAGAACCGGAGCGTGTGGCTCCCAAAGCCTCCAGTGACTCTGCAGGCTCCCCTGGAAATCGCTGCCTTTCTCCTTTTCCCTCGGCTCCGGCGCAGATCCTCAGCATCGGGGGAGCTGTGGGGGGCTGGGGAGCACGGACAGGACGATGTTCTCCTTGTTCGTGCTGTTCCTGCCCTCTCGGAGTGCCCCAGACTGCTGTGCCCGGTATGGGAGCCGGGAATCCTGGGTTTATCTAAGCCGGAGTCACCCGGAACGCGACTCGTCATGGGCGGTGAGTACAGCGCCGTGAGTCACTGCTGCCATTACCCGCACTCGCTAAAGCAGGCACATGCAGCAGCACGGCGCTGTTCCTTGAAGGCACTGCGTGGAGCTCCTGCCTTCCACCGGGATCTCCGCACTGCGACCCGGGCCGGCGCTGTCCCCGCTGCCCCGCGGGTGGCTGTCCCCAAGGCCGTGTCCCCGGGCCAGGCTCCTCAGCGGGGCTGGCTGCTGAACCGTGCCTGCCCCACTCCCCTGTGCTTCCCTCCAGCTCGGCGTTTCTAAAGGTTAATGCATGCAGGACACTCGTGCTTTTCCGCAGCTAATTGATGCTAAAGACACCGCCCGCACGGAGCTGCTCGGTGCTACCCCGGCGAGGGCAGCGTGACCCTGTCCCCCGTGCTGCTGCCCCTGCCTGTGCCACAGCCTGACCCTGCCTGCCACCGCTGCCCTTGAACCCAGAGCTGTTTGTGAGCCCAACACCCGGGGCCGCCCCACTGCCTGTCACCTTCCCCTGGCTCAGCCCCGCTCCACACCACGGCCACCGTCCTGTCCCTGCTCCTGCAGTGCGGGGAAGCTGCTGGGACCCCTGGGACCCCCCCTCCATCCCCACCCTGCCTTGCTCCTGTGCTCTGTGCGAGGGCACACAGAGCCGCTGGCACTTGGGTTCAGCTGTGGCCGCCACACCAAACTGCTGCTCCTGGACGGCCCCAGCTCAACCTCTGTCCCTGCCCATCCAACCCGGGGCTGCTCCTGCTCTCTGCCGTTTGTCTCCTCACCCCACACCCTCACCCCCTCTTCTTTCACTTCTTGTTTTTCAACTTTTGGGCTTTTTTTCCCATGCTTCTGCTCCAGGTCTCATCTCCAGGACTGAAAACACAAACACCAGCACACCTAAGACCAGACCCCTGCTGGGATGGGTTTGCCCTGGGGGGGTTACCCTGGCCCCAGCCCATCTCAGCTCCAGTGTGGCCATGGCCATATGGTTTGCCAGTGCTGCAAAGGGCCCTGGTGACCAGGGACAGTGCCCTGCCACTGCCACCAAGATGACCTGTGACCCTGCTGCTGGGGACGCCGTGCTGGGTACCACAATGAGAAATGAAAATGCCAAAACTCTGAAGAAAGCAGAAGGGTCATGGAACCTGAGAGGGCAGAGCAATTCCTGCAGGCACCAAGAGGACCCTGCACCACACAGCCCTCATTCCTGCCCCGAGAGCTCTGCTCCACACTGCCATCCCCACGTCCTGCCCCGGCTCAGGGCGAGACACTCAGATCTTCCTATTCAAACGGATTACAAATTACTGTCTGATCCACTAATTAAGATGGGAAGATGAGTGTGCTTCTGACAGTGCTGTTTAGCAGCCATTTAGAAATTGCTCTGAAGGCAGTGTGGTGCCTCGAGCTCTGCACGGTGAGGGGCCACATCTGCTCCAGCAGCGAGCCCGGGACCACCCCCAGGACCACCCCTCCAGCCCTGCTGCCAGCAGCGCTGCCCGACCCCATTCCCGCTCCCAGAGCTGGCCCTGCCCCGCTGCAGAGCTCCCAAGGATGTCCCCAGGCCATTTGGCTCCCAGCCCTGCTGCCATTACTTCGTATTTATTTAACAAAATTAAAACCTGCTTAGTGGGGCCAGCGAAGGCAGGGCAGGCAAATCGGATCTGCTGCTGCTGCTGCCGGGAAAGGCAGCCTGGCGCCGGGCTGGGGGGACAGGACCCTCCTTCCCGTGATGGGAAGTGCCACCAGAGGCTGGGCAGCAGCACAAGCACCCCAGCTCCCTGCCCCCTGGCCTCCTGTGTGACAGGGGCTGGCTCTGGCTGGGGAAAGACTCCGAGAGCAAAGCTCTGTGCTGGGCTGGGGCTCCCTGAGAGCCCTGGGTCGTGGCCACACCTGCAAGAGGAGCCCCCAGCCCTGTGCCCACCTGCCAGGCACAGGGGGCAGGAGCCTGTAGGGTTTGGGTGATGCCAAGTGCAGGAGGCTGCTCTGGACCCTTCAGGCAGTGTCCAGGCATGGGACACTGCCCCAGCCCAGGAGGGTCCTCAGCCCCCTCCAAGCCCTCGCTGTCCCAGGCAGGGCCCCTGCGTCCCCTGTAGCCCCTAACAGGACCAGCTCCTCTCTCCTGGGTGAGAAACCTGCTCTGGGTCAGGCAGGAGCCCAGGTGGGCCCAGAATACCTCAGGAACAGCTCTACAGTCTTGGCCTTACAAAACTCATCCTAGTGCATGTCCATTCCCCAGCATCACAGCCCTTCCAAACCCCACCCCAGTGATGGGCACCAAGCCAGGAGGCTCATCCCCCTCCCAAAGGGCTCCAAGATTTTCACGGGGGAGAGCACAGAGCCAGAAGCAGAAGCCACATGCCCAGGGCACCAGGGCAGGGATCCCCCTTCCCTCCAGCCCTGCAGGACCCCCCCTTGGGGTCTCCCCGCTGCTGCCCCTGGGCACTGAGCCATCCCTGGCACAGCCCTGGCACAGCATCACCCAGCACAGGATTGCAAAGCCACTGGAAGGCAGAGGGAGGGGTGGGAAGCCTCAGGCACCCACAGAGGAGCAGCTTCACCACAGAGCCTGGCCCAGCCATTACCAGAGCAGTCACACTGCCATTAATGAGTGCTTTCAATTTTAATGAAGTTAATCTACCTCTAAAAGCTCTTCATGCCCACAAACATATGAGCTGAGAGAGAACAGGACCTGCAGCCACATTTTTACAGCATTTGAGCATGGGTTTTGCAGCCACCTATTTCCCAGCAGAGCAGCTGGGAGAAGATTCCCTGACCAAACTGCAGCCCCTCCACTGTGCCAGTTACATGTGGAGATCCATGGCCTTCCAGGAAAAGCAAGATCCTATGTTCTCATGATGAAAAAAGTTAGAAAAACAGTGAATGAAAAAACAGATATTGTCATTTCTTGGCTGGGGAGGAGATGGTGCTGGCTGAGTGAGGCGCTCAGGGAGGTGATGAGAACCCCAGGCCAGCACAGCCCCCCTGGGCTCTCCTGTCCCCCCCATGCTGCCAGCCAGGCTCTCACAGCAGGAGCTGTGCTGGGGCTGTCTCCAGCCCCCTGCAGGTCCCTCTCTGCTTTGCCAGCTGAGGATCATTTCTCCAACACCTCCTGCTACTCTTGGAACAGGGTGCAGGTGCCCTGGGTTTGATTCCCTGGCTCCTTTCCAGTTTCACCTTTCCCATCACTGGTGAAAACTGGAGAGCTGGAGCTTGATTTAAACCTGGCATGACCTCCTCAAACCCCCAGGTCTGGATTTGTCCCTCCCTCCTCCTCGTGAATCCTGTGAAACTGCCCTTCCCCAGCAATGCCAGGAGGTCCCTGGAGAGCTGCTCCTCCCTCCTGCAGGGGAGGACAGACAGAGCCACCCTCCCCAAAAACATCCAGCTGAGCAGAAACCTTCCCATCCCACCTGCAGAGCGAGGGGGGAGCAGGAATGGCACAGGAGGTTAAAGGGGGGGTGTTCCCCCAGGAGGGGCAGGCAGGGCTCCGGGGGCTCTGAGGGCTCCGTGCGGGGCTGCAGCTGCTCTGAACCTGGGGAGAGGCACAGGAGG
>JAOTQP010000841.1:1362019-1372058 GCA_026413545.1 Cichladusa arquata
CGGGGCCGTGCCCGTTCCCTGGGGAGCCTGGGCACTGCCAGCACCTCTGGGGAGAACCTTTCCCTGATCTCCAGCCTAAAGCCCCCTGACAGAGCTGCAGCTGGTAATTCCCAAATACAGCTCATCTCCATGGGGATGAGCAGTCCTAGAGGGTGCACCCTGGGATGTGTGGAATGCTCTGGGGCAGAGATACTCAGCCATGCTGGGTGCCTCAGGCATGGGCATTTCTGGGAGTTCAGGGGGACAGCGCTCTCCTGAGGCAGAGCAGATGCAGTTAACTCTCTAATGAGGTTAAAGCCTGACTCAGAGTGGCCCCTCTGATCCCTGGTTTGGGCTTTGGCTCCAAGGCCAGTCCCGTGTCCTGCAGCTGTGGCAGGTCACTTCATCCCACAGGCAGGGAAGTGGGATGATCCCAAGTGGGATGAGGGGCTGACCCAGCTCCTGCCACCATCACCTGCCTGACCCTCTCCTGCAGGTCAGCAGGGTCTCCCAAAGCCACCAAAGCCCCAGCAGAGGAGAGGACATGGTCAGCCAGGCAGGAGGCAGCGAGGGAGGAGCTCAGCAGGCAGGGCTCCCTGCTGGAAGTGGCTCACCTTCGCTGGGACAAGCAGTGCCACCAAAGTAGGGCTGTGGGGCTCCCGGGGGCGTCTCAGCTAATTATATCAGCAGTGTCCCACAAAGAGCAGCTGCCAGCTGGGCTGCCCTATTTCCTGAGCCCTGCTTTGGGCCTGGCAGCGCCATGCCAGCACCAGGCTGGCACTGGGATGGCCACAATGCCGGCACTGGGATGGCCCCAGGCTGGTGCTGGGATGGCCCAGGCCGGCATTGGGATGGCCCCAAGCTGGCCCCAGACTGGCCCTGGCACTGGGATGGCCCAATGCAGGCACTGGGATGGCTCCAGACTGGCACTGGGATGGCCCCAGGCTGGCACTGGGATGGCCCCAGACTGGGCACTGGCACTGGGACGGCCCCAGGCTGGCACTGGCACTGGGATGGCCCCAGGCTGGCACTGGCACTGGGAAGGCCCCAGGCTGGCACTGGGATGGCCCCAGGCTGGTGCTGGGATGGCCCAGGCCGGCATTGGGATGGCCCCAAGCTGGCCCCAGAATGGCTCTGGCACTGGGATGGCCCAATGCAGGCACTGGGATGGCTCCAGACTGGCACTGGGATGGCCCCAGGCTGGCATTGGGATGGCCCCAGACTGGGCACTGGCACTGGGATGGCCCCAGGCTGGCACTGGCACTGGGATGGCCCCAGGCTGGCACTGGGATGGTCCCAGGCTGGCACTGGGACGGCCCCAACCCGGCACTGGGAAGGCCTCACCGCCTCCAGCCACAGGAGAAAGCAGCACAGCTCCGCAGCCAGCATGGCCTGGCACAGCCCGGATGGGAGCTGCCTTCTGGGCAGGAGATGGATGCGTGGGTCTGGGCACTTGAGATGGATTGGTGTCTCCATCTCACCCTCCAGACCCTGCCTGGCTCATACTGGGTTCCCCACAGGCTGTGAGCGATCCCACACTGCCAGGTCCAAACACCAGAGTGGTGCCATGGGGACAGGAGCCAGCCCAGCAGGGTCCAGCACCCCAAACCTGACAGTGTCCTCACACCTCCTCCTGCTCCTCTCCCTGCCCAGCACTTGCCAGCTCAGCTCAGCCCCTGCCCCAGGAGGGCCCATCCCCCTCAGGCCTGTGGTAGGATCACAGAATCCCAGAATGGTTTGGGTTGGAAGGGATCTTAAAGCCCATCCAGTGCCACCCCCTGCCATGGCAGCGACACCTTCCACTGTCCCAGGCTGCTCCAAGCCCCATCCAGCCTGGCCTTGGGTACTGCCAGGGATGGGGCATGGACAGCAGCCCTGTGCCAAGATCCCCTGGGGGTGGCTGGAACCATCAGGAGGTAAATGCCACCTCAGGCAGCACCAGGGCTCTGCCAGGAGCAAAATCCTCCTGCCCATGATGGAGCAACTGGAATGAACACATTATGCTGGGATTACTCTCTGGCTTGGACAGTACCAGGCAAGGGACTGGGCTGGAGCCAAGGACGCTCAGAGCTGGTGGTGGAGAGGGTGACAAGGGGTCAGTGGATCCCATCCAGAATTCTCTGTGCTCAATCTCCCAGAAACTTCACTCTGGAGGTTCTGGCACAAGCCTCTCTCTCCTGACAGAGGATCTCTGGATGCTCCAGACTGTCAGCAGCCTGTCCAAAGGGTGCCAGAGACCCATCCCTCTGTGCATGCTTGGAGATGCCCCTTGGACGTTCCTGGGAGCTGGTGCTGGGAGACACCCTCCCTCCTCGCAGCCAGCTCAGCCTAGAGCCAGTCCTGCTGGGGTGCGGGTGGCAGGCACAGTCCTGCTCCCCCTGCCCCATCCCAGGGAAGCCCAGGGGCTGGGGAGTGGCTGGGGGCTGCCTGGCCCCTGCCACCCAGGGGGATGATGGTTTAATCCGTGACTTATTTCGGTTGCTAGGTGATCAAATCATCCATCTGCCTGTGACTGGAGAGCGCCGTGAGTCAGCCCCTGCCACAGGCAGCAGAGGGGCTCACTCCAGCCCTCCTCCAGCCTGGCCCGGGGCCCTGGGAGCCCAGAGCAGCAGCACAGCCTGCCACAGACAGGGAAACACGTCCTGCCTGGGCAACTCAGGCTGCCATGGGGCTGGGGGCATCTTCCCACGTGCTCTGGGAGAACAGGACCCCCACGACATGGTGCAGAGCACCTCTGAGCTGTGTCCTCACTGCACTACCTTGCAGTAGGGGTTTGCTCTATTGCACTGAATTTTCAGAAAAAATTCTTCCCTGTGAGGACGCTGAGGCCCTGGCACAGGGTGCCCAGAGGAGCTGTGGCTGCCCCATCCCTGGAAGTGTCCAAGACCAGGATGGATGGAGCTTGGAGCAGCCTGATCTACTGGAAGATGTCCCTGCCCATGGCAGGCAGATGGGGCTGGATGGTCTGTGATGTCCTTCCAACCCTTTCAATCCCATTCTGGGATTCAGTGATTCAATCCAGAGCAACTTTGAAGGATCAGATGAGCCCCACTAGAAGTACAGGCAGGTTTGGTGCTCCCCCCCAGCACAGCTCTGCCCCCCCAGCACAGCTCAGCCACCCCAGCACCTTCCCTCTTCTGCAGGGACATCATTATTCCTGCACACTGGGAGCCCAGGGAAAGCCAACAGGCTGCTCAGGAGAGCAAGGCAGAAAGGCAACAGTTTGGGAGAAAATAACATTTTCATAAAGTGTTTGAAGTCATTTGGAGGAGGAAAGTGGGAAGGGAGAGGAATCAGAGTCTCTGTGTGTGTGTGATGCGTGCGTATGTGAGAGTGCGACAACAGGAGCCTCCCTCTCCGCAGAGCAGAAACCATCTCAGTTTCTCAGGTTTGGGAGAGTGTTGAGACACTGGGAAATTAAAGCAATGCCCACAGAACGTGTTTGCAAAGTCCATCTCCTTCAGTGAGGCACCACGTGTAGGTGTCACACTTGTGCTGCCAGCGGGCACGTGCTGGGGACGGGCGCTGGGTGCGGGGCCGGGGGCTGCCCAGGACCCCCACCCTCTGCCACCTGCATCCCTTGGGATCTGAAGGCCACCAGGGCCAGTGGAAATCTCCTGTGAGATCCACAGACCTCTGTGGGAGCATCAGTGGCCACCCCCTGCCCATGGCACCCCCAAAGGAGAAGCCCTGCAGCAGGGTGAGGAACATGGATGGCAAATATGGGGGAAAACACACGGCAGGGCAGCTGGAGCCGCCCCAAGCTGCTTTCTCTGCCTCCTGTCACTGCATGTGGGCAAAAGACCCCTGACTGTCCCCTCCCTCTTCCCCCACCCCCCTGGTGCTGTGCCAGGGGCTCAGCCAGCACCAAGGCAGCCCTGCAGCATCCCAGCCCCAGTGCCCAGCATCCCAAATCCCAGGAGCTGGGCTGGTGGCCTCCCCACTGCTCTGCACAGCCCTCCCAGGTCCCCCGGCAGCTATCACGACTTCTTAGTGCAAAGAGACTCATTAATGAAGTGGAAAAGGAGGAGGAGGAGCAGGCTGAATGGTCCGTCCTAAGGGACAGTGCAGCAAGGAGGAGGAGGAGGAGAGCGCTCAGCATTGATCTCGGGATAAGCAGCCACCCAAGAGGGGAACAACAGCTTGGAAAACCCCGGGGTGGAAAGGCCGAGGGCAGCACGGGGGTGGGAGCCATGCAGGTGTGGGCAGGAATTCAGCCCCAGCACTGTCACAGTCCCACCGCAGCACCCTGTCCCCAAAGGCAGGAGGAAAAGGGGGCTCTGGGCAGGAGGGCCGGCCGGGGGATGCCCGTGGCATCCCAGTGCCTGCCCTGGAGCTCGGGTGTGTCCATCCAGCAGCAGGCTGTGAGCTGCAGCTCCCCGGGGCAGCGCTGGGCAGGCAGGGAGGGAGGCAGGGAGGGAGGAGGACAGGCTGGGCTGTGTGGGAAGGGCGTTTTTCTCCAGCTCAGCGGTTCCCAGTTCCCAAGCTGTCTCTGCAGGACCTGGCTGTTGTGCCTGTGGGAAGCACTGCCAGGGGGCTGGAGGGACCGCTGACCCCCGGCCAGCAGCCCTGGCTGGGCACAGCCCCGGGAGTGGGGCTGCCCTCACCTCGGGTGGGCAGTGCCAGAGGCTGCTGGGAGCCACAGGAGGGGAGGATTCCCATCCCCAGCTCGCAGCTCCAAGCACAGGACAGGAGACATGAGGGTGACAGGGGCACATGGGCACAAGCTGCTGCAGCTCTGAGGCCTCACTCTATTCCACTCTAAACCTCGGGAGCCCCAGCCTGGCTGTCCCTGGCTCCCAGCCCCAGCTCAGAGCTGGGGACAGGACCCCTGAGCCTGGCCAGTCCCAGGAAAGGACTGAGGAGCTCATGGGGAGCTTGGGTGCCCCATTCCTGCCCACCCCTTCTGCCTCATCATGTGGGCACACAACTTCTGGGAGCATCATCCCTTCCATGAGCACTGCCCCTCAGGGAGTGTCACTGTCCACGAGCAGGGGCAGGACACACCTCTGTGCTGTGAAGGTCTGTCAGTCCATCTCCCTCCACATATCCAGTGTGCTGCTTGGAAAGCACAATCCAAACCTCGGCCTGCCATGGACTGGTTTTCCCATCCCAGAGGCTTTTTCCCCAGCAGGGACAACAGGCAGGGAATGGTACCAGTGGCTGTGAGCTGAGAAATGCTCCGTTCTCCAGCCAGCTGAAACATCTCCTAACACATCACTGTCACTGGATTTTGAGATCTTCCCAAACTAGCAGCAGTGCCCAGCTGAGACAGGAGGGTGGGCTATTTAGAAAATGCCAAACCAGCCCTTTCTGATCGTTCAGAAAATCACATCAAACTGTTCAGAACAAGAAAATCACTGGACAAAGGACCCTGTCCATCAACTGGGTCTGCTCAGTCCAAACCCCAACCCTGAGCCCTGGCTGCCCCAGCAGGGAGGTGGCCCCTGGGGCAAGGCAGCAGGTCCCTGTCCCCTGGCTGTGCTGCCCACGTGCAGGACTTGCCCCAGCTGAAGCAGAGCAGCCATCCCATCTCCACCACGGGAAGGACTGATCGGTCAAGGAAAGCAGCGCGGGAGCGTCACCCTCACTCCCGCAGCGAAAACTGTGCCATTAAAATCCTCTCTCCTATGACACACACTGAGCCTATTTCCGTAATACTTTGGCAGGGAAATAACATTTTGGCGCCTGTAAATACCACAGGGGTGCTGTGTGCTGCTGGAGCAGCAGGACGTGCCCTGCCCACCCCGGGAAGGCTCAGGCACCACCCCGAGGGTGAAGGACAGAGCGTGGCAGGCGCCTCCAGCCTGGAAGCACTGTGGGCACAGAGCAATGGGCACAGGACCCCAGGAGGGAGGGAGCTGAGCCAAGGGACACGGAGGTGAGGAAATGGTGGAAAGCACTGGCACTACCAAAACAAACTGGGAGAGTCCCTGCGGCTGCAGCCCAGGACTCCGGTCTGACCCAAAGCAGGCTGGCACACAACCAGCTCGTCTCTGCCCTCCCCATGGGGACCCCAGGCACCAACAGGGGCTCCTAGGGCACGAGGGGATGCTCTGCAACACCCCAGGGACGCTCACTGCAGGTACTTCCCACCTCAGCCAGCGGAGGGAAGCTGCTCCCTGCGGACTCTTGGCCATCAGCTGGGCCACCCCAGGACCCAATGTGAGGAATCAGTGACACCTCCAGCACCTGCTCCTCTACCAAGTCCTTGAGACACTGTGGATGAAGGAAATACTTCAGCTCAGCTGAGAAGGAAGCAGTGGGGAGGTGATCCAAGCCTCCCAGCCCCCAGCCTGCCTGTCCAGCCCCCCCAGAATGGCTGGAGCCTGGTGCTGTCACTGCCTGTCACCTGCCAGGGAAAATGGTGTGGGTGGTCCCTGTCCTGCAGAGACACACGGAGACAAACAGCTCAGGGATTGGGATATTAAGTACTTGACGTAAGGGGACTCTCATGATGCTCATCACAGGCCTTACCACTCCTCCTGAGCACAAGTGTCACCTCAAAGCTCCTGCAGAGAGCTCAGCTCCTGCAAGCCCTCAGCAACAGCCCTGTGGACAGCACAGGAGATACAAGGGACACCAAACCCCAAGGCAGCTGTTGGAGACCCGAGGAAATGGGGCCCTTCCCTGCCAGAGTCGATCAAGAGATGTGCAGAAGGGTCCACATATCCCAGGGACTGCAGAAGGCAGGCCCAGGAACATCTAAACCATCCCACAGCCAGCAGAGTAGGTTTGGGGCTGCCTGCCTCCTTGCCCCTCAACCTTGCTTGGAGGATAAAATCCACCAAGACCATGGAATCACGGGATCAGAGACTGGTTTGGGTCAGAAGGGATCTTAAATATCATCTAGTTCCAACCCTCTGCTACAAGATCTCCTTAACAGCTCTGGAAGTTGTGCTGTGCCTTCTTGCAGCAGCTTTGCTTTCTCGGCCAAGATCTGCAGCCAGGCCTCATTTGGGCAAAGCTCTCAGGAAAGACAATGCTCCTGACAGCCCATGGTCCAGAGCCACCAGACAACCACAGGAAAGGCTGACATCCATGGGAGACTTCCTGAGCAGAGCCAGAGCTGGCACGGGAGGGCTCAGCATGGTGGGAACCTTCCCTCTACAACATCTCTGCAGCAAGAAGAGGCTCAGGACCTTCTGCACGCCCAAACCATGGGGTCACACACAGAGCCCACTGCAGTGTCCACTGGGAGCTGTGTGGTTGGTGTAGCCACAGTCTCTGCCCACACAGGGTCCCAAGGAACCTCCCAGAGCAGAGCTATGAGCAGGGACGAGATGAGGAACAGACACCTGCAAACCCTGCCATGGAGAGCAGCACATGCCCAGCCCGGGCTGCAGGAGCTTGGTGCCAAGCCCTGGAGTGTGGCTTCAGCCAACTCTGCTGTAGGAACCCAGCTTTCAGTGCCTCAAACCTTGAGCCAAGGGCTTCCCTCACAGACCTGAGCAGAACCTTCACCTCTGTTTAGTCTGCACAGAGCTAAACACACCCCCAAAACGAGAATAACAAAGCAGCCTCACCGCCCGAAAGGACTGACCCTGACCACTCCAGTGACAGCCTGAGTTCTCCTGCAGCCCCTTTGTCTCAGTGAGTGTGACCAGAGTCCCCCTCCAGCAGGCTCCTGGGGGGAGGTGGGTGATGCTGAGCCTGCCCTGGGTGCCCAGCACAGCCCACCCCACTCCCTCCCTCCCCCAGTGAGGGGCTGCCCACCCCAGCAGGGCTGGTCCAAGCACGGCCAGCTGCGGATCCTGGGCAGGATCTCCCCCTGGAAGCAGGGCAAGAAAAACCCTGCTGAGCTCCAAATCAGCTCCTTGAACTCCATCCAAGAGCAAATGGGAGCCAGCCCAGCCCCTGGCAGCCCGGCACGAGCTGACAGCCCTGGCCGGAGCTGGGCAGCGAAACGGGGGACGCAGGTGGCTGTGGGGGACAGGGCCCTCCCAGGGGCAGCTCTGGTGGGCTGCTGCCCTGCTCTGTTCCCTGCTCTGCTCCCCTGCTCTGTTCCCCTGCTCTGCTGCCCTGCTCTGCCCCCCTGTTCTGCCCCCCTGCTCTGTTCCCCTGCTCTGCCCCCCTGTTCTGCCCCCTTGCTCTGTTCCCCTGTTCTCTCCCCCTGCTCTGTTCCCCTGTTCTGCCCCCCTGTTCTGCCCCTTGCTCTGTTCCCTGTTCTCTCCCCCTGCTCTGTTCCCCTGTTCCCCTGCTCCCTGCCCTGCTCTGCGGATGGCGAGGGGAGGATGCGGGCAGCGAGGAAGGCAGCTGCCATCTGGATCCAGGGCTCTCCATCTCTGCGGCGGTGGCAGCAGCGGCTCGGTGCTGATTGTGGGCAGATTAGAGGGGACACAGCGTGTTCATCCCGATCCTGCTGCGCTGCCGCTACCCAGGCTGGAAATAAAGCCTCGTTTTTCATGCAAAGATGCACAATGGTTAACAGGGAAAAGCTTGCCTGGGAGGCATGCAGGTAGCAAACCAATTTCCAAACGGGTCTCCAATTACTCCTGATGGTTATTCGATTTACATTTCTTTTCTGGCTCACCAGATGTTGATGCCCCGAGGGTGAAACTGGGCCCGGCACGAGGGTGTGGGAAGGTGCAGGAGTCTCCCGCTGCAGAGTGGCATGTTTCCCTGGAGCTGCTCCGTTCCTCGCCGCTCACAGCCGTGCTTCCAACCATTCCGTGCGTCATGGACACGGAGAGGAGCGAGGCAGCCGGGCTGCTGCAGACACCGGAGCCTCATCCGCCAAGCCCACAGCCGGAAAAGCCCCGTTTTCCTGCCGGCACCAGCGGCAGCCCCGTGTCCCAGGGCAGGAGTGGCAGCTCCTGCCAGGTGACAGCCTCCTGCGAGAAGCCCCCGGGGTGGCTCTGTGCTCTGCTTCCTCGGAGAAGCAGTGGGAGGTGGATTCACCAGGCTCCAAGAGTCCATTTTGCAGGAAATGCTCCCAGGTGCCCAGGTCCTGTGGAACGCCAGCCCCATGCCTCTGCACGGGCACGGCTGCTCCTGGCCCCACACCAGGCACGGGGTCAGGAGGGTCACCAAGGCTCTGCTCCTCAAGGCGTTGGTGCCAAACTCCAATGGGAATGGTGGCAACAAGGCTCGAAATCCCGCTCCTGCCCGGGCCTCATCCTGGACAGGAGCTTCCAGAGTGCGCCATGGCAAAGGCCCCGAGGAGAGTTTGTTACGTGGCCTCTCTCCTGGAGGGGACAGGCACGTGGAGGGGACATTTGTCTGCCCCTTCAAAAGTCTGATGATAGTGCAATGACCCAACCACCAGCCTGGGACTGATGCAGGCCCTTGGTGCAGCTGGAGGGGCACCGGGCTGGCACACAGGGACAGGGACAGCAGGCACTGACCTGCCAGGCACTGCCAGCCAGCTCCATTCCTGCCAGCTCCATTCCCCACAGCCCCACGGCTCTGGGCAAACCCGCTGGAGGGAGGGTGAGGGTCGGGCAGAGGGTGAGGGTCAGGCAGCTCTGCCCACACACTGCAAGGAGAGGGCACATCCCAGGCACAGCAAACACGCTGAGGCCATGCTCGGTGCCAGAGCCACTCGTGGCACGGGGACAGGTGCCCAGAGACCACAGGGGCTGCAGCCAGGCTGGGGCCCAGGCACGGGCATGCTCACACAGCTCCCCACACATGCCTCCATCACCCCTGTGCTGTCCCTGGCACACACCTCCAGCTCCCACACCCTGCACACCTGCAGGGACATCACCACTGACCGCTGCACACGCATGTGTGTGTGACACACCCCAGAGGGGCACACACACCCCAGAGGGACACACACACACCCCAGAGGGGCACACACACCCCCAGAGGGGCACACACACCCCAGAGGGGCACACACACATCCAGAGGGGCACACACACACCCCAGAGGGACACACACACCCCAGAGGGGCACACACACCCCAGAGGGACACACATCCCAGGGGGACACACACAGCCCCAGAGGGACACACACACACCCCAGAGGGGCACACACACCCCAGAGGGACACACATCCCAGGGGGACACACACACCCCCAGAGGGACACACACACATCCCAGGGGGACACACACACCCC
>JAOTQP010000841.1:1390017-1403249 GCA_026413545.1 Cichladusa arquata
AATTATAATAATTTGGAGGGAGGGGGTTTACATTCTCCATTTCAAAGAGAAGCTCCTGCCTTTATTGGCAGACACCTATCCTCCAAACCAGGACACTCATCTTCCCTCCAGGCCCTTTGGAAGGGTTTTGGCCACTCAGCTGTGGGATAATCCAGGGCTGGAAAAGGGGCAGGGAAGGGCTGGGTATGACCCTGGCACCTCCTGGGAAAGGGCATTAACCTGCCATGGGCCATCCCCTGCCCCTGAGCATCCTCACAGACACATGCAAAGGCTTTGTCCTGGGGGAAAAAAATAATGGCAGGGAATTGTCCCATCAGGAAAGTCCCAGGCAGTGGGTGGCTCCTGCAGGGTCCTTGGGGCACGGCTGGGAGATGAGGGCACAGGCAGCACTGGCTGTTCACTGTCTCAGCACAGGAGCTTATCCAGCACAGCTGCTGCCACACAGAGGGTTTAAAACATGCAAAAGGCAGGATCTGTCCATAAATATGTGAGGGAATTACAGAGAATAAAGGGCTTTGTGATGGGGGAAGTCAAACGCTCCAAGGCGATGGTCTGCACTGAGTCCCAGCAGTGGCACCTCAACGAGGCAGCTGTAGAGAGAGTTTGGGCCTGTCACGTTCCCAGCAATTCTCCCTCAGCATCCTCCCCTGGCCACAGGCTCTTGTGGCAGCAAAGCCTTGAAGTTCCTTTCCTCAATACCTCGAACACCTCGGCCTTCCCACCTCCACCCTTTGGAGCAGCTCTTTTCAGAGCAAATCTATCACAGAATCCCAGAATGGTCTGGGTTGGAAGCTCATCTCATTCAACCCACTGCCATGGGCAGGGACACCTCCCACTAGCCCAGGCTACTCCATCCAAGCTGCCCTGGAGCTCCTCCAGGGATGGGAAGCAGTGCAGGGTCTGGAGCCCAGCCCACAGCCTGGGACAGTGCTGGATTTTGTGCAGGGTGTCCCTGTGCCCCTCTCTGTCTCTGATCTTTGATAGAGAGGTGCAAGTCATGGCCACGCTTGCCCAGGCGTGCCTGCCCCGGACTGCTGATCCAGCCAGAAGCAGAGCAGGAATTCTGAGCCAGGTGCATAAAGCCATGTATCATCCATCTGAGATACGTAAAACAGGGTTTTGCCTCACTGCTCTGCTCATTCTGCACCACAGATCAAGGGAAAAGAATCCTTTCAGCGTGGCACTGCTGCTGGGGCACAGCCAGGGCAGGGGGACACTGCCACCAGGGCAGGGGCTTGTCCCCGAGGTCTGTCCCTGGGTAAATGGGCAGGGGAGCAGAGCAGGTCCAGCCCAGAGCCACCATCACCAGGGCAAGAGGAAATGGCCTTAAGTTGTTCCAGGGGAGGTTTGCAGTGGATATTAGGGAAAATTTCTTCAGGAAAAGGGTGCCCAGGGCAGCGATGGAGTCACCATCCCTGGAGGCGTTCAAACAATGTGTGGATGTGGCATCTGGGGACATGGGTTAGTGGTGACCACGGTGGTGGTCTGGGGTCGTGGCTGGACTCAACCATCTCCGAGGTTTTTCTGTCCTTTATGATTCCATGGCTGTGATCAGACAAGTGGTGGTGGCCCAGCTCCAGGGCCAAGAGGAGGAGAGCCAGGCCAGGGAGGGCCAGCCCAGTGCCACGCAGGAAATCCACGGCAGGCAGCAGCTCAGGAGCCAGACAGGCCCTGGGTGCAGGGCAGGGAATGTGCCAGGGCTGGGATCAGCCCTCAGCAAGCCCCTGCAGAGCTCTGGGACTGCACCAAGGGCCAGGGACCAGCCTGGAGCCTGAGCAGAGGAGCTGCCGTGGGGGGATGCTCTGGGGACCCACCTGTGCTGGGGGCAGAACACGACTCCCAGCCTGGCAGGGACAGCAGCACAGGCACTGCCAGCACCCAGGAGGCAAAGCCCTCCAGCTCTGGGGTCACACAGCCTGTGGGTGAGGCTGCTCATCCACCCTGTGCAGCACAGGCACACAGACACAGCAGTGCACCTGGCTGTCCCCATGAAGGGACCTAGAAATGTCACTCGTGGTGCTCACAGGAACCTCCCAGCGCCCAGAACGGAACAGGAACGTGCCAGGGCACTGGGGAGCTGCTGGTGGGAGGGGGTACAGACCCCTTCTCAGCCCACCCTGCCTGTCCCAGGCTCTTCTGGGCTCTTGGCCTGGGACTCTGCTTGTTTAACTCTCCTGGAGATAAACACTGCCCCAGGGGTTGTCAGCTAATTGTAATTTTGTTTTCCAGCAGTTGTTGCCCAGGGGATGTGCTGGGGGTAAAAGCAGCTCCTGAGGAACAGGAGCAGGAGCCACATGGCTGGAACAGGCTGGCTGCAGTGCAAGGTGCAGCTCATCCCCAAATCACAGCACTGGGCTGAGCTTGGAGAGGAACCAGAGTCCTCAGAGTGCATGCAGCACTGTCCCTTGGGGTAGGGGAATCTGCTGAGACTTCCCCCCAGCTGCCATGGACTGAGTATCACACCTCTGAGATACAGGTATGATACAAATGAGCCTGGGGACTCTTCCAGGACAGGACTCTCAGTCCTCCTCAAAGCACAAGAAGACACAAAAACGGTGGGTTTGTCTTCCTTTGGACCTTCCAGAAAATTCACACCAAACTGTGTTGGTTGTACTTGTGCCCCTGGGATACTGAAGTTTGGGTATAAAGCACGAAAAACCCCAAATGAAACGAACTGGTGACCACAAACCTCCCCTGAGACATCTGAGCACTGAAGTGGTGGAGAAGGCACAGAAGGGGCAGCAGAGTCCTCCTCAAGGGCATCAGGAGCAGCAGGGCTGGGTCAGGGATGCACAGGGATGAGCTGGAGCAGGGCTGGGTCAGGGATGCACAGGGATGAGCTGGAGCAGCAGGGCTGGGTCAGGGATGCACAGGGATGAGCTGGAGCAGCAGGGCTGGGTCAGGATGCACAGGGATGAGCTGGAGCAGGGCTGGGGCAGGATGCACAGGGACGAGCTGGAGCAGGAGCAGCAGGGCTGGGTCAGGGATGCACAGACATGAGCTGCAGAGGTGAGCAGGACCCTCCCCATGCTGGGAGGGGAGGACTGGAGCTCCTCCAGCACCGAGCCAAGCAGCAGCAGTGCAGCTGGGACAGGAGGGCATTGCACAAACTCCTGTAGGAACCTGCACTACCCAGGATACCCCAATCTCCCCAACCCCTTCCCCCGCCCTGTGCCCTTTTGGAGCACTGACATTCCCTGTTCCCACCTCTCTGACCGAGCACTGCTCCTGCAGACCTGACAGAACCTCCATGTGAAACCACTGCAGTGAAGGGACAGGGTAAGGGCAGGGACTGCCCCCAGCTCTGGTGCCCCAAAGGTGGCTGTGGAGGTGGCTGGTGGCACAGAGCAGCACCTCAGGCAGAGGTGGCATGTTTGGAAATGCACTGAGCTCAGGGTTGGTGCCCTGGCTCTGCCCTGCCCTTTCTGACTCCACTGCCTCTTGGTCCAGCTCCCAGAGAGCACCAGCCAGGAGAGCTGCAGGACATGAGGGGACATCCCTCAGGTCCCCACCCTCACAGCCTGGGGTGAGCAGTCCACTCTGCCAGTGGCCACATTTCCCCTGTGCTGGTCACTGGTGTCACTGGTGTTTGCCAGGGACTGCTCAGAGCCAAGTCTGGCACCCCACTGTGCCCAACATCACCCCAGATGTGTTATTTACTGACTCCATCCTTTCCATTGCTTCACCTCCTGACTCTTCCCAAAACTTCATGGGGTGCTCATGTCTTTGATGGTTTCCTTTGGATGAAAATGTCCCAGTGGAGCCCCTGGGCTCTGCCCTGCTCTCCTGAATGCACCATTTCAGGTGAAGCCCCTCTGTGTCAGAGGAACTCCAGCTTGTGGGAGATTTTGAATCCTCGGAGCCCTGTGCTCGCTTTCCCTGAGGGCACATTCCAGATGCTGCAGGTACCACCAGGGCATGAATTGATTTGGGGGACATAGGGGGTGTGGAGGCAGCAGAACATGCTTTCTTCCAAAACTGTGGTATTCCTTTAGCTTCCCTGGACCCCAGCAGTGACCAAAGGAGTGACACTGGCTTATCCCACTTCTCTGCAGTCTCACCTGTCTGTGCTGCTGCCTCAGTGCATGTCCCCCCTCCAGAGCCCTCCTGCAGTCAAAGGCTGATCCAAGTCCTCCCTCCCCACCCTGGGCAGCTCCTGCAGAGGGAGGTCTCCTCTCCTCCTTCCCAGTCATTTCCCATCCATCACTCTGTCTCCAGCCCCTGCAGACCCACATGCTGCTCTTTGCAAACTCCTGCCTTGTGTCCTTTCCTGGAACAAACAGATCCTCTGCCAGGTCAAGAGCGTCAGGGAAACTTATGTTCCATGAGCCAGTTTTTGTGTTTACCCTTGGGGAGTGAATCCTGATCGGTTTGGGGTTCATTCTTCATCTTTCTGGTGGCTTTCTGAGCTTTTCCCCCATCTCTGAATTGCTAAAAGGCCTCATCTCCTCTGAGGAATCCATCAGCCCTGGCAACGCTGCTTCTTCAGATTCTCAAGAGCCACAAATTCTCTGTGCTGATTTCTGCATTCATGCAAAGGTGCTGCTCAGCTCAGGCTTTTATGAAGGGCACAGAACTTCCATGACCATCATCTTCCTCTGCCTAGATTGATGGGAGAGTATCACAAACATCCTGTGCTCCGGGCTCCGTGTGGGAGGCAAGGAGCTGCCTCCCTCAGCCTTCCCTCTGCTCCCTGCAGGGACCTGGGGCAGCACCCAGGGCCAGCTCCAGGGGCCCTTCCCGAGGGGCTGTGCCTTGGCCAGGGCTGTGGCAGCTCCCTGCCCGTCCTGGGCGCCTCTGCAGCCCCTGGGTGAGCCAGGGATCACCCCCGGCACCAGGCTGGGCACAGCACTGCAGCCTGGCCCTGGAGGAGCCTGAGCCTTCCCCTGCCCAGCAGGGCAGGAGAGGTGATCCCTCCTTTGCTTCAGTTCTGGGGCTCAGCCCCTCACTCTGGGCTCAGCCCCTCACTCTGGGCACAGCCCCCATTTTGGGCTCAGCCCCTCATTCTGGGCTCAGCCCCTAACTCTGGGCTCAGCCCCTCATTCTGGGCTCAGCCCCTCACTCTGGGCTCAGCCCCCATTTAGGGCTCAGCCCCCATTTTGGGCTCAGCCCCTCACTCTGGGCTCAGCCCCTCACTCTGGGCTCAGCCCCTCATTCTGGGCTCAGCCCCCATTTTGGGCTCAGCCCCTCACTCTGGGCTCAGCCCCTCATTCTGGGCTCAGCCCCTCACTCTGGGCTCAGCCCCTCATTCTGGGCTCAGCCCCCATTTTGGGCTCAGCCCCCATTTAGGGCTCAGCCCCTCACTCTGGGCTCAGCCCCTCACTCTGGGCTCAGCCTCTCTCTCCGGGGCTCAGCCCCTCACTCTGGGCTCAGCCCCTCACTCTGGGCTCAGCCCCCATTTTGGGCTCAGCCCCTCACTCTGGGCTCAGCCCTCATTTTGGCTCAGCCCCCATTTTGGGCTCAGCCCCTCACTCTGGGCTCAGCCCCTCACTCTGGGCTCAGCCCCTCACTCTGGGGCTCAGCCCCCATTTTGGGCTCAGCCCCCATTCTGGGCTCAGCCCCTAACTCTGGGCTCAGCCCCTAACTCTGGGCTCAGCCCCTCATTCTGGGCTCAGCCCCTAACTCTGGGCTCAGCCCCCATTCTGGGCTCAGCCCCTCACTCTGGGCTCAGCCCCCATTTTGGGCTCAGCCCCCATTCTGGGCTCAGCCCCTAACTCTGGGCTCAGCCCCCATTTTGGCTCAGCCCCTCACTCTGGGCTCAGCTCCTCACTCTGGGCTCAGCCCCCATTTTGGGCTCAGCCCCTCACTCTGGGCTCAGCCCCTCACTCTGGGGGTCCCTGCAGTGCCCTGCAGCAGCAGCAGTTTTCTGGGTGGGCTGAGGGGAGGCATCCTGGGCCTGCTGCTCTGGGGGATGCCTTTCCAGAGCCTTGGAAGCCCCATGGCAGATCCATGGATCCCCTGTCACTGGGTCCATCCTTCCAGCTTCATCCCCATGGCCCCAGAACAGCTCCTCACCTCTGCTCAGGGGCTCTGGGGACTCTGAGGACTAGGACAGCCACACTGAGCAGAACAGTGCCACAAATGCCCCATCCCACAGGACTCACTGAGCTGCTGAGGTGAGCACTTCACTGCTGGGGTTGGTGGAGCCTGTTCCAGAGCTTTCCCCTCCTTCAGCAGCTGGGGCACTGATCGATGCCCATGCCCGCAGAGCCAGCATGGGCACAGAGCGCCCAGCAGTGTGAGCTGGGAGGGTGGTCTGGGTGCTGTGAGGACACTTGTCACCTGTCAGTGCCCTGGTGAGGGGGCCAGCTGATGCCAGCGTGGCCAGGGCACATGGCAGTCATTGTGCAGGGACTGTGAAGGAGTGGAGGAGCTCTCACAGCCATCACAGTCCCACAGCCTTGCCCAGCTCCCCCAGGGGACAGAGCACCAGCTCCAGGCTACCACAGGCAAGGCTGAACCCTGGAACCCACCTGTGCCCTCCTTCTGCAAGGTCACCTCAACCCCTGCAAGTCACTAAATTCTGTGAATTGCTGTGATTAGTTGTCCCATGATGCATCAAACACCCGTCACCACAGTGTGCCATGAGCTCTCTCCACTCTTGCTTCCCCCAGAGCAGCAAGGGAGGATGCTCAGCCGGGAGCAGGCCTCCTCCTCCACCTCCTCTGCCTCCTCCTCCTCCCAGCACTGCTGAGGAAGGCAGGTGAGGTCCTGCCAAGCGCAGCACTTGCCTCATTCTGCCATTAAGCATCACATCAGTGCAGCGATTACCTGCTGCTAGCGTGACCCTGTGCCTCCACGGCAGCACATGGAATGAGGGTGGGATGAAGGCTGCTGAGCACCCACTGCAAGGTGCAAAGGTCCCAGGGGGGCTGGGGAGTCAAAGCAAAGGTCCCTGGGGAGTCAGAGCTGAGCACTTCCCTGGCCCTGGCTGGCTTGAGAGGAGGCTGGTGGGTCCCAGCTCTGTCATACCAGCTCTGTCAGTCCCAGCTCTGCCACCCCCAGCTCTGTCAGCCCCAGCTGTGTCACCCCAGCTGTGTCACCCCAGTTGTGTCACCCCAGCTCTGTCAGTCCCAGCTCTGTCACCCCCAGCTCTGTCACCCCCAGCTGTGTCACCCCAGCTGTGTCACCCCAGCTCTGTCAGCCCCAGCTGTGTCACCCCAGCTCTGTCACCCCCAGCTGTGTCAGCCTAGCTGTGTCACCCCAGCTGTGTCACCCCCAGCTGTGTCACCCCCAGCTCTGTCACCCCCAGCTGTGTCACCCCAGCTCTGTCAGCCCCAGCTCTGCCAGCCCCAGCTCTGTCAGCCCCAGCTGTGTCACCCCCAGCTGTGTCACCCCAGCTCTGTCAGCCCCAGCTGTGTCAGCCCCAGCTCTGTCACCCCAGCTGTGTCACCCCAGCTCTGTCACCCCAGCTCTGCCAGCCCTGTATTCAGGCTCTGCTGGAGAGTGACAGGATCAGTGCTGGCAGCAGGACCAGCAGTGCTGCCTGGGGACACCGGGGGTCTCAGGGGGAGCTGTGCAAGCCTTGAGTGCCCAGCTCAGCGCAGGAGCCCTCGGAGCTGCTGCTCTCCCTGTGCTTTGGTGTCCTGGGCTGCCTCCCCTGTGCTGCTGCCTCTTGTGCTGAGAGCACCTGCAGCCCAGCCCACACGGGACCTGTGACACATCTGGGAGGAGAAATGCTCTCAGGACACAGCCAGAAACTATTCCCCTTCTGACCTTTCCCTTCAGAGCAAGAGAAAGAGAGTCTTGATCTAAATTGGAGCCTTGAGGAGCTGAGCAACCTTTATCCTGTCTCTGCAAGCTTTTTCTTTCAAGACACCCAAGAAAGGGTCTGTCCCAGTAGAAACAAGCCCAACACACTTGATTCCAGTGAGCTCCTGCCCAGCAAACAGCCTGGGAAATTGAAAAGCCAGCACCAGCCCCTGACAGGAATTGCTAAGGAATGAGCCCAGGGGTCAGAAAGGGCAGGAACCACAACACTGCCTGCAGGAGTCCCAGCATCACGGGCACACAGTGGGAAAAACGACCCTGCTCCCTCCTGCCAAGGCACCCCTTGCTCCCTGACACAGCAGGGATGGGGTGAGATGGGACCCCGGGGGCTTTGCAGCCCTCCTTCCCCATTTCCCTTGGGAGGGAGAATGCTTTGAGTTGCAACTATTTTTTTGACGTGAATGGTGTGTTTCTGTCCAGGGTGTTGTGGCTCAGTGTCAGCTTTGTGACAGTGCCTGGAGCAGTGGTGGCAGGTGGCTCCGTGTCACTCTGTCCTTGCCAGGGCCCTGCAGGGCTGATGGACACAGCACTGTGGCTCAGCTGTGCCTCTGCAGGGGCTCAGCCTGGGGTCTCTGGGCCAAACTGAGCCCTTGCCCCCTGTCCTTCAGCCCAGCAATCTTGGGGTGGCAGAGCAAAGGGAGGGCAGGGCAGGGCTGGGTGTTTGTCCCCATGCTGGGAGCATCCACGGCTGTGTTCACTGCCAGCTCTGTCCCTAAAAGGGTGGGAGAGGCTGGAGCATCCCCCCAAGCCAGTACAGACTCGGAGCAGCCTCCAGCCACCTTCCAGCAGCCCTGCTCCCCCCTGCCTCCCTCCCCATCCCAGAGTGTGCCAGAGCAGAGCCCCAGCTGCTCCTGCAGCATTCCCAGCTTTGAAGGCTTGTCAGCCTGGACAGGCTGCAGAGAAAGGAATGAATGCAGCCAGGGGCTCTTGCTGCTGCTCCCGGTGCTGCAGCCAGGGGAGGTGGGTGGGAGGTGCTGTGGCTCTGCAGGGATGGCAGGAGGTGTCACCCATGTGTCACCGTGCCCAGCAGCCCAGGAGTGGCACACCACAGTGCTCCCAAGGGCCTGGCAGGGTGGCATCAGGTGGCTGGAGCTAGTGGGCTCAGGGAGGGCACTGAGCCTCTGCACAGATCTGGATAATTCCAGGACAGACTGGTAGACCAGGCAAACCCAGGCAGATCCAATTGGCAGATTGGGTTAGTGAGGGGAGATAAGCCAATCCACTTAGGGGCTTTGCTGGGCTGGATTGGCTAAACCAGATTAGTGCAGCTGCTCGGGCAGTGGGGGGTGGCCCAGGGCTGGGGGGCCAGGACACAGCACAGGGCTTCCCTCACAGTAATCCCTGCAGCCTGCAGGGACACAGGGCAGGCGCTGCCAAGAGACATTAATGCAGGGGGTGGATTACATGGGAGGCTTGGAGGTAGCATTAGGCACAAGTTTCTGCTCTGCTCGCTCCAGGCACCTCACCCCAGCCCTTCTGCAGAGGCAGGGGGCTGCACCAGTGCTGCCAAAGCCCTTACAGCCTGGCCAGGCTGCTCCAAGCCCTTCCACCCTGGCTGTGGACACCTCCAGGGATCTGGGGGCAGCAACCTGGGCCAGGGCCTCCCCACTCTCCCAGGGAAGAGCTCCTTCCCAGTATCCCACCCAACCCTGCCCTCTGGCAGTGGGAAGCCATGGGCACTCCAGGCCCTTGTTCCAAGTCCCTCTTCAATGCTCTTGGAGCCCCTTCAGGCACTGGGAGCTCCTGTCCCACGGGGAAAGGCTTCGAGAGCTGGGGTTTGGAGAGGGGAAAGCTCCAGGGACACCTCAGAGTGCCCTTGGAACGAGGGGAGCTTTAAGATCCGTTCCAACCCCAACCACTCTGGGATTCCATGGTCCAGCCTTCCTCCTCTGCATTCTCCCACTTGGCAATTGCTGGCAGCCCAACTAAACGTGTTGGGAAGGGGGTGTCTGGGCTGGCTACTGAAAGGCACAAGGTTTCTTGTCTCGTGATGTTGGCCAAGGTTAGCCATAGGTTCTGCTTTGGCTGCTGAAGCACCAGTGCATTAGTGAGCAGCTGGGTCTCAAATAAGCCAAATACGGCGAGCAGGAGTCCTTTGAAAGCCATGTTTGTGAGAGTGGTCTGTGAAATCTGTAAAATAATCTGTGAAATTTAACAATGGGCAGACAGTTAAGGATTATTATCTGTAGGTACTTCTTTGGATGCCTCTGTCTCTTCTTCTCTTGGAGATTCTTTCTGGAATCTTCTTGCAATTGCTGTAGGTGCAGTTTTATGGTTTTTGCTGGTATCCACTGTGGTCCTTTACATGTAGAGACACAAACATACCCCTCCCCCAGGGAATGAGTGGAAATGGTCCAAAAATCTGGTTGGTTTCTGGATCTTTAACTAGGACTGGAGGTTTTTCTTTGAATTGGGCCTGTGTTGTGTTAGAAAAATGCCTAATAACTGGGGGATTCAGTTCCATGAAGGAATAATTCCAAAAATTAAATCCATCTATGGCTTTGGCAAGCCTCTCTATCGTGGACAGTGTCTCTACTCCCCCCTTCTGTTGTTCCAGTGGGTGCTTGAGAGATCCACGGGCTCTCCCAATGATTGATTGCCCTGTGGGGGGATGAGGAATACCTGTGGTGTGTTTAATTCCCCAGAAATTGCAGAATTGTTGCATCTTTTGAGAATCCCCCCTGTGATTGTCCAGAGCAGGAGCAGGACAGGAGCAGCTCCAGCAGCACCCGGGGCAGGTCCAGCAGCTCCTCCTCAGTGAATGAATGAGGCAGCTGATGAATATTCAGGATTGGCAAAGCAGATCGCTTTCAGCTAAATTTGATCACAATACAGGATAAATTAAGCCTCGGGATGAATGCATCTGAAATGAAGATTAAAAGAACTCACTGTACAAAGTCAGGAAAGTAGGTTTAGCCAAAATCTGACAATGTACACAAACAGATAAAAATAAAGTTCCTTTCACTGAGCAAATAATGAGGTCGGGATCAGCCTCTCTCCAAGTTCCTATGGAAACATGACTTTTTTTCTTTTTAATTTAAAAATAAAGGGGGTGGGGGTAGAATGCCTGGGAAGCAAATGATGCTCAGAAGGTCCACAAATAGAGGGAGGTGCTCAACACAAGGGATATCTGGTGAGAAAATAGGGCCCCCTCAGGGAGGGCCAGCAGGGCCCCCCACACCCAGGGAGCTGCAGCACCAGCACAGCACCAGCACAGCACCAGCCCAGCACTAGCACAGATGATGCCCAGCTCAGTTCCAGCTTGCTGAAGTCCTGGATCAGGGCACTGTGCTCTTCTGGCAGCTGGGAGAAGAGTGAAGAGCTTTGCCATGGGAGCACAGAACTGGAGAGCTGGCAGAAGCCTGAGGAGAGGAACGGGGGCTCACACCACATCTGCTCCCAGGTTTGGAAAATTCAGATTATTGTGGATCCCACAAAGCCAGGGATGGCACAACTGGGGAAACTGAGGCAGGGAGCTGGCAGAACAACCTGCCCAGAAGCTGCCAGGGAGCTGGGTACCCTCTCCCAGGCACAGGCAGGGTTTTCATCACCTCTCCTTGGTGATATTGGCACAGGTGTCACCCCCAAGGGACCTGTTCCCTCACCTCACATGTCCCCCTGTGTGTGCTGGTCAGGCAGGACAGGTGGCAGCCCCACTCCTGGGTGAGAAGCATCCCTTTGGGGTGGGTTCCCCCCTCTGCCAGGCCGGGAGCAGGAGGGAAGAGCTCCTGCAGGGGGTACAGAACCTTTCTGAGCCCGCTGTGACCTGTGCCTGGCTCTCCTGGCAGCAGCTGGGACAGCCCCTGCCTCTGTCTGGGCACAGGACAGGACAGGACACAGGACAGGACACAGGACAGGACTCAGGGCACAGCACTCAGGACACAGGACACAGGACAGGACACAGGACACAGGACACAGGACACAGGACAGGGCACAGGACAGGGCACAGGACAGGGCACAGGGACAGGACAGGACACAGGAACAGGACAGGGCACAGAACAGGGCACAGGACACAGAACAGGACAGGGCACAGGACAGGGCACAGGACAGGACACAGGAGACAGGACACAGGACACAGCACACGGGACAGGGCACAGGACACAGGACAGGACACAGCACACAGGACACAGGACACAGGACACAGGACACAGGACACAGGACACAGGACAGGACAGCACACAGGACATTTGAGGCCATTTGCCCCAAACCCCCACACCCAGCCAGCCTCCCCACGACCCCCTGGCCCTGGCAGTGCCTCCCCCCAGCACAGCTCGCAGGAGCAGGAGGAAAGGGCTGTCAGCAGCTGCCCCCGTGTGTGAGCAGCCCCAGGCAGGTGAGGGAAGCATTAGCATGTGGAGGACGGGGGAGGAAGGCAGCGTGTCTGGGACTGTTGTGACTGAGCAGGCACTGGAGCCAGGGCGGTTCTGAGCAGTCCCCACAGCCCAGCCGTGCTGCTGCAGGGCTCAGCACCCTGCAGGGGGGACTCCAGGGAGGCAGGAGCCTCAGACAGGAGCCAGGGCCAGGGATGGGCAAGGGGCAGCTCCTTGGATGGAGATGGATGGAGAGGCAAATGTGCTTGGAGATCAGCACCAGCTGCCTCCCAGCCATGCCACTGCTGTGGAGTGACCATCCCAGAGAGCTGGATCCCAGCAGATTCCTGCTGCCTCCACCGGAGGGGGATCCTCTGTACGACCCCTCTGTCACAGAGGAGCCACCCCAGTGTCACCTGGGGAGCAGGACAGGCCATGGGGAGCCCCAGGTCACCTGCAGGGCTGCACTGACACAGGGGCTGAGCCGCTGCAGCCAGTGGCACTCATTAAAGGGAGTGCTGCATTCATTATGGACAGGTGGCAGCTCTGGCACCCGGCAAAACTTCCACTGGAGTTCCACTCCAGGAGCTGCCCAGAGCCCGGGGGTTCCGTGGGGATGTGTGGGGGGTGGGCACTGTCCCAGGGGAGTTCCCTTCTCCTCCTTCTCCTCCCTGGGCTCTGGAGCACCTGTCTAGTCTGAGGAGACCCAACACTTGGGCCATTTCCCACAGCCCACCAGGAGCCAGAGCTTCTCTTTTCCTCCTCCACTTCCAAGCTCTGCCAAATGCGGGGGGAGCCCAGCATGTCACAGCTCGGGGAGGAAATTAGGCCAATGAAACACACACGGTGTGGGGGAATTGTTCCCAGACCTGCAGAGGGGCTCAGGACCAGCATGACTGTCCTAGGTTACAATGTCAAGATGTGCCCAAAAGTATGTATTCTATCAGCATCTGCTGAAACCAGGTGGGGCAGTGATCCTTATCTCTGTGGTATATATTTCCTGCTAATGGGCCATATGTTAAACCAGCTGGGGCAATCATCTTTATCTTTTCCACAGCCCATCCTTCCTCCAGGAAGATATCTCCTGTTAATGGCCATTGAGTCCCACTGCATGACTGATAAAATTACATCATCCCACTGGGAGATGCTCCA
>JAOTQP010000841.1:1418277-1446591 GCA_026413545.1 Cichladusa arquata
CCCTGGCACAGGGTGCCCAGAGCAGCTGTGGCTGCCCCTGGATCCCTGGAAGTGTCCAAGGCCAGGCTGGATGGGGCCTGGAGCACCCTGGTCTAGTCAAAGGTGTCCCTGTCTGTGGCAGGGGATGGAACAGGATGAGATTTATATTCCCTTCCAGCCCAAACCATTCTGGGATTCCATGATTTCTACGATTTTCTCTTTAGACAAAGCCTGGTATTTCCATGTGCAGTGCCCCCTGTTGCAAGGTTCCCCCTTCACTTCTCCATCCTCTCAGTAGGAAAGAGTCCACTGAGGCCCCAGGCTGATTTAGCATCAAACACATTTATTTCACTTTTATTGAATACAAGAACAGTGAGCACACACGCATACACCACCGAGCACTGAAAAGGAGTATGACCAAAGGGGGAGAGGGAGAACAAGGGAAGAGAAAAGGAGAGTTAGTGAAGGAACAACAGAGCGTTGCAGTTGGTTGGTAAGGTGCTTCTCAAATAAAAATAAATACTTTTATTATTATTATTATTATTACTGTTACTGTTATTATTACTCATGCTATCGCAGGCCAGGTTCAGAATGAATTTGTGGGATTGGGTAAAAACAGGCACTCATGTCTCCCACCCCTTTCCACAGAAAAGGCCCCTGGAAGAAAACAAGCAGTGGCCAGCTATCCAAAACAGCGTGTGGTGATGGGCAGGCTGGGGCTGAGCAGCAGAAAGCCACACCTCGCCAGGAGAACAAGCAGTGAGCGGTTTTCTTTCCTTTTTTTCCTTTTCTCTTTTTTATTTAAGAAAAAAAAAAAAAAAACCCAACGTTTTGAACACTGCCACCCATGAGCATGTTGCAGGAGCCAGGGGCTGTCACTGCACACGGAACTCACAGCAGCCCAAGCGCACAGGGAGCCCAGCTCTGTGAGCTGCTCAATGGCACAGGAACCTTCACTCCCCAGGCTGTGCACAGTGCCCAAAGCTGCTCAATGGCACAGGAACCTTCACTCCCCAGGCTGTGTACAGTGCCCAAAGCTGCTCAATGGCACAGGGGCCTCAGGTGGGCTGTGGAGGTCCCTGATCCAGGTGGGGTCCCCCAGCCCTGAACTGTGTCTTGCACTGGTGAATGCCAGCACGGGGGGCAGGCGCTGGCCCTCCACCACCCTGGCAGTGCCACTGCTGGGCATGGCTGGCTTGGGTGCATTGGGAAAGCAAATGAGAGAAAAGGAGCCTCCTTGCAACTGCCTTAACTGCTGTTAGGTTGGGGCTGTGCTTTCTGAAGGTGTGTGGCTGGAAGCTGGACATTGGCACTGGCAGCAGCCCTGTGCTCTTGCCTTCCATGCCTGCAGGAGGAACCTCTCTGCCAGGAGAACAGATTCACTGATGAGCAACTGGTGAGCAACTGCCAGGGAGCAGCTCCCTCCTGGGACAGCGAAGGTGGGAGCAGGGTCTGCCCACGGCATCCTCACGGCTCAGGCGCTCCTGCTTGGGCATCCTGCGAGCCCTGGCAGGGCCTGGCAGAATGCTCCTGGTCCTGGACACAGTCTGTCAGGGGTGGGAGACTGAAGGCAAAATGGTGCAGAATCATGGGCCCTTCTGTTTCTGCAGGAGCTAGAGAAAATTCCCAGAAGGAAACCCATTTCTTCCCTTTCCTTTCTGGTTTTGGTTCCGAGCCTACCCGAACTGCCTGGTTCACAGTGTACGGGGCCCTGGGCTTGGCCCACGAGCCCCTTCCAAAGGCAGCCCTGGAGGGAGCCTGTGGCTAAAGGCCGAGCTGGGAGCAGCTCCACTGAGGCCTCCTGGGCTCTCCCATGCAGCCTGGGATGCTGGAGACACTCTGCAGGGATGGACACAGCACGGTCCCTCCACTGCCCATCCCTAGGCAGGTCGGGGGAGCACTGCCATGGCCCTGCCAGCGCCGTCCCTGGCCCTTGGCCATCACACTCTGGGTAGTGGGGGAGGCAGGGCACAAACAGCCCCTCTGCCTTTGACCCTACTACAGAACTCAAGTACCTCTGTTACTGGGATGCAGAAACAAAGCAAACCCACCCCACCCACGGCACGGCTCTGCAGGCTGCAGGGGAGCCCCGAGCCCTGCGGCTCCCACCTCGCTCCCAGCTGATCCTGTGGCTCTGGGGGGCTGGGAGCCCATCCTGCCTAGGGCTGTTGGAGCTGGAGCCTTCTGTGCCCTCCAGGTGACTGCTGCCCCTCCAAACCTCACACCAGCATATGCTGCATTCCTGTCCCTCGCCCTCTCCCCTTCCCCCCAACCAGCAGCGGCCAAAACCTTTCCCGTTCCCTTCTTGCAGGACTCAGAGTCCCACGTGTGATCTAAGAGTCTCCTAGTACACCAACCACAGTCAATCCAAGAGTTAATAATTTAAAGATGCCGGCATTGTCTGTACTAGCACTATTGAATTATTTTGGCATTGTTCCCTCCCTCCCCCTCCGTTATATAGAATAATATACAGAACTGAAATGCACATCCATATGAAACCCCACAGGCTGCTCGTGAGAGATGAGAAACCTTGTACATATCATCTGCTTTGTCTGAAATGAAACCCATTCCTAAATACCTTCAGAGAACAAGAGGTTGGACAAGTGCACAGAGAAGATAAGGAAGGGAAGGGGAAGAGTTAACAGAACCCCCCAAAAATGCAAAAAACCAGCATGGAATGAGAAGGGCAAAATGACACTTGTGAATTGGAAAATAACTCTAAGGTCATAACTTGAATATTTTTCTCTCTTCTTTCCAGAGGTGGGGAATGGTTTTGCTTCTGCTTGTGTTTTTTTTTACTTCAGTTTGCTTACTTGCTTTGTTGCAAAGCAGTTTTCCTTTCCATTCAGTGTGCAACAAATGAACTCATGATTGTGTGTCCTTTCATGTAACATGCAAGATGGTGGCTTAGTGTATTGTTACCAAGATTATTGTAATTATTATGACTTTTAAAATCTGATTTGATCACCAATCCAGGAAATTCTTCAATTTATCTGCAGAGGGTTGGCTTTGTTTGTTGGTGGTATTGTTTGCTATTCGTTTCCAGCATATAGCAGCAGTGCAAGGATGCATTTTGTTTCCTGTTTATATATATATATATATGTATGTATGTATATATATATATAATATATTTGCTATTCCTTTTTTAAAAATTTTTGTCTCTTGCCATGAACATTGCAGCCAGGATGTCTATATCTTGCTGACAAATCCAGCATGAAGGCTCCTTCTTCCCTGTTCTCCAGGTTGGAATACAGATGTTCCAGGAACATGTCGGTCAAGATTCCTGTGCAAGGCAGATGGAAAGGACCAAGTCATGGAGTGCTAACCCATGGAGGTTCCTCTTTGGATGAGGGCACTGGATAGAAACTTTGCAAACACTTGGGCCACAGTTCCCATTTAATTAGCAAGAGCTCTGTTAATTAGCAGGAATTGAGGCACTGGGCTGGTGTTGGTGCATGAAGGACATGAGGGGGAGTTGCTGTTCCCTCACTTTAAGCCATTCAACTAAAACTGGGTGGATCCTATGGGATGCAGGAATGTCTGGACTTGTCTGTACTGTGGGACAGGATGAGGCAGCTCCACAAGCCTCTCATTTTTCCAGGCTTAAAAGCTACCACTCAAAACCTTCATATGATAAAGAAAGAAAAAATCCCAGCTCTGAGGAGCCTCTCAAAATGTACCTGCAGCCTGGCTGCTGCCAGAGCTCCCAAAACTGTTCCCTCTCCTCTCCACCTCTGTCCCCACTGCTCCCACACAGGGGTCTGATGGCTGTGCCAACCCAGAGGAGCTGCAGCTCCTGCCTGACAGGGGGGAATGGGGTCAAATAGGGGCTTAAGGGTGGAGCAGGACTCCCTAAGCCCCAGAGAAGTGTCTGGGACTGTGACAGCTCTGGGGTGTCTGCAGGGAGGTACAAACCTTGTGTGCTGCTGCCTACACCTGTGTGCATATAAAAAACTCAACCTGGGGATCTGAGTGGGACTGAAAAACTATATGGTTTTTGTAAATTATTGTTTTTGCCAACATTGGTCTGATACTTTGGCTTTGCAGAACCTGTAGGTTCTGAAACCATAAACCTGAGGTCCCTTCATTCCCTCCCCACCCCAGGGGGACGAGCAGGTCTTTTCCTTTTTACATCAAATGCCTCAGAGCCCTGTGCTGAGCAGAACAGGGTGATATCCACAGCACTGCTTTTGGTGGCATGGTAGTGGCTTCCTAACCACAACCAGGCAGCCGTGCCCAGAGCCACCAGAGCCAACACCTGTGGCTGGTGGGGACCAGAGACCGTGACTGTTCCACCCCCATTACCCAGCAGGTGTAAATCACACCTAGCAGCTTCTCCACCTACCTGAGGTTTCTTGTCCCTTTCCTCTGGAGAGGGCTCTGTTTCTCTGTACACCACAGCTTTGGTTACCAGCATGTCGGGGTGCTGGAGTTTTGCCTCTTTGATTGCTAAAGCCAGTGCCTGGAAAGCAGAAGGGTGAAAGAGAGCATTTATCTTCCCTGTCCTGCAATCAGGTACCCTGACTGCAGGCAGAAAGCAGTTGAGTAGGATTCCTGGGAGCAGAGTGGGATTCCAGGAGGATAGGAAGGCAGGGGTCCAGAGCAGAACTCAGAGCAGCCTGGCAAAAGAGGCTGGAGCCCAGCATGGGAATCCAGCATGATTGGAATTCATCCACGACTGGGAGCCCTCAAGTGCTGCCTTTCTCTGCTATTTTTCTGTACAGATGTGCTACTGAAACCTGGGCAAAGGAAAACACTAGAAAAATCTACAGGAATTATAAAATTCATTGCTATAATTCTAAATATCATTTTAGAGCCTTTTAATTACTTTATCTCTAATTTTTTTTTCTTAAGTGACAAATCCCAAAGAGTGAGGCCACAGGAAAACGACCTTTTGGCCCTAAAAACTCCTGTCAGTGTTTGTTATTTCATCACAGAAGTGTGCCACTTTTTGTCCTCTGACACTGAGGAAGAGGCAAAACACCACCACCTGGAGAGCCTCAGCCTGTAGTGATTGTGCTGGAAGAGAGAGGTGACCTGGGTCACTTTGGAGCATTTCAGCGGAGAAAGGGCACCTATAAATGTGTTTATGACTGTAAAAAAGTGATGCCATCACTCTGTTCTGCACTGGGATGTGACCTTTGCCATGGCTTCATGGTGGGAGATGGCCTGAGGGTCACTGCACCCGCAGGGAACCCACCCGCCTGGACAGGTCTGGAACCTTGGAGGTCAGTTTTTGGACAAAAGGAGTAAACAGGTTCAGCCAGAAGTAGAAACATGCAGTGCTGCATCCAGGGACAACCAGAACCAGGCAAAGGCAGGACATCCTGCTCCTACCTGGTCCTGGTCCACATCTTCATCTCCCGTGATGATGATGCGCTTCTCTATCCGGGTCTCGGAGAACCCTCCTTTCACAGTCTGTGTGAGGAGAAGGAGAGCTCTCACCCCTGTCCCAGCAGCCAGCTCCAGGCAGGGGAAGCCTGCCACAGGAGCAGGAACAGCACCAGCATCCCCTCAGAACTTCCCTGTAATTCAGCAGAGCTCCTACTGCCCTTACCCAGGGAGAAGTGTGACTGGAGAGCAGCCCACAGTGGAGGAGAAGAGCTGGGGGCAGGTACCAAGCACCCTCTCCTGCTGCTCTCAGAGCTGCTGCTGTCTTTATAGAACCACAGCATCACTGGGGCTGGCAAAGCTCTCTGAGATCACCAAGCCAAACTGTTCCCCCAGCACTGCCACGGATGTCCCCAGGTGCCACAGCTACACATCTTTGAAACCACTCCAGGGATGGGACTCCACCACTGTCCTGGGCAGCCTGTGCCAATGCCTGACCACCCTTTCTGTGAGGAAATTCTCCCTAATATCCAATTTAAACCTCCCCTTGTACAACTTGAGGCCATTTCCTCTCATCCTGTCCCTTGTTCCCTGGTAGAAGAGCACGTATTTAATCTGGGGATGCAACAGCCATGGGTGAGACCCTCTGCTGCAGCCTTGTCTGCTTCCCTTCCCACCCCTGGCCTGCCCCTGGCTGAATGCACACCCCTGGCTGTGCTTGCCTGCTGTGGTCACACCTGGCTGGATGGGACAGGTAGTGCCCAGGGCACAGAGGACTCTGTGGGATCACCATTCCCACGGGACAGCACACAGCTCTTGGCTTGTTGCAAGCAGAGGGGCCCTTTCTGCTGTACCAAGCACAATATAAATCCACCCACCCCCTAATTCCAGTGGCCCTCAGGAAGCCCTGGAGCTGCTCTCACCTTGGTAACGTGGGTGGTGGTGGAAGTGGAGAGCGTTTCTGCAGTGGCACTGAATATGCTGGTGAGCACCTCCTTTCCAGCAGAGCCGCTGGAGATCTGCGGGACACGAGCAGGGGACTCAGGGGGACATCGTGGGGGAGCCCCCAGCCCAGCTCCCACCTTCCCACAGGATGCACCCACTCAGCCCAGCACGGGAGGGGAAAAAGGCACCGAGTTGTGCTTCCAACTGCACCAAGGGCTTGGGGGGACAGGGAGGTTTCCACAGGTATCCCAGGCCCAAGCTGCTGGGAAGGGCCTCTGCAGGGGACACAGGGTCTCATGGCTGCTTTTGGCTCTTCCCCACCCACCCTCAGGGCCACTCCAGCACAGAGCTCTCAGGTTGCCTCTGTCTCTGTCCATTGCACTGTGCATGCCAAGGGCTGGGAAGGTTGGGAAGGAAGGCTGGGAAGGATGCACTGGTACCCCAGCCCCAGTGCCAGCTCAGCTCTCCCTGCAGCACAAAGGGATGACCCTGGGGCAGCACCTGGTGTTTGGCCAGGCTGGACTCCCTCAAAACAACGGGATGGAGTAAGAGATCCCTTTCCAGAGGAAAGGCTGTGCTGGGCAAGATGGTTAGCAGCCATCACCTCCACCGGGAGTCAGGTCACTTTGTGGGTGGCCTTGGGTGACCCCACAGGACGCCGGGGGCTAGGTGCATCTCAGCCCACCAGGGACTGGGGTATTTTTGGGATCAGGCAGATGCTCAAGGTATGGATCTGGCATAGGAAAAATCCCACAGGTCGGGGTCTCCTGACTTCTTCCTCCCCAACCTTCTGAGCATCCTTCTGCTCTTCCCAGTACCAACACATCAGCCAGGTACCAGTGCTGGGAACACAGCAGGGGGCCCAGTGGGACTAATCCCACCCACTCCCAGCCCCAGAGGGTTGCCTTCCCCAATCTGGCCTGGCTGGTGGCACCACATCTCCCCTCACCGGTGACAGGGAGCGAAGGTCTGTGGTGGGAGCGGCCCCTTTGCCAGCCTTGGTGCCATGATCCTGAAAGAAGAGCAGATGGGCACATTGGCTCATGTTGGCATGGGGCAAATGTGGCAGGTGTCACCCTCCAAAGACACCCCTGGTGGTGCAGGGTCCCCCCAGCACAGCTGGCCCTGATCACTCCTGCTGGAGCATGGGGACCACAGGGACCACCCTCGAGGGCCAGCCCTGCTTACTGAGGTCACCAGCGCTGTCTCTGTGGTGCCAGCCTGGGCAGTGGTGGTGCTATCCCTGCTGCCTGGGGTGCCTCCATCCACCTGCCAGGGCAAAGGAAACTAGGTGAGCCTGGAGGCGCCACCAGGGAGTGGGTGACACTTGCAGGGACAGTGTGGCCATATCCTTGCTGCCAGAGGAAACCAGGGAGGGCCATGAGCCACTGACAGCTGGTGGCTGTCACCCACTACAGATGTTCCTGTGTGGAACATGGCATGGCAGGTGGGGCCAGGGGCACTCAGACAGTATCTCTGGCTGGGCTTTAGTTTGTGTTTTGGGGACTTCAGCAAGCCAAGGGTGAGCAGAGGCCCCCAACCACCCCACAAAGCCCCCGCCCTCCCAGCGCTGCTGCCAGGGTCAGGCTTTGGTGGACTAAGGCTTTGGGGAGCCTCGGGGCTCAGCTCTTTGGGGCTTTGGGGAGCCACCACATCACCTGGGCCATGTCTGTGGTGCTGACCCGATGGGGAGTGGAGCCTTCTGCTTCAGGCTTCTTCACAGTCACAGTGTCTGCTTTTGGGGCTGAAGGCTGCAAGAGGAACAGCAGAGAGTCAGCAGAGCCAGGCCCTGGGGCACGATGCCAACAGCCCTGAGTGCTCTATCCATGGCACAGTGCTGGAAAGAGATGACCTTTAAGGTCCCTTCCAACCCCCCCACTCTGCTTCTGTGCTTCTTGTGCACCAGCCCCTGGCAGAGCACCCCTGCCCCACTCCTCTGTGGGTGCCACACACACGATGTCCTGTGAGTGTCACATTGAGTCCTCCCTGGGAAAACAGCAGGGCTGGGCTGTTGTCCTGGGCAGATGGGCACCATCCACAGTGCCCTGTGACTCACACACCCCAAATCAGGCCTGCTGCTCTGTCCTTGGGACTTTTTACTTAGATTTATAGACACCATGGATAAGGAAAAACTGTTCTTTAAAAGCCAAGTGAGACCCACCAAACCCGTTTCATGCATGTGCCGCAACCATTTTGTGAGCCGAACCAGCTCCTGGTGGCTCTGGGTACACCCAGGATGTCAGAGCACACAGGCTGCAGCACTGCCCTGCTGTAGGAAACTGGAGCTGCCAAGGGCTCCTGCACAGGGGACGCTTCAGCACTGCTCAGTACTCCTCAGCCAACAGCTCCCTGCCCACACTGGCCCTGGAGTGGATCCCCCATGGCCACAGCACCGGACACCCAGCACCAGGGTTTCCAGGTGGCTCAGAGACAGCTCCCTCCAATTCTGCAGCTCTTTCCTGGCTTTAGGTCCGGACTAGCCTCAGGAGCTCTGACCAGCACTGGGGACTTACCTGTAGGGCTAGAGGCTGCCCTGGATGGCTGGACTGGAGATGGCCCTGGCCCAGCACAGAAACAAGACCACATGGAGCCAGGGCTGGTTCTGCTGTTCCATCCCTGTGCATGCACTCAGCCCCACACACATGCACATGCAATTTTGTTAGCCCTGCTATGATCCCTCCCAGCACACAGTGACCCTCCATGAGCTCCAGGGTGGCTCCACGAGTCCAATCCCTCCCAGCCCCGCATGACCAGAGAGGTTAGTGGGCAGCACATGGCTCTGCACGACACAGAGCAGTCACTGAGTTCATGCAGGACAGGAGGACAGCTCCAATGGTTAGTGCCACGTGCCCTCCCTGCGGCGCACCTGCTGCCATGGGCTGAGAGCGGGGCAGCCACACGCAGGGACCGAGAGGTGACAGTGACTTCTCCCAGTTAGCAGATGCATGAAGCACGTGACAGAGCCATGCACCACAGACACAGCGTGCACCAGGCAGGAACAGGGGTGGCAGCCAGCATGCTCCCCAAAACCAGCCGGGAGCGCACAGCCGCCAGGCAGCGGCGGGCACAAGGACACGGAGGCACGATGGCACCGGGCCAGTCCCAGCGAATGTGTCCCTGTGTACCTCTGGCTGGGAGACATCTGGGCTGGCCTGGGAGACTTTATCCCTGCCCTTGACATCCTCTTCCAGTCCAGGAACTACTTTGTCAGTGTGCTGGAGGGAAACCAGGCCTTCATCCTCTGTTTCGCTCTTGTCCTTGTCCAGCTCGGGCAGGCTCCGGGAGATGTCCTCAAAGGCGGTGCCGTGGAAGTCCCCGATGACGGTGAAGTCCACCTCTGCCTCCAGGCTGGAGGTGGAGCTGACCGTGATGCTGGAGCACTTGCGCTCGATGGCCAGGTGGTTGTCCTTGAGGAAGACCGAGTCCTTCTCCTGGTCGGGCTCCTCGTCGCCGGTGTCGCTCTCGGGGGCCCTGTGCCGGGGCGGTTTCACCCTCTCCTCGGGGCCCTCCCTCACGCCCGCTCTCTGAAGGAGACACAATCGTGGAGAGACGGGGCCCATGAGCACCGGGGGGACACGGCAGGAGGAGGAGGAAGAGGAGGAAAAGGAAGGCTGCAGCAAACATCACAGAGTAGAGTCAAACACAACTCAAGCATGGAGACCGAAACCTTTCTGACAGCAGCGGCTTTGCTGGGGGACAGAAGGTGACTCAATTGGATTGTGCCAAAAGTTTGTTGGCAATGAATTTTCTCAAAAAGGCTCGGTCAGACAAAAAAAAAAAAGCTCGGCCAGCTTGGAGGCACTTCAGTGCACTGGTGGAAGCAGATGGATGCAAAACAATGGTTCTGATAGGAGACATTCAGAAAGAGCTCAGACGCAGGGCTATCGAATGTCAGTGACTCAAAAAAAACAAACAAGGGAAAGAAAGAGAGAAGAGTTTGAAAGGAAAAGGCCCATCAGCCAGGCACAGTGAGGGAGAAGCAAAGGAGGGTGCCAATTCCACTGAGGAGGAGTGAGTCAATTCCACTGAGCATCCTGTGGAGCATCGCCCGGGGAGGAGGTCCAGCCCAACAGCTGGCCCGGGGTGAGTCTGCCCCACTGGCACCACCTGCCCCTCCAGAGGCCTCAGGTGCGTCTCACGGTGACTTGGTCAGTGTAATTGACAGCAAGGCCAGAGCCAAGGGATGACCTCCCTCCATCCACTCTTCTCCAGACACGGACATACCTCTCAACTCTGCCATAGGAGGGGACATGTCCCATTGCCACACTTTGCCATGAAGCCATGGGAAATCTAGACCCAGTTGTCCCTTAGGAACAGCTCTAAGTCCACCGATGCCAGAGGAAACCCCACCTCCTGGCCTCTGCTCCGAGCGTTTGCAGCCAGGGCCATCCCCCCAGGGCTGGGCTGTGCCGGCACACCCCTCCCTCGGCACTGTGGGAGGTTGAGAGGTATGGGCAGAACACAGGGTGTCCAGCAGCCGCGAGGAACACGCCCGCAGACACGTGTAGGGGAGAGTGTCTGACCAATACATACAGAGAGCCCTGCAAGGGGAGCGGAGGGGCAGCGCAGCCCTGGCCGCGGGGTGAGCGCTCACATTGCCGGGAGAAGCACTTAGCAAAACAGCACCGAGACCTGCGAGACCACTGGAACAGCAGCCTTTACATTCTCTTCTTTCAGGCTGGATTTTACTGATGGGCCACATAAATCCTTTTCTTCCCCACTTGGTTCCTGAGATTTGCTCTGGATTAGAGAAAAGGGTTAGTCGGGAGGAAATGAACTGTGCAGGAGCTGCTCTAGCGCTCACAAGAGCGAAGGAAGCTACCCCATCAGCCAGCCACCAGCTTGCTGAAGGCAGGGCAGAGTGGCAGCTAAGCAAGAAGGGGCATCAACCAACGTAGGAAATGCAGGGGTGAAGCTGGAAGCGTGGGCACGCCGCTGCTGGGGCTGCATGTCTGTGACAGTCTCAGCTCCTCCAGCCACCCCCGGCGCCCTCTGCTGCTCCCGGCCACGGAGCTCGGGTGCCCCTCCTGGGCTCAGTGAGCGGCATTCTCCGGGGAGCCAAAATGTTGGGGGGGGCGCAAAACAAAAGCTGATGAACCGACTGGGCAGCGGCTGCGCATGCAGCCAGTGAAGCCTGACCACACACACAGACAGAGAGGACAGGGATGCAAAGCGCCTGCTGCCAGTCAATGGATGTGTGAGGAGCCACTGGACACGGGCAGAGCCACAGAACATGCGCACGAATGTCCCGTCCGGACGGCGCACTGGAGTTACCACGGCCTCGGCCAGCGTCAGCTCGCAGCCGGAGTCGGGCGAGGCCAGGTCAGCACTGTCTTCTTCGTGCTCGGGCTCAGCAGAGACATGTTCCTGCAGGGACTGAGGCTGGCAGCTGTCTCCTGAACCAGCCCCTTGCCCAAGGGCCAAGGAGCCCACACTGGACACAGGTCCTGCTGCAGGGGGTGAGGCGAGGCCGGTGCTCCAAGGCACATCCTGTGCCACATTTGTCTTCCCCGTGGCTGTCACCGATGTCTCAGCTTCAGGCACACGCTCCTGTCCCTCCTGGGCCGCCCTTCGTTCCACTTCCCCTTGCTCAAACATCTTGATCTTGGAGGCCACTGAGGTTTCCCTGTAGCTCTTGCTGTCCTGCTGGTTTCCTGGGGCCACAGTAGCATCCCCATGCTCCTGGGACACAGCTCCTGCCAGCCCAGCCATGCACACTGGCTCTTCTGGATGAGTCCCACCACCTGAGTGCCCTGCCCTGCCTTCATTTGCCAGGGCAGAGAGCTGGGATGCCTCGCTTCCTTGGCACAATCCTGCTGCAGGGGACTGGAAGTGTGGGACATCAGCAGCTACTCTGGGAGGAGACTCATCCTGAGGTGGCTGTCCCAGAGCCAGGTCACTGTCCCTGCTGCTTCCTGTGACTGTCTGGCTCCCACCCTGCAGATCTTGTCCCACACTGAACTCCGAGTCCTGGCGTGGCTCTTGTGCTTTGGGATCTGCTGTGTGGAGGGGCAAGTCTCTCAGGATTGTCTCAGTCTGGTGTTCTGCTTCTTCTCCTTTGGGGGACAGCTCAGCCATGCCAAGGCTTTTGTTAAGGGACACTTCTTCCATCCCAGAGCCTTCTTCCCTGGTCGGCTTCCCTGAGCCCTGAAAGAGCTCTTTGATCATGGCCTTCTCCTCCTGCAGTGGCTCTTCAGTGGCAGGGACATTACTCTGTGCTGTGTCCATGTCCTGGGCCACCTCCCTGGTGGCCAGGTCTCTAACCTGGATTGACTCTGCTGCAGTGTCTGTGTTTTGGGGTGGTTCCCCTGTAACAGGACTTGTCCCTTGATGGGGTTTCCATGAGGCAAATTCCACATTTTGGGATTGCTCTTCAGCTTCAGGATCAGCGCCCATGGGAGCCACCTCCATTGAGGGGCTCACACCCTCGGGCATGGGTGCCCCTCTGGCAGGGCTGGTGCCCATGGACAGCTCTGTGCCCTGAGGCTCTGTACCCGGAGATGGCTCCGCAGGGACTGGGCTGGGTTTCTGGTGAAGAGGTGGAGGGACAGGAGCGCTGGGTTTGTCCCTCTTCAGCCCCATGGTGTGAGTGTTGCCCTGCCAAGACCCAGCTGATGATGGAGGAGACTTGGGCTCTATCTCTTCCATCTGAAGAACCACTCTGGCACTTTCCTCCCTGTCACTGTCTGCTCCAACCCCTCCCGAGAGCCCCTCCAGTGCTGGGCAGATGTCTGGGGACTGTGCTGGGCTCCCTCTGTGCTCCTCAGCCCAGGGGCCATCCCCTGCCAGGCCACATGGCTTCAAGCCTCCCACTGAGCTCTGCAGCTCTGTCTCCTCTGGTCCCACCTCCTGGGAACACAGCAGGGCTTCACTTCCCACACATGCTGCTCCAGGCACCCCAGCACCAGGTGCTTTCTCTGGCTGCAGGGACAGCTCTTCCCACCCTGAGAGGGGATGTCCCCCTGGGCTGGTCCCATCACAGCCCATCCCACGTGGCTCTGGTGCTCCAGTGGGTTTTCCAGACACTGTCCTGTGTTGTTGACTTGCTGAGGAGAGGGATTGGAACCCTTGTGCCACAGGTGCCATGTGGCCGGATTCCTCCCTGGATATGTTTACTGGGGCTTCTGGTCTCTCCTCCAAGCCAAGCCACCCATCAGTGTCCAAGACCAGGTGTGTTTTACTGTCCTTCTCCTCCCCCTCTGGCTCTCCTAAGTAGATGATCCTCTGGGTTGCAGAAGTCTCTGAGCTGTCGTCGGCAGCCTTCACTTTAATTTTCAGGAGCTCTGGGGCCATGGCTGGCACTTTGGCCTCCTGCTTCTTGAACACTGTGGAAGCACATTCTCCCTGGGAAGGCTCTGGCTCCAAATTCTTGGTCCTTTGCTTCTCTTCAGGTTGCTGACAGGGCTTAGGCAGCCCACGCTCCCTGGTGGCTGCATCTTTGCCCAGCTCTTGGGGCTCCCCCTCAGTGCTCTCGGCAGGCAGATGTGCCGCCCCTGGGCTGGACTCACCCCTGCTTTCCTTCTCATAGAGCTCATCCTCCCACACAGACTCAAAATCCTCGGGACTAGCAATCATTTTGGCTCTCTTCCTCGTTTCCAAGGCTTCAGCTGCCGGCTCTTCCTGGCCTGCCACGTCCTTGGCTTTCCCTACTGTCACCTCCACTTTCGTCAGGCTCCCACTTGTGCTCCCCTCCGAGGTCCCTGCACGTGCTTCTTCTGTCTTGGCTCTCAGAGTTTTCCTCAGAGCTACAGCTTCCAGCCTAGGGGCTTCTCTCTCTATAAATACCCAGTGCTCTGAGCCCTGTATTGCAATTGGAGCAAGAAGAGTTAAACGCATCAGACACCCTGGCCCCGACTGCTGCTGGCACGAGTGGCACAGCTGGTCTGCCTGGCACAGGGCTGGCTACATCACTGTCATCATCACCACTCTCATTATTATTACTATTATTATTATTATTACTATTACTATTGTTATCAAGGCCAGAATTGAGGCTCTGTACAAAGAGCCTGGCAACTCATTGACGGAGAGAGGGACTGGAAATAAGGGGCTGATGCCCCACTGGGGACTGAGCCAGTGTCCTCTCTGGGGACAGTGCTTTGCTCTGGGTGGTGGCTCTCTGCCACACCTGGAATACCTGGGCCTTTCCTGGTGGCACAGAGTGGGAATGGAGCTCCCAGCAGACACATTAACAGCCACCAGGGTGTCTCTGGAGGCAGGGGAACACAGCTGGCTGCCCCTTTGTTTTCAGCTGGCTTTGGCAATTCCCAAGGGTGAGATTCCATTGGAAGCAAGACCCTGGGTTTTGGGTAGCTTCACTCTCAGCTTCATATATGTGCCCTAAGAATTTGTTACACTGCCAAGAGCATGAGCAGGGAAAGAAACCACCTGAAGCCATCAGCAAGGTCCTGTCCCTTTCCTACCAGATGCTGCAGCTCAGATTCTCCCAAAGGTCATCCCTCCTTTCCAGCTCATCAGGGACATCTCCTCAGAACCCAGCCATGCTGAAACCAAGGGTTCAGAAACTGTCACCTGGGAAAGGTTTCCTGTGAAGTGTAAGAGACCATGGGCTCAACAGCAGGACCAAGCAAAGGCCACAGAGCACCCTGCAGCACGGCCACAGTGGGAATGTCACCATGCTGCTGGCAGAGAACACCAGGTCACTGCTGCCAGGGACACCTTGTACATCCATGTGCTCATCCTACACGTCAGCTAAAGGCCTCATGAGTGCCAAGAACAAAGCACTGCTAAAATACAGCCACTTTTGGAAGAGCAGGTAGGAAATAACTCACGGGAAGAGAGTTCCAGGAGAACATCTGCACCATGAGGCAGCTCAGCCACCCCTGGCAGCACATGAGGAGGGCAGTGCTGGGGTCCCTGTGGGGCTGGCACTGCCCATGGCACAGCCTGCCTGGGCACAGCCTGCAGCAGGGGCAAGGATGGCCCTCGAGGGCACCAGGATGCACTCCAGGCCCAGGGAGGGGCTGCCTGTCTGCTCCCCCTCCAGCCAGGAATAGTGATCCATGGAAATGTGAGCCTCGCCCTACGCAGGGGCCAGGGGCACGTGTGGAGCAGTTGCACCCAAAATACAAACCTCGTGACTGATACTGGAGAAGGGGAAACGGGGGGCAGAGGGGGGCAGAGCCAGAGAGAGGGAAGGGAAGATAATATTAGAGGAGAGAAAGAAAGGAGGAAAACCAGTTACTAGTAGAAGAGCTCCCACAAGGAAATGAGAAATCAGTGAAAGCCCCCAGCAGAAAAATGCCATTCCCAGCTGCTGCTTTCTCTGCCAGGTGCCAAAGGAAGCAGAGCTCCCTCACCACAGTGCTGCAGCCCCCTGCCTGCCTCTGCCAAGATTCCCTTTGCCCCCAGAAATACCCAGGAGCAGCCGGGGGCTGTGCTGGGGTACAGCCCTTGGCCCCCCAGGGCAACAACCCAGCCCTGAGGGCAGGGAGGTACCAGATCCTTGCAGTGCCAGGACATCCACAGGGATGGGCAGCAAGGGCACCCTCCTCCTCTGGTGCCAGAGGGATCCATGGCAGGGACTCTGCCCTGGCCAGGCAGCCCCACTGAGCACCAGGGTCTGACCCCCAGCCCCCTCCAGCAGGAGCCTCTCCCATAGCCCCTTACCCTGCACCAGCTGCTCTCCAGCTCCTTTCCTTCACACCTGCCTCCAGAACAGCTTCTGTTCCTTCCCAGTCCATGGAAATGGGAACAGAGCCCATCAGGAGTAGTGGCTGCCCCGGGGCCATTCCCAGCTGGGTTTGCATCCCCCCAAGCTGGGAGGCTCACTGGCTGCTGGTCAGCCCAGGCTGGTGTCTGGCATTCCTTCCCTCAGCACTGCTCCTTCTGCTCAGCAGCCACACTCAGCCAGAACACTGCTCACTTTCCTGAGGGTGCAGCAGCTTCTCTCCTGCTCCTGCCCTGCTGCCCCACTGCTGAACCCATTCTCAGCCAGGACAAGGATGGACAGGTTGTGGGCATATGTAAAGATCTCCTCAGCAAAGCCCTCTCATCCCTCTTCTCTGGCTGCAAACCAGAGTCCTTCAGAGGAAACCTTCCCTGACCTTCCTTCAGGCTCCTCCTCTGAGTTAAGGCCCAAGATAAATGTTGTAGATTAAAAAGTCTGACCCCTGGGATGTGTTCATCCATGACAGGACCTCTTCACCAGTCAGGAAAACCCCAGAGTTTCACATTTATTTCCAAACCAGCTGCTTCCTTCTCCTTAGACTCTTGAGATGAGCACAGTCCTGCTCAAGGGACATCTAGCTCCTCCTTGGTGTGAACCCTGCTCTGGAAGGCTCAGTGCCAGCTCCAGCCACAGCTCAGGGCAGTCCTTGTGTCTCCAGAGCCTGAGGGCTCTGGGGGATGCTTGGAGCAAAACTCTGGATACTGGGGTACATCCCCCAGGGAAGCAGGGAGTTCATGAGCTTTGGATGTCAGTTGGCTGGAGGATGGAGCCACAGCAAAGCTGCCTCCAAAAGGGATGATTCTGGGAAGGGTGTGTCCAGAGACTAGCCTTGACCTCCCAAGGGATAAGTGACTTTCACACTTCCCTGCCCTCCTTCCCTCCCTATGCATCTGCTCTTGGGACAGGAGCAGCTGGGGAGGCCATTCCCACTGTGGCCTAGGCAGCACAAGAGACAGAAAGGAAAGAGGATAACAGGGAGCAGAGCCAGCCTCTGCCCCTGCAACGGGAGCCTCAACCTCAGAGAGCCCTGGGCACGCAGGAGGCTCCTCCCCTGGGCATCCTTAGGGCCCCTGCTGCTCATCTCTGCTCTGAGGGAGACACAGCTCACCTGAGATGAAAGCACAGCCTCAGGCAAGGATAATGAGGCAATCAGATGTTGGGGCAAACCAGGGAGCTGGAGAGGCTCCTGCCACTGCCCAGCCCAGCATTCCTGGACTCCAGCAGGAGTGTGGACAGAGGGCTGGAAGTGACAGACCACCAAACTTCATGGGCACCAGGGGACCTTCTGGCAGTGATGAGAGCTCCAGGCTCTGCACATGTGCTGTCCTTGTGCCAGCAGCCCCTCAGGGCCATGAATCTCTCATGGAGACCACAGCCTCTGGCCTGTGGGGATATGTGGGGATGTGTCAGAGCCGAGTCTCAGTCACAGAGGCCTGGAGAGAAACCACTGGTGAGGCCACCTTGGCACCTGCACCCCAGCTCAGGCCAGGCACCCCGAGGGCAAGACTGACTCCAGAGACGTGTGTGCACCTCACACCTGCTGTTTCTGTCCTCCAGCTCAGAAATACTGGAATGGGAGTGTGCCAACATGGACCAGGAGATGCTGCTGCTCCGTTGAAGGTGCCATATCCCTGCTGAAGTGCAGGCTGTGCCCAAGCCCTCCTTGACCCCCATCATGCCTCCTGGGGATTGCTTCAGCCAGCCCAGGCTCAGGCTCCTATCTGTGCTAGTGACTTCTGCATGGACTAAGGGACATCCACATGGAGCAAGAGTGTGTCCAGCCTGTCCTCCACCCCTCTGCCTCTCTGGGGTGCTCAGGCAGGACAAGTGTCCCAGCACCCCTGCCCCTGGGGCCAACCACACCACAACCAAGGCTCAAACCCCAGCCTTCTGCTCAGTGAAGGCACCATTCTAGGCTGTCCCCTCCCCTGAGCTAAACCTGCAGTTTAGGGGTGCTGAGAGCTCACACCTCTCACAATGATGGAGCGTGACCTGGCTGTGCACAGGCATGGGTCCAAGGATGCCTCCAGGGATTCCCTTTGTCAGGGTGCCTGGGCCTAGGGAACTCCAGCTGCAGCCTGAGGCTGCCGGAGCAGCCATCCAGGTGTCCAGGCCATTGGGTCACCCCTGCCTTGGGATCCTCAGTACTGGGCTCCAGCACAGCCCCACACCAGCACTGGGAGCTCTCTCCAGGAACACATCTCAGGGTCCAGCAGGAACAGCCAGGGGAGAGGTTTCACCAAGAGCCCTGTCCTGGGAGGGGTCCTGCCTGTCACCAGAAAGGAGACCCACCCAGGGGCAGCTCTGCTCAGAGGGCACGGGCTGGGGAGCCTATGGTGAGAGTAGGGGTGGGGAAGAAAGGGGATGGTGACAACCTCAGGAGAGGAGACAAGGCTTTTCTGCGTGAAAGACTCCATGCTTAGGGAAGCTCCATGCTCAGATGCAAAATCGTCTAAGGTGTCCTCTTCCATCGTCTGTGCCAGCACGGAAACCCCAGCACCCACAGGAGAGAGAGGGAGACAGAGACAGAGAGACAGAGACAAAGACAGAGAGAGAGAGAGAGAAAGAGAGAGAGAGAGACAGGGAGATTTTGAGAAGGAATGAAGGAACAAAAGGTGGGCAGGTGAGTGAGTGGATGGATGAATGGATGGAAGGATGGATAGATAGATGGACAGAGGTCACAGCTGTGCCAGCTCTAGATGCTCTATTCACATCTCTGCACCTGATATAGTCCATGGTAAAAGCAATGGGGGGGAAAGCCCCTCTTCCTCTTCCCAGCCACGCTTTGTGAGGGGCCACATCCCCCTGCAGCCCTGATCTCTGGGCAGTGCTGGGAACCCAGTGGGAACACGGGCACATCCCCAATTCCCTGCAGAGCCCATGCTCTCCTCATGGTAGGGGGCAGCCAGGGCAGAGCAGCCCCACCCTCCTGGAGCCACGTCCCCTGCTGTGGGTACAGCTCAGGGGAGGGGACAGCAGGCAGGGACAGGGCATCCAGCAGGGGGACACTCTTGTCACATGCTGCCTGCAGCAGGGCCCCAGGCCACAGAGCCCAGCTGTGCCACATCCACACCCCTCCAGCACCAGGGGCTCTGTCCTGGCACCCCAATTACAGCACTCTCCTGTCGCCCCCATGGTCCCAGTGCAAAGCCAGTGTGCAGAATGCCCAGAAGGGAGGATGTGGCTGTGGAATGCCAGCATGGCACCAAGCACCTTCCACCTCCTCCCACCACCCAGGTTCCACTGCTGAGAGCAGCACAGGGCACCCCTGCACAGGGGCCTGGTCCTGCTCTGCTGGGGACACTCCCGGGCAGGAGCTGCGCTGGCACTGCCTAACAGGCTGCTCCTAAAAGAAGAGTGAACAAAACCCCACTCCATGGGCCACCAGAGCACCAAAACACCTCCAGACAAGGGCTGTTCAGTCTCCTGCAGTGCCCAGGGAGGACCCCCCAGCAGCGAAAAGGGTTCAAACACTTAGAAACAACACCCCAGAATGTCACTCCCACTGTGCTCTCTCAGGGCAGCACAGGAGCTGAAGGACTCCTCCCCAAGAGATCCTGATCCTCTCTGGGAGAGAAGCAGCAGAACGAACCTCAGTGGCCTTTTCAGGGGTTCCCTTTGGTGTTTCATCCTCGTGCTTGGGTGAGGAAGAGGCTGGTGAGGAAGGCAGCCTCCTATCCCGGTCCCTGTGAACCAGTTTGCTGTTGGGCTCCTTCAGGGTCCGCTTCAGCTCATTGATGCTGGCCTGATGCTTCAGCAAAACATCCTCTGGCTTGTCTAAAAACTTGGGAAGGAGAGAGGAAGAGAGCAATGGTTAAAGCAGCAGCCCAGTCCAAATGCATGAGCAGGGGCAGCAGGAGGGTTGGGGTCACACTAGGCTGCAATTCTGGGTCTCAGGAGCCAAATGAGGAGAGTAATGGAGCACCATGGTCTGCAGGTCTCACTGTAGGAGAGGGAGCAGCTCTTTCTCTGCAGGCAGCAGCAGAAGGGCAGCACAGGGCTGAATGTATGTGGAGGTGAAGGGCACGGCATGGCCTGGTGGCATCTCCAGGGCTCTCTGTCCTCCTGACTGGGGACAAGTTAAAGCTTCCTGGAGGGCAGAGTGGGCTCTCCCTTGGGATCAGCAAGGAATGGAGCCCTGCTGGAAATACCAGCAGCCTGTGCTGTTGTCTGGTGCCAGGCACAAAGGGAGCCCAAGCTCTGTCTCAGGCAGGCGAGTGACATTTCCAGCAGAAATGCAGGCTCTGACAAAGGGGTGGAGGTCCAGAGCTGGGCAGCAATGTCCAGCATGGATCCAAGCCTGGATCCCTGTGGACCAGCCCCAGGTGGGGTGGGCCTGATGTGCTGTGGAGAGAGGACAGCTCAGAGTGCTCAGGGGAGAGGGGTCAGGTGTCAGAGTGGCTCGGGGTGGCCCCCTGGTCCCGCCGCAGAGGTGGGCAAACCGGCTCCCAGGAGGAACCCGGCTTCTGCCTCCAACCCAAACCCAAAGCTCTCCTGAGGTCCAAAAGGAGGCGCCCAGACACCTCCTCGCCAACAGAGCAGAGACCCGTGAGAGTCCCAGGAAAAGCCCCACCAAATTTTCCAGGTGCTGAAGGCTCAGCAGGGCTCAGGAAAGCTCCTGCCCCGGCCCCGCATGTCCGAGCTGAGGAGGGCTCAGGTGTGCCCACCTCTGGGCTGGGCGCAGCACATGCACATGCAGCGGGCAAGCGATGAGGTGGGCGGGGCTGGGGCCGGTGCCACCCCCAGGGGGGCTGCACAGGGAGCCTGGGTGGTGCCCGTGTGGCCAACCCCATTCCCTGGCCATGCTTGCTCCAACTGGCAGCTCCAGCTGGGATCTCTGCTCACAGAGGGGAAACTCGAGGAAGCAGCCCTGGATTTGAGGGCAGGACGAATCGTTCCTGATGGAGCCAGCACAGGCACAGTTTGTGCGGGGAGGGCTCAGCCTCCCTCTCTGCTCAGCCCCTCTCAGGGTGGGCAGGCACACGGCTGGTGTCAGTGCTGGTCCCTCCAGGCAGTTCAGAGCCTCTTGGCCCCAGTGGGGTGGGATGGCAGCCACAGTGCTTGGAGAGCCCCAGCCCAGCTCTCAGGGGGCCTCTGGGCAGGGGGGGGATGAGGCAGTTTGGGTCAGGCAGGAGCAGAGCGTGGGTTGGGTGCCAGCAGGAGGATGGGACCAGCTCCACAGGAGAGGAGACACAAGGTGAGGACATGGCGGGGTCAGGAACATGAGCAGAAGCCAGGTCATCCCAATGGGCCAGGGGCTTTCCTGCCCTGCTCACAGGCACGATCAGGACCACCCTACTTAGTGGGATAGAAGATGCCACAGCTGGTCCCCAGCTGTCTGTTCCTCGGGCTCCTCCAGCACCCAACCCCCGGCCCGGTGCATCTTGTATTCCAGTAAATAGGGTGACAGACGGACTTGTTTTGGGAAGGATGGACAATATGATGCACCAATGAGGACTACGATACTCCAGAGAGAGAATACCTCCTGCTTGTGCCTGGGGGTAGTTTCGTGCTCCGGCTGGCAGCAAAGAGAGGGTTAAAAGTAACCAGCAGGGTCAGTTGAGGGCACTTGTCACAAACACCACAGTTAAGTTGATAGGCTGGTAGGGACCCCCCTCCCCTCCCAGCATGGGGCTGAAATGGGCTAGGACAGCCCAGGGACCAGGGCAGGAGGGGGTTGGCTGTGCCCAGGCAGTGCTGGGCACTGATGCACTCAGCCTGTCCCCATCCCTACCCCTGTCCCAGAACTGGGCTGCTCCCAGGTCCAGCCCTGCCTGGGGATGAGTCTTGAGACCATCTGGAGGGCTCTGGGGAATCCAAGTAAAGCTGAACCCCTGTGACAGCTCCACTTCCTCCGGTGGGGACAAGAGCCACAACCCAAGGGTCCCACCAACCTGGGGCACAGCTGACACTGACAGGGCTGCAGGGACCCTGCCCCAAGGTGACCCTTCCTGCCTGCCTACCCCTCCACCCCCACCCTCTTCTGCCCACCTCGGCTGTACCTTCAGCTCCTTGATTTTCGTCGGGGTGGTCACCTCCTCATCCTCTGTCTCAGAGCGTCTCCTGCTGCCAAACTCACCATCCTCATCTTGCTTCTCACCCTCAGGCCCAGCATCGTGGTTCTCACTGACGGAGGCTGGGCGGGAGAACTCTGTGCCCAAGGGGGACAGCTGGGTCACCCCAGCCCTGCCACCCTGCTCCTGTCCCTGCCACCCTGCTCACCCCAGCCCTGCCACCCTGCTCCTGCCCCTGCCAGCTGGGTCACCCCAGCCCTGCCACCCTGCTCCTGCTCCTGCCAGCTGGGTCACCCCAGCCCTGCCACCCTGCTCCTGTCCCTGCCAGCCAGGGCACCCCAGCCCTGCCATCCTGCTCCTGTCCCTGCCAGCCAGATCATCCCAGCCCTGCCATCCTGCCCCTGCCAGCTCTGACAGCCAGGTCACCCCTGTCCCAGCCCCCCTGCTCCTGCCCCAGCCCCCCTGCCCCTAGTGGTCCCAGGGGTCCCAGGGCACAGGGGAAGGAGTGCTGCCCCCTTGAGTTGCCTGACCCCAGCCCTGCCATGTCCCTCTGTTCATGCACAGTCTGAACTACCCCTTGGCGTGGGGACAGCCCCTGTGCCACAAGGATGCTGCTGGGGACAGCCTCCAGAAGGAAGCCTGATGCTGCTGTGACCCTGCCCAGCCAAGGGGCATCCTCCCTCTCCCTGCAGGTGGAGCAGTGTCCCCGTGGCAGGGCTGTACCTCCGTCCAGGCTGCGGGACATGGTGTAGCGCTTGCTGGAGGAGCGCTCGAAGAAGGGCGCGGGCCGGTCGATGAGGGCGCTGGCCTGGCGTGTCTGCGCCTGCGTGCGCCCGCTGTACCGAAACTTGGAGCCCATCACCAGGAAGCCCTTGGGGGGTGGCTCTGGGGACACCAGCCTAGGGGTCACGGGGGTGGGAGGGTGTCAGCGAGCCCCAGTCAGGCCCCCTGGCACTGCCCCCCAACGTTCAGCAGAAGAAGCAACGTGTCTGCCCCTGGAAAAGGAGGCCTGAGAAGGTCTAGGAAAGGTTTCTCACCTGAAGAAGGTGTGGTGCTCTATGCAGACCTTCCAGAGCCTCTTGGCTGAGCGGTGGTTGGGCAGCTTGAAGCCAATGGTGCTCTCAAACTGTTCATACTTGGGGGAGACAGAGACAGGTTGTTATGGGCACATCCTGCCCTGGGGGACACGCCAGGACCTTGCCAAGGTCCTCAGGTTCCCCTGGCAGAAGATGTGACCACACAAAAGACCCTCAAAAATCTTCAAATTCATGCTGGGATGGTCCATGCCCAGCAGCGTGATGGGATACAGCCCACACCTCTGGCCTAAGCACTTTCCTCAGTTACATGGCTTTTCAGTGCAAGATAAATTCCCTCCAGAAACAAAAAGCTTTTACAGCTGTTTTGGCCTTAGGGCATCACTCCCAGGTGTGCTGTCCTTGCCCTCCAGCCTGCTGGAACACATGGGTGGAAATGCATTCTCCCACTATAAATGAGTGAAAATAAAGTCTGAAAATGAATGAAAAAACCTTATGAAGATGTGACCAAAATGACCCTCAACCCCCACTCCTGGGCAAGCTCCCTATACCAGCAGGGTCATTGTGTCTGTGAGGGATGGAATCCCAGCGTCCCTCAGCTGCTGAAGTCGTGAGAGAATGTGAAAGAAAATCCACATCACAGGACATGTGCTCTCTCGGCCAGCATGGTCATAAATATGAGATCCTTGGAGCAGAGGCTGGAGCCAGGCGAGGAAATCCTCACCATCAGCCTCAGTCCCTCAGGACAGGTACCATGCACCAGCACCTGGCACCCACCTCCCCTGGGCGGATCTTGATGTAGAAGTTACTCCTCTTGTAGGAAATCTTGAGGATCTTGGGCCAGGCGAAGCGGTTGATGCGCAGCCGGTCCCTGTAGATGAGGAGGCCGTTGGCACAGACGCCCAGCATGATGTCGATGCCCTCTGAGTCCTGGAGGAGGCATGAGAACAGGAGGGGACAGGTCAGCAGCTCAACAAGAGCCAGCCTGGCCAGCAGGGCCACATCATTCCTGCAGAGTGATGCAGGGCCCTGGCTGGCAGAGGGAACATTGAACCCCAGGCTAGTAGAGTTTGATCTCTGGAGCCTCTCTGGTGCTACCCAAAGGCATGCCAGGAGCCTTTCCTGTGGGAGGAAGGTGGGCAGGAGCAGGCTGGCAAGGGGCAGCACTCTGGCAGCCCCCAGCCCCGTACCTTGGCGTGGTGCAGGTCTACCCCGTACATGGAGAGCTTCTTGGCGTTCTCCAGGAAGTGGATCTCTGCTTCCCCGGGGGTCATCCCCCTGCAGGGAGACAGAGAGGGGACAGGTGGCTGGGCGCCCCAGGGCCGTGGGGCAGCTGTGCCGTGCTGTCCCCCCCGGGGCTCACCGGTAGGTCTTGTGCAGCTCCATGATGCGCTCCTCCAGCTCCCGCGTCTGGTTGGGGGCGAAGCGCAGCTCGCTCACGTAGTTGCCCACGTGCTCCTCGGTGTCGTGGTCACCCAGCTCGGCCTGCACGGCGTAGGAGCCCAGCAGGGCGTGGGTGACGAAGGAGCAGGGCAGGCGGCCCGTGATGATGTCGGCACGGAGCTGCAGGCACAGGTAGTATCTGCAGGAGGGGCAGACGTCAGAGTGGGCCAGGGGAGCAGGCTGGGATTCTCCAGGAAGGAATCTAGTGCCCCCCAGGGCAGGCTGGGGCTCTTCAGGAAGAAGACTTATGCACCCCTCAGCAGTCTGGAGCTCCTTGGGAAGGAGCTTCACCACCTCACCTGGTGATGTCCTCTGTGAGCTGGGCAGGGTCTGGAGGGTAGAACTTCACAGTGAAGGCAAAGTTCCAGGGTCCGCCTGCGGAGGGGAGAGAGCAGCTCAGGACAGCACCCATGGGACTGCACACAGCTCACAGGAGCATCCATGTGTCCACTGAGGATCCTGCTGCTCCCTCCAAGCCTTGCACAGGGCAGGGACAAGGGGGCTTCAGAGGCTGCCAGGGGCACAGCCCTTGGGACTCCAGCACAACTTGCTGAATCCTCCCCAAAGAGCTGGGGACTGCAAAGCATCACAACTGCAAGAGCCACAAGCTCAGTGTCCCAGCAAAGCCTCCTGTGTCCCAGAAGGTGACACCTTGGGCAACAGCCCTTCTGCCATACCAGCAAGGCAACACCATGGCAAATGCACCCCAGGACCTGTCCCAGCAAGGCTCCCCCACCTCTCCCCACAATCCTTGTTCCTCCTGCACGTGGCAGGTAGTGGCCAGAGTGGCACCAAGTCTCAGCGAGATCTCCAGTGGCACAGACAGGGTCTGTGTCCCCCGCCTCTCACGAGTAAGAGAAGAAGTAAGAGAGTAAGAGAAGCAACAGCACCCCTGTCCCCAGGCCAGCTGCCAAAGGGCAGGTGGGGAGGTGACCTGCCACAGGACAGCCACACTGAGCCATCCAGGAGCCCCATGGGACACCCCAGGGCTGGGGAGGATGGACCCTCCCCAAGCACTCACTGCGGATCTGCTTCTTGATCTCCTTGGAGGGGTCCAGCCAGTTCTGCAATGAGGAGACAGCAGGTCAGGGGGGCCCCCACCTTGGAGGGGGTGGCTGCAGAGGGGCCCCCCGTGCTCACCTTCTGGCTGTCTGAATCACAGAAGGTGAGGCCGAAGTAGTCCTTCTCCAGGAGGTTGAGGTGCTCACACACCATGTCAAAGAGCACCTGGCCTCGGGCGTGTTTCTGTGGGAGACACGGACAGGCTGATGGTCAGCTGGTCCCTTGGGCTCCTGGACAGCCTCCAGGTGACCACCAAACACCAATAAACACCAAAACAGGCTCTCACCCAGCATGGGCTTCACCACATCCCAGCCTTGCAGCCCCAGGATCACCTGGGTGTCCCTAAAGTGGTGCCAAAGGGTGTCCTGGGGCTGCAGAGATGGGTCAACACTGTGAGGACACCCAGGTCCCAGGGCTGCAGGGCTGGGCTCCTGGTGCCAGTGGTGGCTGGGTCCCCACGCACAGCATAACAAGAGCCACCAGGAGCCATTGGAGTGATGGAGAGCACCCTTGGTATCAATGAATGCCAAAATGGTTTGGACAGGAAGGGACCTTAAAGACTGTCCAGTTCCACCTCCCTGCCATGGGCAGGGACACCTTCCACTAGACCAGGCTGCTCCAAGCCCCATCCAGCCTGGACTTGAACTCCAGGGATGTGGATTGAATTCCCCTTAATTTCCCTTCATTACCAGTGGCACCAAGGGCCAGGCTCACTCATGGCCATGGAAGAAAAGCCAAGTGTGCATCTCCCCTGTGTCCAGCCTGGCAGCTCCCATCTCCCCTCTCCAAGGCATCTACTTTCTGGAGCACCTCCAAGTGGGTGCCCCCAGGATGGCAACCCAGGGCACCAAGCAGCAGAGCCTGGGCTCCTGCTGCCCTCCAAAGCTTTTCCAGCAGCTGCCATCACCCTTCCTAGGTCTTCTCCCTCCTCACCTGGGTTTGAAGGCAAGCGCTCACCCATGGCATATGCTGGGTGAACAGTTTGACTCCCCTGTTGGATTTTTACTGAATTAAGGTTTAATGAAAGCACATGGACAAGGCACAACTATTCCAACAGGGTCTGCCAAAAAGAGAGAAGAAATGCAGCACCAGCATTCCTACCTCAAACCCTCTCCCCTGTGTTCCAGGTGGCTTTTTTAAAGAACAGCTGACTGCATCCTTGGGTAACAGGGTGAGGGGCATTGCTCTGCTCTGCTCTGCTAGCACCTGGGACCTGAGATTCTCCTGCCTTCCCTTCCCAGTTTGGTTGGCCAGTGCTCTGGGGAAAGCAGGGGAAGGATGACTCGCCAGGGCTTTTGAGCCCCTAGGATGCTCTGCTCCTTTCCTTCTTCAGGAAGATTTTCATCCTGGTGCCAAGCCATCTTTCCACAGCTTTGCGACCAATTTTATTGCTGAAGTGACAGCCAGAGCTTCTGGAGTACAGGAACCAAAGACCCTGCTCCCGTGCCATGGGCAGGGGCCAGACCCCCCAGCCAGCCTTGGGGTGCTCCCTGCTCCTACCCTCCCTCCATTCACCATCCCAGGCAGTCAACCCCTGAGGCAGGTAGCACCCATACACTGCTCTGTGCTGTCAGCAAACACCCGTGTGCCACTGGCCAGAGCCAGGACAAAGGCCTCAGAGGTTCAGGCTCCTGAACAACCTCAGCTTCTCATTTACAAGCAAAATTGTCAGTCCTTAAAAACGTCCCTCCCTCCCTCCCTCCCTCTCGGTTCATGGTGCAGGTTGGAGCAGTGCTGCCTTCCCAGTACGGGCACAGGAGACAGCAGCAAGTACTGGAGATGGGAACAGGGGTTCCTGGGATGTCCTTCTGCTCCCTGCTGCCTTGTTCCCCTGGCAGGGCCACCAGAATCTTCCACAAACACCAGCCCCAACTCCTGAGTGGATCCTGGGTGTTCCCCACCTGTCCTGGAAGGGGGAGGTGCCTGTGCAGATGGTGGCTGAAGCAGCCCTGCAGCATCTCCCAGTGCTCAGGTGGCCACTGGCAGATGTGTGTCCCCTCTGTCCCATCCTGCAGCCACTGCCAGGTGCCTGAACAGCCAGGCAGAGCTCTATCCCCAGCCATTAAGCTTCTAACTTAGACCCTGTTTTGTCTTATGAATAGCTGCCAAATTTGGTTTCACTTAGCTGAAATCCCCTGCAAGGGTCTTTCTTTTCAGATTTTTAACTAATTTTGAAATTTCAGCTTAAATGGCTATTTCTGTGGGTGTTTTCCCTAGGACAGAGGTACTACAAAGCTGTCCTAGGAAGAGTCCTGTCCTTGAGGACCCTCTGGACTGGGCAGGGTCCCCTCCTTGGGGCCAGCACAGGCCCCCAAAGCTGGGACTCACCTCCACCTCGCACTCATATTCAGATGCATCAAGCAGGGTCACCCTGCACAGGGCACTCTTCATTTTCTTGGTGGTTTTCTGTGGGGACTTCTGGGTCTTGCTGGGTGTTGTTTTGTCAGAGAGTCCATCGGTCTCACTGTAGTCCTTGTCCTCCATGTCTGTGCCCTGGAACAGGGACACACAGAGGGTTACCTGGCACCGCTGCCAGAGGCACACGTGGGCAGAGGGGGAAGGCTCTGCACAGCAGAGCAGGGCAGCTGGGGAGGGGCACTTCCACCAGCCCACACTGCCAGCATTGCCCAGCTCCCTGGAAAACGGGCAGCTGGGGTCAGTTCAGCACCCAAATCCTCCCTGCCCCAGCACAAGTGCAGCAGCTCAGCTCCCAGCACCCAAATCCTCCCTGCCCCAGCACCAGTGCAGCAGCTCAGCTCCCAGCACCCAAATCCTCCCTGCCCCAGCACCAGTGCAGCAGCTCAGCTCCCAGCACCCA